>VXBP01007474.1:0-126577 GCA_013400115.1 Rhinopomastus cyanomelas
TCCAATCCCTAATGATTCTATGATTTTATATATTAGCAAAATAGAAGCTCCTCAGAAACTCCCCTAAGCTCCTTGATGGCTGTCTCAGCTCATGTAAACGCCTAACACATCACTAGGTGTCCTCCTCCCACAAAATTTCTTCTCACTCCCAGTTAGCAAACTGGTAATATTCTCCTCCAATCATGCAGAGCACTAAAAGATTGCCAGTGCCCATAAAATAGCCTCGAGGTAGGTCAGTGCTGTGCATTTATGAACTACTTTTTATTACGCACGGAGCGGGCCCTTAAGGAATACTGAGGTTTTCCTGTCAAAACCCGTGATCTCCAATGAGGGCTCCTGGGCAGCTATCCCCTTGTTGGTGACTTACAGAATCCTGAGTACACAGATACCCAAAGCTGACTGTAAGTACTGTTGTTTTATTGTCGCTGAGCACTGGTTATGTGGCAGTTTCTGGGCTCAGATGTGCACATCCTCAAGATAATTCCTTACATTTGTGTTGTGTGATCATTTTCCTTGCTGAAGAAATACAGGCTTTTGGTTTACTAAATTTTTTCTCCAATGTGCTGCCTGAATAAAGCCCTATTCCAACAGAATATCAATCTCTGCTGCTAGAGACATACTATAAATATTCACAGTCAGCTAATGGAAGCAGTCTGCAGGGCTCACTGCAGGCACGGCAGCCAGGGCAGTTTTCTGCTGCAATATGCTAGGATAGAAAAACCTTACTACCTCCTCAATTTCCATGCTGTCTTACATCAGTCAGCGCCTCAAGCAACTGAGAAACCATCCTCTGTACAGTATGTTTACAAATACATATAGCAAATGTATAGAATCACAGAATCATTCAGGTTGGAAAAGACTCTTGGGATCATCAAGTCCAACCATCAATCCTGCTCTACAAGTTCACCCCTAAACCATATCCACCAACACTACATCTAAGCACCTTTTAAACTCATCCAGGGATGGTGACTCAACCACCACCCTGGGCAGCCCATTCCAGTACCTGACCACTCCTTCCATGAAGAATTTTTTTCTGATGTCCAGTCTAAACCTACCCTGTTGGAGCTTACAACCATTCCCTCTGGTTCTGTCGCTGAGAAGAGATCAGCACCAACATCTCTACAATGTCCTTTCAGATAGTTGCAGAGAGTGATGAGGTCTCACCTAAGCCTCTTCTTCCTCAGACTAAACAGCCCCAACTCTCTCAGTCTCTCCTCCTAAGATTTATTCTCCAGGCCCTTCGCCAGCTTCGTTGCCCTCCTGTGCACTCACTCCATCACCTCGATATCTCCCTAGTACTGAGGTGCCCAAAGCTGGACCCAGTACTCAAGGTGCGGCCTCACCAGTGCTGAGTACAGCAGGACAATCACCTCCCTACTCCTGCTGGACACACAGTTTCTAATACATGCCAGGATGGCACTGGCCTTTTGGCCACCTGGGCACCCTGCTGGCTCATATTCAGCCTCCTGTCAATCAGAACCCCCAGGTCCTTTTCTGCCTGACTGCTTTCCAGCCACACTGCCCCAAGCCTGTAGCGTTGCAGGGGGTTGTTGTGACCCAAATGCAGGACCCGACACTTGGCACTCTTGAAACCCACACAGTTGTCCTCAGCCCATCGATGCACTCTGGCAAGGTCCCCCTGAATAGCCTTGCAGCAGATGGACACTCCCTGCCAACTAGGTGTCATCCACAAGTTTACTGAGGGTGCACTCAACCCCCACATCAAGACCATTGATAAAGATATTGAACAGGAGTGGCCCCAGCACTGAGCCCTGGGGGGCACCACTTGTGACTGGCCTCTGAAACGATTTAGCTTCATTGACCACAAGTCTCTGGGCCTGGCCATCCAGCCAGTGCTCCACCCAGCAGAGCACATACCTGTCCAAGCCACACTTCTCTTGATGCAGCCCAGTATCCAGTTTGCCCTCTGGGCCACAAGTGCACACTACCAGCTCGTGTTGAGCTTTTGGTCCACAAGCACCCCCAAGTCCCTCTCCTCAGGGCTACTCTCCAGCCAGTCACTGCCCAGCCTATATTTGTGCTTAGGATTGCCTCGACCCAGATGCAGGACCTTACACTTGGTCTTGTTGAACCCCATGAGGTTGGCTTGTGTCCGCCTTTCCAGCCTGTCCAGGTCCCTCTGGATGGCATCTCTTCCCTCCAGCGTGTCTGTTGCAGCACACAGCTTGGTGTTGTCAGCAAACTTGCTGAGGGTGCACTCAGTGCCTCTGTCCATGTCGCCTACAAAGATGTTGAACAAGACTGGTCCCAGGACTGATCCCTGAGGGACTCCACTCGTCACTGGCCATTTGGACATGGACCCATAGACAACCACTCTGGGTGCTCCCATCAAGCCAGTTCCTTACCCATCTAGTGGTCCACCCATCAAAGCCATGTTCCACCAGCTTGGACACCAGAATGTGGTGCAGGACAGTGTCAAAGACTTTGCTGAGGTCCAGGTAAATGACATCAGTCGCTCGCCCCTCATCCATTAATGTTGTGACCTGTTCATAGAAGGCCACCAGGTTTGTCAGGCAGGATCTAGCATCAGCTATGAATTACACAGCAAATCACGAAGAACAACACTGCCCTGAAATCCTTAGCACAACATACACCCCACAGAGGAATGACAGATTATATAATCACATCTGGCAAAGGCCCCACGCTCACCCCAAACACATTGCAACATCTCTGCTCCTTGGAGCCTCTGCTCTACTTCCTCCGCTTTTATTCAGCGCTCCTTCTCAAGGAGACTCTCTGGTGACCCTGCTCGGAGCTCACACCTAGTTTAGCAACAAGGAACACAAAAATTTCTCTTTCTCAGCACCACCATGTTTTCTGAGGAACATACTTACCGAAACAGGCAATCCTCATTCATTAAAAGAGAAGTGGTAACATAATAAATAAGGCTGTTGCTGGTTCTCAGCGTGGTTCTCTCCTTTCAGGCACAGCTTTTCATTGCCATATGTTTTCAGTTTGTAGCAACCTAAAACCCTGCCACTCTGCAGCAAAATTTGGCTTTAAAGACTGTCTCACTCTGATCGGCACCGACTGGATTTTTGTTTCCAAAACCCACACCCTGCTGTTGCAGGTTTTCATTTGCCCTGTGCTTAGACTAATAAAATTCAACGAGGAAGATCAGACTGGCATTATTTCGTGTATTTTTTTGCACTTGGATTGCATATTTCTTCAAAGTGATTCATCTGCTGGCAAAGCACAACAGCAGCAAAGAGCGACTTTGCTGAATCATCAGGTTGCCCAGAAGTCTTTACGATATTGTCAAAATTAAACTCTGAGAACTGAAAAACATTCCTTTTAAATAATTCAGAGCATGTGTTGAAAGACATTCTAAATTTCTGGAACAGGTGTACTGTGCATCTCCTCTTGCTGATGCATTTCCCAACTGATATGAGAAGAAGCAGCCCCCAGTGGTAGCCTTACTGAAAAGGGCTAGCAAAGCAAGTTGGCCTCATCTAATGTTGTTACAACCATCCTACACAGGCTGCTGCATGCAGTGTCTGTCCCATTCTTGCCATAAAGCTGATTCAACAAATACTAAGAAATTAATCTCAAGAGGGCTATTTTTCCTGAGAACTGTGGGAGAGAACATTAATACATAATACAACCTTTTATTCTATTTTATTCTATTTATTCTATTTTCTCTCCCAAGAGAAGGATAAACAAGAAAAATTCTCCAAATGCAGCATTCAGACCCTGTGATGTGTGTGTGTGCATTTTAGAGACAGGCACTGAGCTGGATATGTGCCCATTTCCTGGCTGGTTCAGAGAGACCGGCACGGTTTTCAGACTTCCATCAATTTTTGGTAATATATCCCCCCATTTCTGTTCTGGGATTCATCACTGGGATTTGAACAGGAAGCAAAATACTATCTTGAAGTGTATGGTAGGAGTCTTCAGCTACAGTCACATGTATGAACAGAGCTCTGGGCTTTTCTTCCAGTCTAAGTTTTCTCAGAATACTGTGTCTTTGCAGTAGCTCATGATGTTTGTAATAAAGGAAGAACACCCATCAAGAACTTATGAGTCAAGTTTCAAAAGCAAAAGGTGAGAGCAGATTCTTCTTCAGCAGAAGGAAGGTGAGTTTGATACAGCCCTTTCTTAAAAAATTCTGCATTCTGCATTCCACATTCCACAGCAGCCTGAAGAGCGTGCTCCCAATTATGGATTACCTGTATATAATCAGAGAGATTAGCTTTGAAGGCATTTCAAGGCTATAAACAAATCTGTGAGCTCATGCTGCTCAGAGCACATACTGGACCAAGAATTCGAGGTGCCCCTACCTGGCCAGCATGTGCATTTATCCTTGCTCTGGTGTAATGAAGATGACCTGATAAAGATCACACTAGAGCAGTTTTTCTTTTCCATTGGCCATAGAATGAACAGAAACTGTTTCCTGCAGCCAGACAAATATTGAGCCACCTCCCTTCTGCCAGTGGTGCTGTTCATGGGAATTCCAGAGGCCAATCGAAGCTACATTTTGTCTTCGTTTTCATCTGAAATACGAGCTGGTCTTTGGTACTCTTGGCAGTCATTTACTACACATTTTCCTATATTGGTGTTTATGAGCTGAAGCACAAAATCATTCACAGCTGTAGTTTAGCTGAGGCGACAGCTGACATTGAGACCATGACTACTGCTGCACCATCATTTGCTTTAAATCCATGCACCAAGGTTGCCATCTCACTCATCTTTGTGTCAGGATAGTAGCCCTAAAATTTAACTGTGCTGTAGTTGAAGAAATGTATAAATTTGCCAGCATAGGACTCGGGGGGACAATGTGCCCAAACTCTTTAGCAAGCAGCAATAAAGCGTTTAGAGACCGAAGGGGAAGAACTTACCTGAAGTCCTTAGCAAAGAGACAAAGTAACAGTGCTTCTTATTACTTTCTATGCAAGGACTTTCCCCTACATCATGCCTCAAAAATAACTTGCAAAATGGTCTTTCTTATATGCTTTTTCCTATTTTTCTCACTGACCTAACAGTAGCAAAACAAATAGAAGGAAGAGCTGCCACGTGCAACAAGAAGGAATGCCAAGGCACTCGATTCGTTGGTGAAATGCTAAAGGACACTCGATACCGTAGGCGAGTATTCTTTTAGATGCAGTTATTATCTCATAAACTACAGCACTTCTCATCTCGTTTCAACAACAGCTTATGTCTCCATTTCCCCCTGGAAACCCCTGTAGGTCCCATTATAAGAATCATAAATAATATGTGTTAATGAGATACGGATTGATTATGCTGGAAACGCTGACATTCTCATCCATCCCTCTAGATGCTGTTTAATGATGGATTACCAGCCAGGAATCCCTCTCACATGAGATTACATAAAATAGCAGCCCCTTTCAGCAGGCTAGTCAGAAGAGGTGGCAATAAATCTGCTCAGTTATTCTATTACCAATTTCACTGCACGGGATATTTTTATTTCCTATAGACTTCTTCAAGCATCCTAGATAATTCCATTCAGTGGAAGGGAAAAACTGCAGAGCTTTATTCTGTTCTATGTATGTCTTCTCCTTGAGTCAGTTCGAGCTCCTTTGATGCATAATTGTTTTAAGGCTGGCTGGACACTCAGAAGAAAATGCTCTTCTTGACTCTGCCACAGATGGAGATACACGCTTCACTCCCAAGAGAGAAGGAACAAGTTATTGACATAAAATAGTGATTTAACAAAGTTTGACCAATACATGTGACTTCTTAAAAAGATTCAATAGCGAGGTCCAGCAGATTGGTTACTGCATGGAGGACAGGATCAGACAAAGCCCTCAGGAAACCCTCTCATTTAAAAGATTGTACGTGCACAGTTAATCTTAAATGTTACCTTAATGAAGCTTCATTAAGTTTGCATGCTATTAGTCGCTTACTAAGGAGATGTTGTGGCAAGGAATCACAGAATTATTGAGGCTGGAACCTCTAAGAACATCAAGTCTAGTCTATGACCTAACATCACCACAATCACCTAGACCAAGGCACGATGGACCACATCCAGTCTTTTCTTGAACACCTCCAGAGATGGGGACTCCATCACTGCCCTGAGCAGTCCATTCCAAAGTCTGATCACCCTTTCTGTGTGGAAATGCTTCCTAACATCCAACCTAAGCCTCCCCTGGTGCAGCTTCAGGCCTTGCCCTCTCGTCCTGGTTCTGGTTGCCAGGGACAACCTCCACCTGTCTACATCTTCCCTTCAGGTAGTTATGGAGAGGGATAAGATCTCCCCTGAGCCTCCTCTTCTCCAGGCTAAACACCCCCAGGTCCCTCAGCCTCTCCTCATGAGACTTTCCCTCTAGTCCCTTCCCCGGCCTCGTTGCTCCTCTGGACCCACTCCAGCCTCTCCATCTCTTGAAGTGAGTGGCCCAGAACTGCCTCCAGTACTCATAGAATCATAAGGGATTGGAAGGGACCTCGAAAGTTCATCTAGTCCAATCCTCCTGACACAGCAGGATCACGCAGACCAAGTCGCACAAGAACACATCCAGGCGGGTCTTAAACATCTCTAGTGAAGGAGACTCCACAACCACCTTGGGCAGCCTGTTCCAGTGCTACATCACCCTCACTGTTGAAGAAGTTCCTTCTCAGGTTGATGTGGAACCTCCTATGTTCCAGCTCACAACCATTGCCCCTCCTCCTATCACTAGATGATACTGAGAAGAGTCCAGCTCCATCCTCCTGATACCTACCCTTCAAATATTTATAGACATTAATGAGATCACCCTCAGTCTCCTCTTTTCCAAGCTGAAGAGACCCAGCTCCCTCAGCCTGTTCAAGGGGAGATCCTGCTGTGCAGCCAGCTGCTGTGCAGGAGAGCTCAAATTGTTCTTGCTCTGCCCATATGTATGAGCGTAGGATGATTTACTTACACCACATTTACAAACCAAACTTGCCTTGAGATTATTGCTTATCTTAGCCCGCGGCTATTGTACTATGTTTCCCCTTAATCCACGCTGAGCAGGATGCAATTATCACACCAAGAAGCATTTGCATCTTAACTAAGAAGCAGACTGCAGAAGACAAGGTCCATGTTGATAAGGAAATAAAACACACTCCATGACAGATACCTGAATCAAAGTGCCAATAAAATAATGCCTCCAACAGTGCAGGCTTTCCACAAGACCCATTGGTGCTACTGATAATTAATCAGAGAGAACTATTGCATTTGCTCACACTCACATGTTTATGTAAGTCCTGTGGGATCTACAAGTGTCGTAATATTATGTTACTCAATCAGGAAGACAGATCAGGCTACACGTTGTAGGACAAGAAATCTTTGTTTTATTATATTTAACCCTTAAGTTTTACTTGCTATACTCAGCAGATATTTTACATCACTGATTAAATTAAGGGGCAAAGTAATTTAAGGGCCTTGACTGCTCCTGATTGTCAGCAATTTGGACACTTTGACATGGTTTAAATTATATTTAATTACAGAAGTATTGCTTCACAACCAGTAGTCAGTAAACCGTTCAGCATTTATGTCTTCTTAAATGTAAGTATCACCACTTCTTCTGCAGTTCAGGAAGAGTTTTAAAGGGTGCATGCAAAATGTCCTCATTCTGAAAGAATGACTACTTGCTGATGGCACTGAATATAGTCTTTCTTTTGCCTTGTTCCTTATAAAAATATTCTGTCCCCACTCGCTATCTATTTCAAAAGTAAAAGCTGCTCATCAGAGGAGGGATCGGTTAGTCAGTGCTAAAGAGGGATCTGGAGTTTAGTCATTGAGCTACCCGACACTGCTCAGAATCCTTTGAGGTTTTTTTAACTTCCTCCACAAACTAAAAAACTATTGCAGACCAACAGCAATCAGCCTTCTGCACATCTTCCAAGTTAATGCAGAAGGTGCAGCCACACAAAAGCAGACCTAATGTAAAAGGTAACGTAAACTGGAGTTTCTCGTGATGAAGCTTGAGTTTATTGCACTTTCCCCTCCTCCAATACCTTCAGGAGAGTTAAACCCAAGAAAAAGAAGTAATTTGGGCTGTCAGTCCCTATGTTCAGCTTTGCCTCACAGATAGGGGTTGTCTGTGCTTCCTCTCCATGCCTGTGCATAAAACTTCACATCACAAATTTAAGACTTTTCAATTTAAAGCAGCTTAATATTTGCACATCTGTAAAACAGCTTTTATGAGACTGATTACAGAGCTCCTATGAGTAAAAGCCTATTTGATCTTTTGCAAAGTCAGTGAGACCTTGAGCTGCAAAGATTTTGCACAGCAGTTTGCAAGAACATCGCTTCTAGCATACTGAGAGATAACGTGTTTTAACCTGCAACCCACGCTCAGGTTAATGAGCACAAAGTAAAGATACACAAAGATCATCAAGAAGGAACCTCCAGGGGTCAGAGTCCAACTCCCCTGCTCGATCAGGATCGTAGAACCTAAGACAGGTTACATAGAAATGCATCCAGACAGGTCTTAAAGGTCTTCATAATCACAGAATCACTCTGGTTGGAAAAGACCCCTGGGATCATTGAGTCCAACCATCTACCAAACCTTACAAGTTCACCCCTAGACCAGATCCCTCAACACCTCATCCAAACGACCCTTAAACACATCCAGGGATGGTTTCTTCTCCCTGGGAAGGCCATTCCAGTGCTTGACCACCCTTTCTGTGAAAAAACTCTTCCTAGTATCTAGTCTAAACCTACCCTGTTGTAACTTGAACTCATTCCCTCTTGTTCTGTCAGTAATGGCTTGTGAGAAGAAACCAGCACCAAAGAAACGTAGACTCCACAACCTCCCAGGGCAGCCCGTTCTGGTGCTCAGTAACCCTTACAGTAAAGTCTTCTCTTTTATTGAGATGGAACTTCTTGTGCTACAACTGACACCCATTGCCCCTTGTCCTATCACAGAGTACAAGTGAAAAGAGATTGTCTCTTTCTTCTTGACAACCAGTCTTCATGTACTTATAGACAGTGACTAAATCCCCTCATAGCCTTCTCCTCTCCAAGCTGAAGAGTCCCAGATCCTTCCATCTCCTCTCATAAGGCAAGTGCTTCAGTGCCCTAATCATCCTCATGGCCCTCTAATATACAAACACACCATTCCAAGTGAACAGCTGCTGCTTACATGCTTTTCTTCTTGAATGGAAGACATATTGTTCTTAAATCTGTTCAATATTATTTTCTTCTGTAAAAACACTTACTCTGTGAGAATCTAGTCATGCACACCTGAAGCAAACACTGGAAAATAGTTGTAAAATTGATGGAAACAGCTACAAAAGAAAGGAAGCAGGCATAATAAAAAGTATCCTTAAAATAAAGAAGCAGCCTTTATTAGATTATAATATATGCCAAAATAAAAGTATCTTTTAAACCACCGATTGTGTTTATGGTTTGCATTTACAGGCTTCTCCTCCCATTTTAACTGGAGAATTTATTTTTGTGTTTGCAAACATTGTTAAAAGTATTTTTAAACACGACTCAAGAACAGATGCATTCACTAAGGAGAAGGGAACACTGGCTTAGAGCAAACCATCCCAGTGTAAATCAAGAGCAGAGACTGCGTTAGGATTGAAGACTTAAATGTGTCTTGCTTTGACTGAGAGGGTTAAATTTTGTAAAACAGGAACAATTCACTAAAAGCTACCAATGTGAGCGCTTCTCCTTTTTTATAGTATCACATCAAAGTTACACAGAATACCCCAGTGATCACTAGGGAATTTGCCACAGTCCAGCTTCTCCAACCCAATTAAGTCCATACTTCGTGGAATAATATGTCCCCCATCTGCTGCAGGCCGGAAGTAAACGCGGTCAAACCTCATCTTGCACTTGTACACTGCACCCAGGTTGGTGTTGGAGTGGGTGTCCCAAGTATAGCGGCAGTGCTGAGGTTTACCCAAAACCTCCCACACATCCGTAATGTTGTCAGGCATCTTACCCAGTTTAGAAACCTAAAAGTAGAAGGAGGGGGAAACGTCCGTGAGATGCTGAATTCATAAATTCTACCTTCAAAACCAGAACTGAGTTGTCACAGAACTGCCTTTTTTCTTCAAAACACAGGATTGAAGATACTTGTTTGAAGACAAAAGGACTGGAGACAATTCTAAATTCTGGTATTTCTCAGCATACTTCAACCAAATCCTGCAGTACTTCCTAATCCAAAATAAGCATTCAGCTATGAAACGTTGAGTTACGAGTGGGGGTCAACACCCTGTTCTCTGAAATGTTTCCGTTCACCGCAATGGAATTTCACAACAAGGAAAGATGAAACAGTGACCTTTTAGTAATGATGCACAAATTTAACTTTCAATATCAGCAGCCAAAAATGCCTTCTAATTTTGGATGTCTCGATACTGAAGGATTAATTTTAAACTCCCAAGATCTATTTCTGCAGAGCCTTGCCTTCTTTCATTGATACTACAAGCATTAGCTCTCCCAGACTTGGAGAGCTGAGCACATAAAGATCAGGTTCTCAAAATGAGAGGATGATGAATTTTCCAATGTCATAAGCAACTGTCCCTGCATCTTCTCAGACACAAATATTGCCAACAAACCATTGGGGGGGGGGGCAGAAAGCTTCACATACACCACCTTAGCTGTAACAACGGCTCTAGCACAGCAGTGCCACAGCTCCTACTTAGGTCATGCTTTTGCTTTTCAATACATGTGTAAACGTGGCTTGTCTCTGTGCTGCCTAAGCAGGTAGCTTCTCATAAAGACAACAGGCCAAGAAGATTCTGTCAAAATAATTCTAAAAATAACAAGGTTGTTTCCGTTTACCTCACTGTCCCTGAGGTTTGTATCGCCTCCAAATATAACAGTGGTGGCCTCAGACTCCTGCTGCATTCTGTTGAACACTATCTGGAGCTGCTTTATTCGCTCCTTAGAGTGATTTTTAGTGCTCTCCAGATGAGAGGTCATAAGGCAGAGTTCAATACCGGATACGCTCACCTGCACATGAAACAAAGAGGCAATGTTATCATCCACCTGATGGTCAAAGACAAACATCTAATCACAAAGTAAATTACCAAGCAGAGCTGTGGTTAATGCTAGTTTTATACTGAAGATAAGTGGATTACAGGAGGGTAACAGCTTATTAGTTTTGTTTTCAGAGACTATGAGACTGACAAACAAAGTACATCCAGTAACTTGCATAAAAGATCAAATGCCACAGGGTTTGTGTTTGGAGAATTTTTTACACTGTTTGAGACTGCTGTAGAACAAAGCCAGTCCAGTCTTTCTTGGGATTTTGTGTTTTGAAAGCAAAAACAGAGCTGTTGACTACGTGCTGACTCACTCACATGCACAACCAAAAGGTTCCTCATCATGGAGGTCGTTGGAAAAGGTATTATCTCATGTTTCAGTAGCTTCACTCTTGCTTTCTTCAACATTACAGCAGTGAAATAGCCATCCACGTTACCTAGAGACAAATGGAATGAAACAGTCAAGGACAGCTTCTACTCTGCCTTACAGCAGTTAAGGCTCTGAAACAGACCTTTTTGCCATGATCTGGGAGAATCATCTTCATCTGTAAGATGCCAGTTATTAAATAACATTTTAAGTTATTACTTTTGAGTTTCAAAATAGCTGTATGAACATTCCAGTGCTTGACTTTATTTTTTAAATGCATCTGTTTAAGAAATGACTTATCTGTGGCACTTCTTTGGCTACCCTTGCCATCAGTCTTCCAAAATGCAGGAAAAAATGCAAAGGACACCACCAGGCAAGCAAGCTTTTCACATGCATCACTGCACCAAACTATATCAGTAATTGTAAGTGCTTGTTTCTTCACATTACTCTTTCCAGTACTACAAATGGTTGGAGATGGAAGACAGAATAAAACTGAACTTAATTTTTCCAGTTTCTGCCTTTAGATACTGAGGGTTATTTCTTACCTGGAATAACAGTGTAACTGCCAGCTCGCATCTGTAAAAGACCAAGATGAGGCGGAATGACCTCTTGTAAAAACACAACATCTGGACTGTATCTGAAATCAGCAAGACAAGATCTTTAACTAACCACTAAAAGGCAGGATCGTTACAGTCTGAGGCCAAATTGAACAGTATGGATTTATCTAAGTTGAGTGTTTTCTGCAAAAAAGCTGCAAGTTTGGCTTTAAAAAGTTGAAAAAATGTCTTGAAGCCTTCCTTTCTGCCAGATCATAAGGGGTTTTGTCAACCCCCCTCTTGGTGTCTGACGCTTTAGATGGGAGCACTTGGTTGAAATATGGCTGGGGTCTCTGACCACAACACTGGTGGTGAGCCAGGTGAGACACATGGGGCTCCAGAGATGAGGACCCCTGCAATGCTACGCCGTGGCTATGGCCACTACAGGAACAGAGTCAGGGATATCACATGCACAATGTCCTTATCTTCCTAGATATTCTAAGAATCTGGTTTGGGCTTTATTAAAGAAACTTTCCATCACCTTTAGTAGTGTGTACACACATCACTACTGTTAGAAGAAACAGTGATTACTATGGACATATAACTGACATATAAAGTAATGAAATGCTTTACTTTGCTACACCTTGATCCTACAAACGTTTGCACAGGTTTGTGCTTTGGACATGAGATCTGTGAATACCTAAAACAAGAAGCTTGCTTTTTCTTTCCTTTAAAGCAAGGTACATGAAAACACAAAGACGAAGCTATACTTACAAGGCCAAGTAAGTACAGATCCCTCTAGTTCGTTCTTTCACACTTCCTACATCCAGCCCATCAATGTTCCAGGTGATCAGTGTGAGGCTGCTGTCATCCTGTTTCCTTGAGTCTTCACTGCTGACACCAGCGTTACTAGTGGTTGCATCGTCTATGAGGTCAATACTACAGATAGAGTTTACTTGTTTGTCAATGTGCATAATTGTTCTTACTGGAATTATCCTCATCTTCTAAAGGAAGATGTTTTCAACCGATCACAGCTTACACATTTCCTCCTTATCTCCAGCCTAAATGTCCTAGTTCAGTTTAAAGCCATCACCTCTTTTTGCAACAGGCCTTGCTGCACAGTCTGTCCCCATCTTTCTTACAAGCACCTTTTAAATACTGGAAGGCTGAAATAAGGTCTCCCTGGAACATTCTCTTCTCCAGGCTAAATAGCTCCAGCTCTCTCAGCCCGTACTCAAAGCAGAGGTGTTCGAGCTCTCTGATCATTTTGGTGGCCTTCTCTGAACCTGCTCCAACCAGTCCACATCCTTCTTGTGCTGGGGTCATCAGAGCTGGACACAGTACTCCAGGGGAAGACTCACCAGAGTGGACTAGAGCAGCAGGATCATCTCTCGACTTGTTGGCCTCATTTCTTGTGATACAGCCCAGGATATGGTTGGCAAAGGTGCACTGTTGGCTCACAACCAGCTTCTCATTCACCAGTAATCCCAAATTCTCTGAAGGGCTGCCCAGCCTGTACCGATACCAAGGGCTGCCTAATCTAGGTGTAGGACCTTGCGCCCGGCCTTGCTGAATCTTGTGAGGTTCACATGTACCCACTCCTTTAACTTGTCCAGGTCCATCTGGATGACATCCTTCTCCCCAAGCTTGGTGTCATCTGCAAACTTGCTGAGGGTACACTCAATCCCACTCTCTATGTTACTGAAGGAGATATTAAACAGCACAGGTCCCAGTAAGGCCTCCTGAGGGACACCATTTATCAGCAGTCTCCACCTGGACATCAAGCATTGACGACTACCCTCCTGACACAATCATCCGAACAATCTGTTATCCACCAAACAGTCCAACCATCAGCCTCATCTTTCTCCAATTCAGAGAGATGGCTGTTGTGAGGGACCATGCCAAAAGCTTTACAGAAGCCCAGAGGGCATCCACAGGTCTTCCCATCTCTAGCAATGCAGTCACATCATGCCAGGCCTTCCAACGCCATGTACAGTGTTAGAAACACCCTGGCCACTACATCAGCCAACTCTCTCAGGGCTCTGGGATGCATCTCCCCAGTTCCACAGACCGGTGTTCGTTCGGATGCCCCGGGGTCACCTACCAGCTCCCGGAGCCCTCGCTGACCATCAGCACCTCTCCCGCCTTTTGCTTCTCCTCCATGGGCGGCTCGAAATAGGCGTTCAGCGCCCGCTGAAACACAGACGCCATGGCAGGGAAAGGGACACAAACGGGGGGCAGGTGGCGGGTAAGGACAGGGGTAGGTAGCAAGGAAGCGGCGGCCTTGGCCCTACCTGCAGCTGCCAGTCGTTGCTGGCCAAGAAGCTCCGCGCCACGGCCGCACCGCTGCTGGTGATGGTGGTGAACTCGGAGCAAAGAACTTTCCTCCGCTTGGCGAGGTGCAACTCCTCATCCTCATCTTCTTCCTGCTCCTCTTTCTCCTCCGCCCTCTCCACCGCCAGCTGCGGACTCTGGCCCGGCCCGTGCTCCCGCCCCACCGCGCTGTCCATGGCCCCGCAGGCGGAAGACGGGGAAGGCTCCGCCCACCGCTGTTGCCGTTCCGGGGCGCAGGCGGGGCGGGCAGGACAAGATGGGGTTCACGCTGGAGGCCCTCAGAGAGGCCATGAAGTACATGGTGGAGTCGCAGGGCTTCGACCGGGTGCTCAGCAAGGTACCGGCAGGGCGAGGGGCCGCGGGTGACGGGGACAGGCGGGCGGCAGCGGCCCCTGGTGGCGGGGTGTGACCTGACGGGACACGGTTGTTGGCGAGAATCGCCGAGCGCGGGGCGCCGAAGGGCACCTAGCACCGGTCCAACCCCTGCTGGGGCAGGTCGCACAGGAGCACGTCCAGGCGGCTTTGGACTCTCTGGACAGCCTGTGCCAGGGCTCTGCTGCCCTCACTGTGAAAAAGCTTTTCCGTATGCTTACACTGCACCTCCCGTGGTCCAGTTAGTGCCCGTGTCCCCTTGCGATGTCACTGGGCACCACTGAGCAGCACCCGCCCCTTAGATACTGACAACCATTGATGAGAACCCTTCAGGCTTCTCCAGGCTAAACAGCCCCAGGTCTCAGTTTTATCTTCTGAGAGAGATGCTCCAGGCTCCTCATTATCTTCGTAACAGCTCACTTGTCTCTTCTGAGCTGGACACAGTACTCCAGGTGTGACTTCTCAGCGCAGAAGCACCTCCCTGGACCTGCCTGCTCAATCAGGAACTCTTGAAAGACTACTGCTGCCTTCCAGTACTTCTCTGGACTGTTCTAAGTGACTTCCCTGAGTTAGCCATTAACTAGTATTTTGCCCTCGGTAGTACCTGTAGCTAAGCTAAGTTTCAGCACTGTGAAATAATAAAATAAATTATTATTCTTCTCTGTTTAAAAATTAGAAGAGTAGTAATTTCTATTTGTGTTCCTGTGACATGGAGTGATGCAGTAAATGCATCAAAGAAAGCCAGCCAGGTCATAATTAATGTTTCACATTGTAGAGGAGCAAATTTAATACTGGAAGTGTTTCTGTCACTGACAGCTCTGTGATCCAATACATTGAACAGAAAGTACCTATTTGCAAAGCAGCTCTTCCTGTCTTGCTTTCCCCAATACAAAGCTTCAGAGATGCTCATGTATTTATAAAGAGCCCAATTAATTCTAAGTAACCTCTTCACTGATAACTTTACCTCTCCTTCACCTTAAAACCCTATAGAGTGGAGAGCAATTGCAGTATTTCAGCTCACAAAGGTAACTTGCTGGAAGAGCTTTGGGAGACAGGCTTTCTGCCTCGCTGCAGAATAGATTTTTCCCTGCAATCTCCTTTTAGAGTGATGATGTTATAACAATAAAAGTAGAGTTTTGCTTTAATTTGGAATATCTCCTGGTTTTCTGGTTGATATCTTTCTTGCTATTACTATGACTGAAAATTTTTCCTGTTCTGGAGGAGAGAGATTTTAGTCTGAATTTTTTCAGCTCCAACATCAGACTTGTCTCCTGGTTTAATTCCAGTGTCTTATCTACACAGGGCTTAACAACTGTGGGTTTTAAAGCCCAAGAAGCTAGTGCACGGCAGCAGTGGCTGGCAGCCAAAGCAGCATACTGCTCAAGGAGACAGACACGTGGGAGGACAGGCACAGAAGGGCTGCAGAAGTACAGACCAGCAGCTCTCGCTGTGCAAGTCCTAGGACCGTTCAAGTACTGAACTATTTTTGTCAAGGAGGGTGGGCAGCTATTGCCAGATCAGAGCAATGACAAATGAAACCAGATGCTTGCCTTTCCTGGGTGATAGACTGGAGCACTCCCTGATGGCAGTGGAAGCCATCTGCTCCCAATGTCAAGCGTCAGTAAAGTCCTTGTTAAAAACTCTGTCAGAAACTTAGGCCTCCAGTCACTGCAGCAGAACATGACTGGTTTAGGACTTTCATTGCTCAAGGTGCTGTGTTGATCAGTTCTGTATTAGGACACTGCTTCAGTGATTTCCCCTCTGCTTAGTTCTAGCTTTTTCCATTCATGGTTGAACTGTGCAGTACATCATCATTTCTCTGTAGAGTCTGGATAAATTCTGGCCTATCAAAAATCAGCTGAAATTGAGTTCTTGCACTGTATTATAAACAAGGAGAAACTGGAGACATTTCAGTCTCAACTCCTTTTAAGAGTAAAAATGTTTCACTCAATATTTCAGTTGATAACAGTATGGAAACATAAATTAAAAAACATTGTTTAAAAAAATAGGACTTATAATACATTTGATGGCCACATTTCCCTTGTGACAGGCTAAGGATACTTCAAAGCCGGAGTTGTAGGTGTAATAAACATCAATGGGGAATTTATCCCAGTTTTGCTTTCAAATTTTGTATTTTGAGCATAGTGCTGTCAACTGAAGAAACCTGAATAGCAAATTTGTAAATATGGAATGAATTGCAGTCACTTACCAGTCACAAAAATCCATCCTTTTGTTACAGGAGGAAGCGTGGTCCCATAGGTATACAGTAATTTCCTGGAATAAAAGCCATGTGGAAACCATGGTGCAGTGTACTGCAGTATACTGCAGCCTTGGATACTTCTACCCAGGAACACAAAATCCACTTCAGGGAGGCCAATTTGATTCTCTTTTCTAGTGCTCATTTCAAAATACTGATTTATTTTTTTTTACTGAGTAGAATTAGTGACTTACTGTCAGTCTCATTTCCAGTTGTGAGCTAACAAATACACCTTCACAACTGTGCTACTCACAGTCAGAGCAGTTTTGTGTTCCTTCAGACATGGCTTTTCAGACTAAAAAAGCTAAAGTTAAAATGAATTGTCTCCTAATCAGTTCCTAAATGCTCAGCAAGCACTGAAGTTTTGTTAAGGATTGTCAGTTTAAATATTTACCTACACTACAAATATTTTCTTTTCCTAAGGCAATGATCTTCTGCTCAGAATTTGTGGAAATACATAATGGGACAGCTGAATTACTCTGTTTTCCATCTTTCTGTTTGCTGAGTTCTGAACTGAACAAGATTCACTTTCAGTCTGATTCAGGGCAGTATCGGGTGTTGCTACTATTAACAACAACCTTTTCTGGTTACACAGATGAAACTTCTTTCTGCAACTCCTGGAAAAGTTGTTTGTGAAATGAAAGTAGAGGAGGAGCACACGAACAGATTTGGTACACTACACGGAGGTTTGACAGCCACACTCGTGGATGTGGTGTCCACAACAGCCTTGCTGTACACAGAAAGAGCCCAGCCTGGGGTCAGCGTGGACATGAACATCACGTAGGTATCACCTACCACGTTGAGCAGAACAAACTAACTTCTGCTTCTTAACACAGTATTGACTCTGTTCATCATTTCTGTGCTGTAATACTCACCTTTAAATGGTGTTTTCTTTGGTTTCAGAAGTAATTTTGATAAATTAAGGGGGAATTGTATTTGGGGATACTGCCATTTGGTTGCAAAATCTGAGTTGGATTTTAAGCTCTTATTTGTTCTGCGTGTTTCACAGTCAGACCTGTTCATTCACAGAGGGAATGCTGATACCTGCTAACTTTTTAGTCTTATGAAATTGGCTCAACTTCTCTTTGCTTGTGACCATGTGTTAAGAGCGTGTGCTCAGGCACCAGGCTCTAGGGTAAGCAGCTTTCTGTAAGCCCTATCAGTCCATAAAATGTTATACCAGGAAAAATATTTAAAAAGTAAACAGTTCAGCTCTGTTGCATGCTCACACAGAGGGTGAATTACAGATTAAACCAGTGTTTCTTAGTGGGGGAAGATTTATTTTGCTCTAGGTTATTTAGAGCAAGTTTTTACTGAGGCTGGTTGTTCCAGTAAAGCAAATTTAAATCACAGCACCTTAAAAAAAGTTGTCCTGAAACCTTCATTGACCAGGCTACTGTAGCTTGTCAGCTTTATTACTTGTAACAAAGAGATTATGACTGATTAGAACGGAAGAAATCCTACTTGGATACAGAGCACTAAAAATCTTGGAAAAGTAACCTCTCTTCAAAACAGCCTTTAAAAAACCAAAACCACCTTTAGAAGTGTGTGAGAAGAGATCTTTGTCTTTAGCAGGTTCCCTTGTCTCTCCACTCCAGCACTTGCTGATTTCTCTCTGGTACTAGAAAAAAAAGAAATTAAAATCTGAAATCCTCCTACAATGTTAAGGGTTTTTTCCTCCATGGTAGTAAAGCCAAAGACCAATGTCTGAATTTTTTGCACCATCGAGTGTGCCTACCCAATTAGAAGAGGGCTAGAGTCTTTAAAAAGGGCCATCTCTGGAGGAGATCCAAAACAATTGAGAAGTAGAACTTTTAGGAAGTGTCACAGAAAGGAACATTAAGTTTTGTTTAACCCAGACAGCTGCTTTCACTGAACGAGCGAGATCGGATATCCAGTTTAGCTATAGTGCAACTTCTCCCTCTTTTTGGAAAGCAGCTTTTTAAAGACTTGGCAGGAGGAAACTACTTCAGTAATGGAAAGAACAGACAGAAACAGAAAAGCTTTTTATAAAATCACAAGAGGATCAGCAACAGGCTCTTGGAATAAGCCAAGACTTGAAACCCTGCCCTGTGGCAACTAATGGGCCTTGTGCTACCCCAGCGTGAGGCATGATTGGCATACTTTTGATGTGCTGTCATGTATAAAAATGGACTGGTAGATGAAGTTTATCTCAATAAAATTCATATCCAGCAATTAAACATTCCCCTCTGTGATTCTGACATTTGAATATTATTCCCTTACCTCAGATTGTGGTTGGATCATATTCCTCCTAAGTCTTTCCAGGCTTTTTGTGGGGGAATTTCTTCCAATTCCCTGGAGAGCATTATAAAAGGACACCCTCCTACTCATGTAAATAAAAACAGTTATCTAATCAGTGGAAACTGCATCAAACCTGGGACCTTTGAAGGCCTCCTAGATTTCCATGACTTTTCTCTGAGCAGAGTATGGGAAACAGTTAACCTGTGCCTAGGTTCCACACAGAAATGACCTTCTGGAGCCTTTGTAACAGATATTTTGCAACTGCACCAGCCAGACTAGTTTAGAATGGCCATAGGGAGCCAGCAGTGGCTGGAATAGGATCTGGAGCTGAAGTTTTAACTGAGGTCTTTGATACCTAATTGTTTCTGTTCCAAAATGGACTTTTTCTTAGACCCAGCCAATGAGTTTCTTTTATCCTCCATTTTCTCAGACAACTCTTAAACAGAATTACCACTGAGGAACTCAAAGACTTCTAAGACGTGGGGATTTGCAAGCAAGCACAGAGAGATCTGTATTGCTCACTTCTGCTAACCCCCTTCACAATAAACTGAAATGCAGGAATGTTATTGAATTTGTGCTCTGTACAGCCTCTTACCTGTTAATTTTGTTCTTAATTGAAGATACACTTCTGCTGCTAAGATTGGAGAAGAGGTACTGATTACAGCTCAGATTTTGAAGCAAGGAAGAAATATTGCATTTGCCACCGTGGATTTAACAAATAAGACAACAGGAAAGTTAATTGCTCAAGGTAGACATACAAAGTATATAGGAAATTAATACAGTAATTTTAGAAATAATAATAATAATAATGTTTGGCTTAAGAATCCCATATAGAATTGTTTCCTCATTCGTATGGTAAGGCATCATCTGCACAAAGTTGTGACAGTCCATAGAAAGTGAATTTGTCTCACTCCCATAATACATGAACAAACTTGTTAATCACTGCTCTCTTCACTCGTGTGAAATGCCTATTTTGGGAGGAACAACGGAGCGTGATAACGTGGGCATGCACCTGGCTCTTTATGGTCAGGACAGCAGAAGGGAAGAGCCATACGGTTCACCACCACGACACCGTTTTCAGAGACCTCTGTTTTCTTTGCCTGTGGTGTTGTCGTGCAGCAAAGCAACCCTTCCCGTCTTGAGGCCCGTCACAGCGGAACACAGCGCTGTGTGCGCTCAGACACCGAACTACTTGTTCTGTGAGATGGTTTCACCGAGCTCCTGCAGCACAGGGTGAAACCAGTTTGAAAGTGTTATGCAGTCTCATCTACAGAATGTAATTCACTGATGCTGTAACAAATTCAAAAGTATTAAGTAAAGCTTCCTGAAACAACCTTTATAAAGGTCATTTGATGGTTCTGTCATCTCTTTGCACCGAGTAAAAGCCTGTGAGAATGGAGTGGTTGAGAGGGTGTGTACTGCAACCTGTGTACACTTAAGATTCTATCATCATCTCCCCACCATTCCTGAACATGCAGTTACTTCATCAGGGCTTTTCACCTCTACCTACCTCAGGTTTGGGCTATATTTGTTTAAAGTTCATCAGCTGAGAGTTAGAGAAGTATCAACATAGACTTGAGTGGGCCTTTCATCAGGTGAAGGCTGTAGACTGCCTGAGCTGGGTTCGGTATGTAGAGTTAAGCTGCTACTCATTTACTGAAGGCTCATCTCATGCACTGTTGTGGACAGGTGACTGCTTTCTTCAAGCTGATGACAAACAATCCTTGTCAAGGCCACCACAGTGTAATAAAAACAGCAATAGGTCTACCTCTGCAGTGCAGGTTTACATAAACCTCCACCTTAGTTTAGATTCTCTAGCGTAAAATTTGAAAAATCTGCATTAGTGAAGCACACACAATTTTTTTTTTTGTCATGGAAGTCAACTCATTGTCTCCAGTGATTTGAATTTTGTCATTAAATGTGCAGTTAGGAGCTTTTTCTGTGCATTCCTACACCTCAGGAAATAACTTCCAGTGAGTTACGTGGTCTGTTCATGCAGCGTAGTTTTCAGAGTGAGGTTGATGAAGTTTACTAATGAATCAGCAATCTCTCCAAGATGACTTTCAAACAAAGGATATAGCTGACATCTCACCCTCCACTGCAGAGTCTCTTAAACTGCAGTGGTCTCAGGCTATCAGCATGAATTTTTGCTGCAAGTTTAGAACTGTTCATGGTATGAAACACAAGAGTGATTTTTGCCTTTCATTTCAGGTAACAGTAGAGGGTGAGAACAAATGAGGAACTGGATTCAGAATGTGCCAAAAGATAAAGAGCACTCTCAGCTCTGTGTGCTGGGACAACTCTGTCCTTGTGAAACTGTCCCAGTGCAACTTAACCATGACTTCCCTCAAAACTGGCTGCCTCAGGAACGTACTGTAGTTACATGGACTCATTCTATCACTTAGCGTTCATCATATCTACATAATTGCAGCTGAAAAGCATCCGTGCAGATTAAGAATGGCAAACCTCAACATGGAACCAGCAGCATCCTCATGTTCCCCTTTGAGCCTGAAAAGGACTGTTGTAGGCTGAGGGGGAAACACAAAAAACCCTTCATGAAATAACCAGTGAATTCTCCCTTTTAAGGCTATTTAACACAGTATTTTAGTGATGCCTAATTAGTAAGCGGGACATTTTGAATATGCAGGCCAGTTATTTTATAAGTGATTCATTAAACTTATTATTTTAAGACAACCTTGTCTGTTATCCCTCTACAGCAACAGCAGCATATTGACCTTACAATTTATTTCACAACTTCCCTTGGAATTGGAGATGATCTCTGAAGGAATTGTCACTATTGAGCTTGCTTAGCTTTGGGAGTCAAACATCAGACAGTATTTGGAAGCATTCTTTACTTATTTCACTATAACCTACACACTGAAAAACCTGTAGCTGAGTCTCACAGGAAGTACAGAGGGAAAATAATTGCCATAATAAAGACAAGCAGTACACAGTTCCACCTGGCATCGGAACAGATGTCCTGTGGGGTTGACCTGGTTCCATCACTGCAGATTTAGGCAAAATTTCCTTACAAGCAAAGTGACTTGGTGAGATCATCTTGTGAGTCTTACTAGTGGACCAGTAACATGCCTGGTAACTGACAGACATCCGTAAGCTCCATGTCTGGCAGCTGCAGATGACTGCCCCTCCCAGACTGCTGATTTGTTTCTCATTTTTCTTTCAAACATACCAAATACCTACACCCCACTCTTGGGTGTCTAGAGCTCCATCCCTATGAAATGCCACACACTTTGCATAGTGGTGTCTGACGTGTTGTAGAACAGATTGTCTTCACCAGCGGAGCCATGTGTCAGCAGTAAGTTGGGTAGAGGTAAGGAAGAAATATCCCTGCTTAAACAGGTGTTTAACTGAGGACTCCTTGTTAGTCTTTCAGGTTGAGCCAGCTGTCAGAGAGCTCTCTTGGCTGAGCTGCTTCAGCTTGGTTACCGTGCCAATTTAATTATGAGCTGGGGGTTTACAATTCTGAAACTGGCAAGTATCACCACCTAAAGGGGGCAAGGGGAAGCAGAGAGAATTAGGCTGTTAAGTAACAGTTCCTTAACAGCAGTTCAGTTCCGCTCAGCTTCACTGGCTGGCTCCAACCCACTGCAGGGCAAACGGAAGAATTCCCAACTGCACTTTATCACTAATCATTTTAGAGCTCCCTATATGTAGAAACCATTTAGTCAGTAGAAAGAAGTCCCAAATCTCTTCCTTACCTCACTGTCCATGGGAATTCATTAAAAAACACTTTGACTCCTCTTTTACTAAAGGGTTTGGGGACAACGCGATGACAGTTACTACTTTTGTGATCCCATAATTTATTCACTGAACGGCTGCTGTTACCAGATCCCTGGTCCCAAGCTGTCACGGCTGAGGGACATAGCTGCATAGAATCACAGAATTAGTTTAGGTTAAAATAAGAGAGTCCAACCATTAATGTACTCTATCTTGCTCACTGCTAAATAATTCCATATCTGCTTGACTTGTAAACACATCCATGTACAGTTCTTGCCCAAACAAGAGCAAATTACCTGCATGCTCTAATCAGGTAAGACATGTTTGCTATCCTACAGGAAAAGAAACAACCAAGAAAAAAATCCCCTCCCCCTAAGAGAAAAAACCCATCATTGTAGACCAACACAGTAGCTGCAGCTACTCTAGTAAGACTCTGGATCCTTGATTTCTCTTGCTTAAAGCAAAAGCTGCTTGAACAGATTTCAAGAGTCCAAGGCAGCAGCTTGTAGAGTGGGTGCTCTGGCATGCAGTAATTGTGCTCAAATTAAAGAACCTTTCCATACGTAAAACCTTTTCAAGTAGAACTAGGTCATTCATAGGTATCTTCAGCGCCAAAAGGCGTTTCAGTCAGCCATGCAGAAGAGAAATTATGCTCGCTTGTCACGTAGTTTGCCTCAGTGAAGCTGCAGAGCCAACATACCCCTCCACAGCACCAGCAGGGAAAGCTCTACCTGCTGCTGCAGGAGGATCTGTGGTATCCTCAAGTATTCCTGACAGCACAGAGCTCATCTTTAAATCTCCTGGTGTCACTGGAGTAAGCAAACCAATACCAAGCACCCAGGCACTATAGAAAGCAAAGAGCTGAGGGAACTTCCAGTCCTAGTGTACGTAGAGGCTCTCTCTCCACCTAAAACCTTGCACTCAGTCAGAACTCCACAGGCAAAGTGAAGCAGCCTAGTGAACATGGAAGACACCAACCAGCAGAGACCTTTCTCTCGACACCACCATCAAGTAGTACAAATACAAATGAAGGTCAGACCTAGACAGACAAGTCCTTTCTGTGCGGTATCAGCACTAAGGGACAACCTTATCATTTGGGAAAGACTGGTTTAAACAGCCATTTGTAAAACATTATTAAAAATACCTTTTTTTGTCTCATTACATCACCCCAGAGAGCTGTTCCAGAATCTGTAGACCAATACAGCTTCCGAATTTTCTGCTGCTACAAATGCAGAACTAAAACGGGAAGCAACTTCTCCAGGCTAATAAAGGAAGTGACAACTCACCATACACCTCTCTGCTTAGCAGATATAAAAACACAGTCTCGTAGCTCTTGATGTTAACAGCTACCATGCTGGTGGCAGGAACCTTAACCTTAAATGAAGCTTTAACAGTCCACTGGAATAATCAGAATGAAAAAGCCCTTGAGACTATTCTGTGCCCACCCCCCCACCCCAAGATGGAAGTTGAACATGACAGGTGTTACCTGCAAGTAACCCATTTACTCTGCACATGATCAGAGCAAGAGACTTCTCCCAGCAGCAAAACCAAACTGGGCAGGGAAGGATGCCTGCAGAGCTCACAAGCCAGAAGCACATACAGGGAACAGGAATTACAGCACATTTCACTTACTAAAGTGATTTAAAACTAGCATTATGCCTGAATGTGTCAAAAGATGTACCCATACACAAGGAGCTTGTTCTGTGGTGTATAAACTCAGACCAAATAGGTTTAATTGGTCTCCAACTAATTTTGCTGCTTCCACACTTATCCCTGCCCCATGCACAATGAACAAGTTCACAACAAATTCAAGCAGTAGCCTGGTAAAAGTGCCCATACTCTAGTGAGCTGCTAACAACATTTCTACTCTTGGTATACGCATATCTGAAGAGCCACACGGGCAGTGTGCTGCCAGTAGTAACCAACCACCTTACAAAAAAAAGCCCTTTTGTTCTCACCAAGTTCCACTGAACAAGCTAATTAGGCTTACATCATGGCAGACTGCTGAAGTGCCGAGAGAAAAACCTACATTTTGAAGTTAAGAAAGCTTAACAAAAAGCTACTTAGCTGATAGAGGGCCTGAAAGCAAATGCTTTAGTGAACAACTTCAGCACAATAGCCTCAAGTCAACAGAAGAAACCTAACTAACATTCTCAGATTGAACTAGCAGCTCCACAGGACAATTTCAGGTTCATTTCTTTCCCCATGGAAGTTATCCTGTTGGAGAAGAGTCATCCTTCAGAGATGCCAAGGGATTCAAGAACAAACTGACACTCCCAGGGACTTATGCTCAGGTAAACAGGAAAGCCTGGTTACCTTTTTCCACCACTTACACAATGCAGATGGCTATCAACTCCACGTGAGGCACAGCAAAAGCAGAATATTTGCTAGCTGGGTACAATACACCCCTTTTATCACAACAGTAGGACTACAGAGCTATGTTCTCCCACGGAAGCACAGTATTACTTGGCTAGGGAATCACTATCACAAAGAACAGATGAGTAGCCAGTGCATCTGATGCATCCCACACAACACTACAGCATTTAAACTGAACAGGTTGTTCCTTGTAACACAACGTTAAGGATCGCATCAACGCTGACACTCAAACAGCTTGTACACAGCTACGCAGGCCCAACTCTCGAGGCTTCTTCCAAGGCAAACTAGAAAAAAAGGAAACAAACTCCTGATGCAAGAATAGTCATTTCCTTTGCCATCTTTAAGGATGGCCATATTCTCACTGCTGACAATGTCCACAATGACACAAAACAAAGGGGATGAATGCACTGAAGAATCAAAACACAAACTGGTAAAACTGGAATGTTTGAGACCCTATGAAAACTATCGTCTCAAGACTGAAGCTGATACTTGGTATCACATCTTACAGGCTTCTTCAGAGAAGAGGCACTAGAAGCTGTGAAACTAACTGCCATTATCACGTACGGTGGTCTGCAAGCACTTTATGAAGTCTCAGCCTTCTGCAGAGCAGGATTTACAAGGTATTTCTTTGGAATTTAAGACGTTTATTAATGTGATGTTGCAGCTTTCAGGTGGTGTTTTACTCTGGTGCTCAAGCTTTGCCTATAGGACCTTATGATCAAAGAACAAAGAACACCCACATACCAACAGAACAGCATGCTAGTAATTAAAAGTACGTGTGACAGCTACTTTTGAAACAAACATTGCTTGCATACACAGCCACTAAACTGTTAACACCATTTTACAGTCTGTACATTTTATCTGCAGTGAGTGACACTGTCAAGATGCAAGACACTGATGAAGGTCAAATAGGATTTCCATAAAGCCAGTCATCTTTCACCTAATTTATTTAAGTTCCATTTTTTTCCAATTCCAAACAAAAGCTAAATACAAGTTTTAAACAGGTAAGCACTAGTTTTATCCAAAGGGAGCAGGTTATGCAGTTTTACTCCAGTAAAATACTCAACCTTGACAGGCTTCTCTGTCATCAAAACTATACAGTAGTCTTCCTTTTATCATTGCACAATCTTAAAATGTTCCATCAGAACCAACTTTTGACACTCCAAACACTATTTTACATTGGTTTATATTGTCTATTCAGGAAAAAAAAAACACCTCAATGGGTTTTCCGTAAGAAATGTTGTAAGAAACCAGTATTTCCTGCACAGTTCACCTACAAGTTTACAAGTCTCCACTCTCAAGAAAAAAATAATCCTCTACCAACATTGTTTCTGCAGCTATTATTTTACTTTATTTTTAGCTGCTTTAGCAACTTCAGACTCCAGGTCTGCCTCAACTGTATAAACGCATTCAACTCAAAAGAATGCTTTCATACAGGTAAACAGCAACTTGGGGAAAGAGATCCAAAACAAAAGTGCCAGTAAACTTAGACATGGCCCAGCAAAGTAAGAGGCAACAAATGCCTGCACATTAAATGAGATGCTTTTTGTTTTTTGAAGAAACTGTTTCTTTCCCACATTTACTTCTTACTGTAATAGCCACTCTTCTGTTCATTAAAATGAAAGATAGTGCTTGATACAATCATTAACAGCAAAGCAATAAGGCTTTTATACCCGTTACATTCACTTCTCACCCTCCAAATACTGATGGTTAACACAGATGTTAGGGGGCATGACCAGCACAAATGGGAACACCACCACAAATGATCACCTTGTGCTTTCTGATGCATTTGTTTCAGTGTACAGTCCCTTCATTTCACATTTTAGTAAGATGCTGATGCAGTGCAGAAGCTTGCAGAGCATCCTCTTTCACAAGGTCCATGCAGAAACATCTAAAAAAAATTGTAAAGTTCTGAGATACAAATGATAAACAAAAATCCAGGATGATCAAGTTTCACAATGCATAGTGTTCTGAACATGAGTCCATTTTCTTCTAACTTCTGAAAGAATAAAGTGGTGAGGAAAGTGAAAATCCACTGCTGCATTCTGTGATCTTCCCCATTTTGCTGGCCAGTACCTTACTCTGGCATGTAAGGACAGAGGTGATCCTCTATGGTACCAACCGTCCAGTGAGTGAGCTGCTCCTGGGGCAGGTACAGGCAGATGCTGCATAACTTGAAGATTGTAGCTTTGTTTTTTGGAGTCTTAAGGCAAAGAAAACCCAAAGAAAAACTATTAAAGATGAAAGTTAAGACTAATAAAGCAGACCTCCAACAGATCCCACCCACTTACTAGCTTTGCTGCCGGCTGTGGAGGAACACTAACAGACACTTAAAAGCCACTATTTCATCTGTATGAACAGCCTCAACTCAAAATTACTCTGCAAATTCCAACGCCAGAAATATTTTCCCTATTCTGTCCACTTGAATTATTCAATTAGTATCACCCAAATTAAGCCAACATTCTTTTAAATGTTTTAGAACTTAATGTTTAGTACAAAAGCATTAAATCAATTCTACATGAACACATGTAGCCCACAGCTGTTTGTAAGCTTTGATCCTGTATACAGAATCACAGAATCTTAGCATAAACTTCTTCTACCTGTTGAAATGCACAATCAATTTTTCTACTTGAATATTCTGCAATAAAATCACTGATGTTCCCCAGAAAAAAGCATTTCACAGTCAAAACCTACTTGTTAAAAAGCAAAACAAAATAAGCTTACCTGCAAGTGCTGTCTGTCAATGAAGAGAAACACTGACTGGTTAGGGTTGTTGACAACAATTCCAGTCTTGTCCCTTCGGCTCAGAACGTGCAGAAACTGTTTTTCATAGTCACCATGATGAAATTCAAACTTGGCCTGCACAGGGTTAGAGAAGGGGGAAAAAATGGGGTATTTATAAAACTCTTAAACAATCCCCTTGAATATGTGCTTCAAAACTAGTTTTCTTTTTGTCCTTCTCTCATCTGTGAAAAGCAGAGATATGCTACATCAACCAGTGAATCTTGGCACAATTTAGGAAATTTCCTAGTTTCACTCTGCCAACACAGAGATTAGTCACTGTGATGATGCATTAACAAGTCAGTGCATATATTCAAACAGACTCTACTTGTTGTGACAGAACACTCCTGTGCATCAACAATACAGGACATTTCTTCCAATTACTAAACTCTTACTGCCAGCACAGAGAAACAGTAAAACTCAACATAAGCAGCTGAAGCTGGCTACTGACAAAGTGGTCAGAAACGTATGACATTTATTTCAATGTGAAATTAGAATGCAAGAACTACATCCATCTCAGAACCTCTTTCATCCAACAAAACATAGCAATCTGGCACACTTGTGGAACCTTCACGACAATCATCTCTCTGCAAGTGATGATTGTCCTAATTCACTTTCACACATAAATACTATTTACATACTTTAAGTACTTATACACGTGTGACATTTACAGAGGTCCCTCAGATTCATTTTGGAAGTGCTGATATCATCAATTCTCTGGTTACATACAGAGTACTCATCCTCCCCTTCAGGTCTAAAGTAACTGAAGTTAAAAAGCAAAAGCAAATACCTGAACAGGCCTAAAGGGTCAATCAGATCCCTTCCACCGAGAAAACAGGAGACAGACTATCTTCTCAATATCATTGCGAGGCCAAAGAATGAAGTCCATCTCCTGGGTACAGCCGATCACATCCTGCAAGTAATAAAGTTTTACTGTTACAGTCCCTCCAGCAGTCAAAGATACAGATAAGCAACTTATCTCTACAGGCATGTAATCTGACCCACAACCGCATTTGTGTAATTTTCCATGCATACTGCTCATAGCACAACTGAAGTCTTCCTTTCCTTCCACTGAGTTTTAGTATCAGTATCCTGTTAATACAGATTCCAGCTTTAGGAAACAATTAGCAAAGACTTTCACTTCTAATATTAATAAAATACAGACACTTAGTTGTCAAGAACAATGGCAAAAATAAGCAATTCCCAAGGCATAGCTGAATGAGACAGATGAAAGGTAAAGCTTGAGCTAACATATTTCAACAGAATTTTTAAACAGAGGAAATTTACCCTGCGCATAGACTGGTAGCGGGGTGCATGAAGCTGTACTACATCCTTCTGTAGAAGCTCTAAGGAACTTTCCAAAGAATAGCTGGAATCCCGCACACCTTTCAGGATATTTTCTTCATAATTATTGGTCATAACTGGTATCACTTCAGACACTTCAAAAAGCGCTGACTTTTTCTTCTAAAAAGATAATTTAAAAACACAGGTTATGTTGAAAGTGCAATCCTTTATAGGTAACTATAGATAGTTCAGTTTTAAATTCCGTACTTTCTGATACTATTTATGTATAAAGTGTACGTAAGGTAGCTTAAGCCTTTAACACAAAGCAGTGAAATGCAGAACTTCATAGATTTACCATGCTCCATCCAACAACTCTTGGTAAAACTAAGTTGAGCATGTTTCTGTAGCCAAAGACACAGGTTTACATGTCAACCTAGCAAATATTTAGGTCATCTCTACTTCTCTTTGCAAGTAAAGCCTTTCCTCTCCACTTCACAATACTTTAAAGTGGACCTTTCAAGGCAAAGTCTTTCAACACGACATTTGGCAGCAGTGAGTGACCTGATGGTAGCCACTAGTCAGAAAACAGTCTTTGAGGAGGTTAATCATAGAATCATAACAGACTGGAAGGGACCTTGAAAGATCATCTAGTCCAATCCCCCTGCAACAGTAGAATCACCTAGACAATCGGCTCAGTAACAAAATCATTACAACCACTTCAACCTCTCAATCAAGGGAATAACACTACAGAGAATTTGTTAAGGCCCATTCTTACTGTATGCTCCCTTACACTCCTATGTCTGCTCCTAACAGCCTGCTTACAGCTCAGGAGAAATCTTAAGTAGGTTAAGAACTACATGACAAAGTACATCCTATCAAATAACTCTCCACACCCCCACCCACAGCACATAATAGGCAACTATTTGCTGACCAATCTAAGCTCAGCTTAACTCCTACTGGAAGCAAACTGTTGCTGGATGGGTATCTTCAGTCCACTGTGATATAAACAAACATTATAGAGGCATTTGCAACTACTTTTTACTCAGCAACCAGAACGTAAGATGAATACTCCAGGTTGTATCCTCTAAGAAAATCTAACTATTACCACTGCTTAAAGATTTGTACTCTACTGCTAAACAGACAGTACCAAGAAATTACATCCCACTGCATCCACCACTTTCTGTACTAGAACTGATAAAGAAATCTGAACTTCAGTATGCTAATGAAGCATTTCAATTAATAAAAGTTCCAAAGGTCTTCATTAAAAAACACCCAACTATTACAGCAAATGGAAATGGTTGTATGCCTGAGGGGTCATGAGCACAATCAAAGTGCTCATCTAAATGCATCTCCTGCACTACATACTCTGATGTAATTTGCTTTCATCTTTGCTTCCTCATCACATTCACTTAGTCCAACACACTCACTTGAGCACCTACTGTTCACCTTTGGACTGAAACTCTCCTACTCTGGATGTATAGCTGGCTTCAGGAAAAACCTGTCCTGTCCATCCCTTCCCCCTACGGGCTCTGGAATCCATCAGGTCAGATGACTGTAGCCAAGCAAACCAAGGCTTCCTCTTTCTTCTCCCTTTCAAAATTGGGAGGCAGTTCACTTGGTACTTGGGCCATTTCGATGCTGCACTTTCCAACTTCTCCCTTCAGAGGCCAGATCTGCCCTTCTGCTTTAACCAGATAGCAGTAACTTTCGCAATCTCTCCAGTCAAGCCTCCCTCTTCCACCCAATCGTTCCCAGCCAACAAGTATGCAACACAGACCCCAACCAGGCTTAAAGACTTAATACCATCAGCATTAACTTTGAAAACATTTACCCAACACAGAAGTTACCAAGTAATCATGTAATGAGGCAACAGCCCCCACTCAGCATTACAAATCACATGAAAAGCCAACATGACAAGCACAAACTACATGAACATGGCAGCAATTACAAATGAGAGTCAATCAAACCTACAAAGGATAAACCATGAAACAAAATCAGGCAGCAAGACTCTGCAGTGTAGATAACATGCTGCAACAGACACACAGCAAGAGAGAAACACAAGTTACCTTGTCTTTAAACACAAAGGCAATGTACATCTTGAAGTCAAACTGGTCAGCTAAAGATTCTTTTTTCTTTCTAAGCTGAGCACGAAGTCTGCTCAGAGCTTGTTTCTTCCGGGAGTTTGGGTCCCCCATTTTGCAATACAGGTGGTACTAAAGCCTTTGGCAACTGTCACTAAACTATGGGTACCTTTTCATAAGACTCAAGTACAACAGAAATAAGCCGTTTTAATCCTGCTAATATGACTGAACAGATAAAACATTAATGTAACCCCAAACCGCACCTAAGGCAGTATTTTAGGAGAATGTCGTACTGGAGGGATCAAGAAACAAACTAAGTAGTTGTCCAGCCATAGCTGGACAAGAGGTTTCAAAACAAATCAAGAAAAAGAAAACTCTTAAGAATTTTCAAGACAAAAATTTGAACAGATTAGCCGCAGGAATAAGTGGGAAAGAATGACGGTAAAAACAAACAAATCTTATCACGATTTATGTGTACAATAAAAAGCAACTGGCACAAGCCCAATCCATGGGGGGGGGGGGAACTTTTGCTCCGCTTATAAGAAAAAAAAATTAAGCTGAAATTACAAGTTGCGCTTTACCCCAGCCAGATTCATGACTCTACTGATTACAATTCTCAGCTTTCCACTATTACTATGTTGCCTTTGTTTTCTTTTTGCCTCTTTAAAGTTATTACACTTGGTGAAGAGCAGAGAAAAGGGTGCAACAGAGGAGTGCACATCCTAGGAGGTATGACATTTCTCTGCTAACAACAAAATCGACTACAGACAACAGAGTGCTGGTTTGTGGGGAAGCAACGAGAAAAAACAGTGGAGTCATTTCTAACTTCATCCTGCTCATCACTGCCGTGAGGCTACTGCTGCAAAAAAGAAGAGGGATCATGATGGCCAAAAACGAGGGGCGGGCAGGGTTCAAGGGACAGTATTATCTTAGAGACTAAAACCAAAACAGATGGCCCAAGCCGCAGGATACCCCTACATGCCCAAGCACCTCACACGCTCCCTGGGCTGCTAATCCCCCGAGAATCTTTCCCTCTCTGCTGCGAGCAGTTAGCCGAGGCTGTGCATGGCCAACGCTCTTCGCTTCTCCCAGGCCTCCCTCTATACACACAAGAGGCACAGAGGCTGCGGCAGGCACCCTGTGCCCAGGGCAGCGGGACTCCCGCAGTCGCACGGCCTCTCCCCTCTCACTTCATGGTCACGACTTACAAAACATGGAAAGTTTGGCTCCTGCTTTCCTCGTAAAAAAAAAATTTAAAAAAAGTTCTTGGTGTCAAAATCTTTGGGAGGTTCTTTCTAAACAGCAAGGCTTGGCTGCAATTTTGAACCTCTAAAACACCATCTCTCCACCCCAAAATAAAAGGAGACCCAATTATCAGGTTATTTTCTTCCTCTCTCCAGGCATTTTTTCCCCCCCAAGATGCTTGGTTAGTCGGGGTTTGAAGTTTTTAGGTTAGCGGACTGGCCGGAACGGGTTAGATCAGAGGGAAGGAGGAGTTTCCCCCCCTTCCTCTGCTGACAAAAAAAGAAAAAAAAAAAAAAAGGCAAAACCTAAAAAAGGAACCCCTCCCAAAACTTTTCCCCCCCACTTAAGCAAGAGACTGAGAGGCTCAGACGAGAGCCCGAGGCCGTGTCCCGCTCGCTACCCGCAGCCGGCGGGCGCAGGAGGAGCAGAGGAGGCGGCGGCGGTGCTGGCAGCACGGCGCGGAGCCATGTCAAGAGAAAGCCACGAAGCCGCGGAGCCCCCCCATCCCTGCCGCAGGGGACACGGTGACCGGGCCGCCCGCTCTGCCGCTGCTCAGCCCCAACCTGGTCCCCATAGTCTAGCTCAGCGCCCCGGTGCCGGGGAGTAGGAAAATGGTGGCGAAGAGAGGAACCGGAGAAGGACGAAGCGGCGGCGGAAGGAGGAAGAAGGAGGCGGCGGGTCCCTGTGCTAATGGCTCCTGCGGAGGGCGGAGGGCGGCGGGCAGAGAGGTCCGGCCAACGCAGCGGAGAGCGGGAGCGGCTGGCGGAAGGATGGACGGGCTGTGGAAATGCCTCTCTTCACCCAGTCGGCCCCGAGTCGTCCTGGCGAGGGCGACAACAGGAGCGAGCGGGAGCGCCTAGGTCCTGCGCCTGTGCCCGGGCACGGGAACTAGCGCGGACCTGAGCTGCGCAGCTGGCACCCTGCACTCAAAATGGCAGCGCCTGAGTCACACAGTCACCGCCCTGCCCGTTGCGCGCAGCCGTGCCCGCGGTGCGTACCAAGCGCTGGGGCGGGGGAGGGGATTACAGAACGCCGCGCTCCAGACAGACTGGGCCGGTGGCGGCCTCGGAGCCGCAGATCACCCCCCACCCCGAGAACGTGGTGGTGCCTCTCTGATCTGTCGTGTGCAGTCCCCCCCAACCGCCCCGCCTCGTGATGCCGCGTGGGGCGTTCCCGCGGGACGGGGGCCCGGATGGAGTTACCCAACGCGAGTCTCGGGGGGTGGGAGGGGTGCAGGCAATGCCCCAGCACCCGTCGACTGAGGAGGAGCTGGAGTGTGGGAGGTCTGCTCCGTAACAAATGCCCCTTGCCCACTGTCACTGTCTCTCACCAGAGCCCTGTCGGGCCGGGACGCCACGCTTGAACTTGTTCTGGCCTTAAGTGACACGTTGTGACTGTAAATAGAGATTTTGTGTTCGACAGTGCTGTGTTGTGTCTTGTTTCCTCCCTTGAGGTTCGTACTCAGTCCATTATACACGTGTGAACTGTGCATAAAGAAATCCAACACTTTTCTAGAGAGTTCGAAGGTAAAGGTGTGTCTCCAGTACTTAAGAGTCATAGACCCGTTCAGGCCGGAGTAAGATGGTCAGCTCTTAACTGAGCACTGCCAGGTCTCCACAAGCCACAGAAGCACAAAATGCTTTGAGTTGGAAGGGACTTTAAAGATCATCTAGTTCCAACCCACCTGCCACGGACAGGGAAACTTCCCACTAGACCAGTGCCCCGTCCCACCTGGCCTTGAACACTTCCATCCATGGAAGGGTCATCCACAAGGTCACTCCTGAGCCACCTTTTCTCTAGCTACTTTTCCCTCAGCCACTCCTCAGTACCTCCTGCACTGATAACAGCGGGGGCTTCTCCATGGTGGTTATGATGCTTCCAAAGAAGGCTGGCTAATTTTTATTGCTATTCCAGAGGTGCAAACCTAATCTTTTGAGACAAGTAAGCATTTTTATTTCCATACTACAGGAAAAGGTTTTTTCCTCCCTCTTTTCCCCTTCCTTGCAATTAGAGCAAAGGAAGAACACAGCTTTCTATTATCTGGGTTCTCATAGCAGAAGTCAAGTAGGAAGAATCATCATCTTTGGCACTGGGTTACCCTTTGTGTCTTGCCTCAGGCATGCAAGGGAAAGCCTCACCATCCAAAATTACCCAGACCAGAGCTACTTCCAAAATGTTGGCACTGTGCTGCACCAGCATAAAGAGGATGGTGACTTGCTGGTTTGTGCTACAGTGAGACACAGGACGCCAAGGTGAGTGAAGGCATCTCTCCCACCTTCGCTCTGGAAGCTGGCACCTATGACTCACCAGAACAGAAATGATAATAAAAGGATTACAGGCGGAAGACAAGTGCAGGCACCGTTTACCTCATTTGATTGTATTTGAAAGCCCATACTGCATGGCAATGGCACCCTCCAATGAACTCTGGTAGATTTCAGTCTTTTATTTTTTCTTTCTTTTACTCATCTCCACTGGTTTCACTTGTTCTCTCCTGAACTTCATGTTAGTTATTCCCCTTTAGCAGGGGGTAACCTTCCTTCCTCTACCTGCTTTCCCTTGGACACGGTGTCACAGCCCTTAGACCTCATTGTCTTCACTCGGCATTGGTCGGGTCCTCCGATATGAACCGTCATCCTTGCCTTGCCTGTCACAGGCGTTACCCAGAACACTCCCAGTTGTTTCTACACTTCACAGACTGCCTTCTCCCCTAATGGCAGTGGCTTTTAAAAATAACCCTTTATTTGGAGGTAAAAAGCAAGGCATTGAAACAGGAGCGCTACATTAGCTTTGCGCTGCTGGGACTGTGTCAAAATACCAACATTTTAAAGCTGTATCTGTCCTTAACGAGAGCTGTGTTTAGATACCCACTTTTTTAGTCTAGGTGTTTTTGTTTGCTGTGCTGCCCTGCACGACATTTTGTGCCGCAGTCTGAAATCTGCCTTGTGCCCGCTGCTATTTTAAGCTGTGACTCACACTTGGCCTGTGACCCTCTTTGTGCAGGCTGGCGCAGCAGCACTGCTGGACGCAGGGATTGCCCCAGTACAGAAGGTCCTTGGAGGGAACTGGCACCTTGCCTGCCTGTGGAGGAGAAAAGAAGGAGTTTTCTTTCAGACCAGTAACACCAGCTGCCCTCTCGAGTGCAGGGATGCAGCCACAGCTACTGCTCTTCATCACAAGGGACCAGGCAGCTGCGCGGCACCGGGTTGAGGAATGCCTGCAGAAATTGTCAGATGTAGTGCTGACACGAGCAGTTTTTCTTCTGAAAGGCTTTCTAGAAGAGCTGTGAGAAGAATATATATGGAGAAAGGGTATCTATCTATATATGTATTTATATATTTTATATGTATGCTTATATGTGTAGAGGAAATGGGAGATCAAGTGCAGAGTCTTACATGTTAAGCAGCCACCAGCTGTCTTCTGCAAACGCAGGCTGCTCAAATCCTTCCATGACACTTCAGAAGAGGATGAGGAACTGAAATCACTTCAGGTTCCTTGTGTGTGAATTGCTGCTCCTCCTTATAGAGGCAACTACCTCCCTTACCAAACACAGAGAAGAGTTTTCTTATTCTTTTCTGGCTAGAGAAGGTACTCTGATGTTTACACAAAAGAGTACATCAGCCCAAAGTATTTTTATACATACAGGTACAGAAATATCTGCACTATTAAAGGCATGAGTAATAGCTGAGTCTTGTCCTACTTCTACACAGTTTTGCTACTTGTGCTCCGTTGTGCACAATGTTAAAGCTCGTACAGTGGAAAAATACCAGCATCTTAGTTAAAACATATGCTAAGTAACATCTCTTACCGCATAAAGAGTGAGTTAAGACTTAGTAAAATAAATATACACTATTTTGCCATAATTCTCTTTACCAGATAGCTGGATGTTATTACGATGCTTCTTATTGGTTATGCAATGCTGCATTGGTTATAAGAGAGGCTTGTGTGCTGGAAAGCTGGCCTGTGTTTTGCAATTATAGCACTTCCTCTCTTCAAATCTAGTCTAAAATTATATAAGCTTTTTCATTAGAAGAGAGAAGCGTGCATAGTATACAAAACAAACCCGACAAGTAGGTTGTGGCAGTGTATGCAAAATACATAACAGCTCTTGTTTTTTAAGCCTCAGTTCTATTAGCACAGCAAAAAGAAGTGTTTCCTGTGTGTGTTAAATCCACTCTGAGCAATCGGTCAGTGGAGTGGGTCTGCTTTCTTGGTTAATGTAGTGCAAACAAAGAAGCTGGTCTTAAGTCTTTCTCTCACTGGAAGTGAGGAGGGCTTTGTACGTCTCTCAGTAGCTGCAGTCCAGAAGTCTTTGAGGAATCAAATGGGTGCACATCCCACAGGACTTGAGTCTCTATAGCAGAGAGGTGACACTGTTCAGCTGTCATCCTGGAGGAATACAGGATCAGGCAGTGTGGGCAGTAGCTCCTGTGAAGGTAGGAAAGACCTTGTCACAAAAACACATTGTTGGGAGAGATGTTTGAGTAATGAAGTTTTGAAAAGCGCTGCAAGTCTGGAATGCCTGGTTGCTTGTCCTGTTCTGCTCTGAAAAACTGGTCTTTTCTCCTCACCATTTCATCGTTTCCTTGCTGTTTTCAGTGAAATTAAGCACTGTAGTTTTCCTCACATTTCAGTTGCATAATAAGTAGTGGAAACACATTCTTGGTATGTTGGAGGCTTTCCCCCTCCCCCAAATATATGTAAGAGTCTAAGTCCTGTTTTCAGAATTAAATGTTTACTCATAAGCATGTGGCCAACATCGTACTCTAATACCTCTGCTCCTAATTTCCAGCTTAATAACTAGTTACTGAAAACGTAGTAATGTCTAGCTAAACAATTAGCTTTTAATGGATTGTATCAAATGGAGATATACATTATAGACCTAGTTAGGAAGAGATGAGGTGGATTCTCTTCTCTTTCTGTTTATGCTTTCCATGCTTACAGTAACTAGCTGTCTGTGTTAGAAGTAGTATCAGCCCTGAAGCTCCTTGTTTCAAAAACAGAACTGTCATTAATTTAGTGCCAAATGCTGATACATCAGACAAAAGTAAAGCAGTATTTTTTCTAAACTGAAACAAGACAAATTAGGCAGCAATTAAAACTCTCACGTGTTTCAGAATATACTGTGATTCACTCTTTTCTGCCTCTGGAGAAAACACTAGTTTCTAAGACCTAACAGGCATGTTTTTGTGTAGAGCCTGGCAATGTCTAATGTGTAAACTGTTCCTTGCATCCACAGCTTTTGCTATGATATTAAATTTCACTCATCACTTCCGTATGTCCTGCCTTTCAGTTGCAGGGCTGTGGTCCTTAAATGGGCCATACATTCCTGGGCAGGTGGGATACTCATCCTAAACTTTGGCTGAACTGTACCTACTGTCTTGCTGGTTTTGTTCCATCTTAATAATGGTGTGTATATGTGTGTGTGTATACTTAATACACCTGGTAAGTGTGTTCTCACTACCTGCTTGTTCAGCTGGTACTTTCCTCACTCGTTGGAGACTGCTGACTACATGCAGCAATAATGCCAGAAGTTAGTAAAGATTCTCAGCGGCTTTACTGAGGTGATGGCTTCCCCAAACACTGACACCCAGTCACCTGCCTCTGAGTATGGTAGTTTTGATTTCTTTAACATCTTGACCATTTGTTTTGAATAGCAAATACACATCCTGTCACTAAAATTTTGCATTTATTTTGAAAAGGTTTGAAATGAAGGATCCCTGCCTGCAGTTTGTACACCAACAGGCAATTTAAATACCATTGGACAAAGCATTTCAGTATCTGAAAATCTGTTGACTCTTTGTCACTGTGCTAGGGTCACCTCTAATTTAGCTTCTTGGTGATATGCAAATGCATTTGTCAAAGTCAGACTGGCCTGATCTATCAAAACCAAAGATAGTCATGATCCAGCGTAGGGTTTGTGTTTGCTCAGCAGGGGCTTGCAAGAATAAGAGTAATATTTGGAACAACTTGTTTTTATCATTCTGTTTGTCAATAAAAATTGAAGTAGCTTTTGATTAATTCCTGAAGTTCATAGAGAATCACAGAATCACAGAGTTATTGAGGCTGGAAGAGACCTCTAAGAATATCAAGCCTAGCCTATGACCTAACATCACCACAACCTAGACCATGGCACTAAGGGCCACATCCAGTCTTTTCTCAAACACCTCCAGGGATGGTGACTCCACCACCTCCCTGGGCAGTCCATTCCAATGTCTAATCACCCTCTCCAAGAGGAAGCACTTCCTAGCATCCAGCCTAACCCTCCCTTGGCGCAGCTTCGAGCTCTGCCCCCTCATCCTGTCACTATTTGCCTGGGAGAAGAGCTGGACCCCCACCCATCTACAGCTTCCCTTCTGGTAGTTATAGAGAGCGATAAGGTCCCCCCTGAGTCTTCTCTTGTCCAGGCTAAACAACCCCAGCTCCCACAGCCTCTCATTTTTAAATCTTAAAGCACTGTTTCACTGATGTTTTTTCAAGGTAACCCCATAGCTGAGAAGGTTATGACCTGACTTTTAAGGGACATCTTTGTGACCCACACAGCACTTAACCAGGGAAAATGTAGAGGGTGAAATCTGGATTTGTTTCTTTTAACCTTCCCCTCTGAAGGACTAAAGATCACTATTCATGGGACAATTTTTATTCTAACACATGAAAACTGCAAACCCTGTGAACAGATGTAAGGAACCACAGTGGCCATCAGTGAAAACCGATCTTCTTTATGGATTGTACTGGATTTGCTGTGCGTATGATCCTTTCTTCGGGAAGAGCCTCACTAGCATGCAGCCCGCCGTGCTTATTAATTAACCTGGGGAAAAGGAGCCAAATGATGCCCTTGTCGGTGGCAGACAAACACCGCAGGCAGCAGAGGCAGAGGGAGGGGAAGCGATAGGCACCGCGGTGCCACGCTGCCACCTAGTGTCACCCGCGGGGCGGCGGGCTGCTGCTCCGGCCGTTGTTCCTCTGGTCCGACGCAGGGGCTAGACACCAGCAGCGAGGGACCCTGAGCCACAGTTCCTGCTCCTTGATTCAGAGACCCCAGCCCCGGCCTCGGGGCTTCCTTTCCTGGGTCCCTGTGCGCCCAGAGCAAGGCTGAGTTAGGACAAGGCACTGGACTGACTCGCCCAAAACTCAACCCCAAATAGTGCCCGTGCCTAGAACAGGTACAGGAGTTGCCTGCACTAATAATAGGAAAGCATTTATGATGTTTTCATAATAGTGTAGTTTATAAAATGCAAAACTGAAATGCCATGTACCTGCGCTCAATGCGGGCGGTCAAAACAGAGAGTCCTTATGCACCCCAGAGCTAGATGATTACCTGTGTAATTATCACAGGTAAAAGGCCCTGACAAAAGGCACCGTGTGACTGTCAAGTACAAACACTGTTTTGCCCGCCCTACATTCACAAAGCCAAGCCCCAATTCTCTCTCTACAAGGCTTGGGAAGTTTCCACACTCCGAGCAAGAGACAACCCCAGATTTCTAGGAGACCAGTTAGTGCCTTCCCACCTATTCCCATGTTCCCAAATCCTCCAAGAAGCTTTTTTTTTCAGTTGTCACTTTCTATAAAAATGGAACATTTATCACTAGCAAACGAGTATAAGAGCTGTAGAAAGTACACATTCTCTGCTGCCATGAATAATCTAACAAATTGGCTGAGCTCTGTGGGAAACCTCAGCATGTTTGCATAGGCATGCAAATAGTCATAAGTATTCATGACAGAGAGTTTTATTTTTTATGAAACAAACAAGCTGAAAAGCTGTCTGAAGAAATGTATGTTCTGCTGGCATTGGGTCGACAGATTTTTGCATATAAAAATGCCATCACTCTTGCTTAAATTTAACCTTCAACCACAAAAAAGGGATTTATCACAATAAAGTAACCTGAAACTTTATTTGTGAGATTTTTATATAATTATTCTGGTTTCCCACAGTTAAGACAATGAATAAGCTTCTAGTAATAAGCTCTCAGTGTTCTATCTGACACATTGAAGGAATTCTTCATAAACCTTTAAAACAGAAGAAACAGAACTGAAGGAAAACTCTGAGACGTGGTGGTTCATAACAGGACATGTTCTTCAGCTGGATAAATGGAAGGAGTGGCACCTTTGTAATAAACCTGCAGATCATATGCCCCCGGCAAGGGCCAAATCAAAAGGAAAAACAAACAGATGGTTCACACCAGAACCACCTCCCGTCCCATTACCTGGGCCTTTCCCAATTCTCCTCACTTCCAAAAGCAGTTTTTCCACTTCTGAACTGTACATCTACCTGAAAACTTTTTATGGATTAAAACTGAACTCCGAAAGGTAATCTTTGAGAAAACATTAGTATTGCACGAACTGTGCCACAGCCATAAAATACACGTAGCCTTTACTGTACAGAAATCGGTGCATGCGTAGAATTGGAACATTTTCTGTAACGTGTTTTGCATTACACATTGCTGTGTAGGAACACATAAAACGTGACAATAGCATTGCTTTGATAGTCTATTTAGGTACATGTTACCTAAACCCAGACCTCCCTGAAAGATTTAATGCTGCTAAGATTTATGTGTGTATTAGGCCAGAGTTTAGCGTATCTGCTAGTGCTCTGGAATACAGAACATTCAAATGTTCTTCTAGAGTAAAGCATTAAATTGAGAGCATGAACTGTCTTTTTAATAACAGCAATAGTAATATAATAAAATTTCCATTTTCTTCATAGAAGACAAAGCTAACTGAAGTGACAGCTTACAGATAATAATGTGTAAAATTATGGAATCAGATTCATTTATGTTGGAAAAGATCTTCAAGCTCATTGAGTCAAACCATTAACCTAACTGTCCCAAGGCCACCACTAAACCATATCCCCAAGCTTCAGATATACCTACCTTCTAAACACATCCAGTGATAGTGATTCAACCCCCCTCCCAGGACAACCTGTTCCAAGTGCAAAGTTTCAGTGCAAAAGGGTGTTATTGGGTCGCTCTTGAACTCGGCATTCAGTGAAATTCAACGTCAATAAACGTAAAAGAACATACAGAGGGGGAAAAAAAAATCTTAATTTAATCATATCAAATAATAGACTTTGCACTGACCATCAATCAAGAATAAGATCTCTGAGTTATGATAGGCATTTCCACAATGTCAGCCCACTGTTCAGCACTGATGGAACAACACTCATGTAAGGGATGCCTAAGCAAGCCTGGGACAAAGAACAGGAGGGGAATCAGTAATCTAGATGAGGACCAGTTGTTTGCATCTCTCCCAGTATAAGGACTGCGGACATCAGGTGAAGCTATCAGAATCGAGTTCAAAAGGAAAGAAAAAAAACCAAAGAGTTCTTCAGACAATAGCTATTGAGCTCCAGAAGTACCTGCCAAAGGATGTTGTGGACACTGAAAGTTTAAATGGGTCAATGGGAGACTGAACAAGTTTATGCAAGAGAGATCAGCTTTATTTCCTTATCCTTGTGTAAAGATTTCCTAATTCATCATTTTTTATGTTCTGCCTTTCTTTCTTCATCAGACCATGGCATTCCCCTTAAGAGGTTCTCGTAAGTGCCTGTCGTGGTTTAACCCCAGTCAACAACTAAACACCAAGCAGCCACTGGCTCACTCCTCCTCACACAGTGGGATGAACTGGAAAAAAAAAGTAAAACTCATGGGTTGAGATAAGAACAGTTTAGTAAATAAAGTGAAATAAAGTTTAATAATGTAATAATAATATATAATTATTTTGATGGAAAGGAATATAACAAAAAAAAGTGAGAAATAAGTCCCAAGGCACAATGCAGTTGCTTGCTATCCACTTCCTGATGCCTGAGCAGCCATCAGCTTCCTCCCAGCCAACACCTCACAGTTTATATACCAGGTATGACCTTCTGCTGTGCGGAATATCCCTCTGGCCAGTTCAGTTCAGCTGTCCTGTCCTCCTTCCCTGCTTCTTCTGCACCTACTTGCTGGCAGAGCAGGGGAAACTGAAAAATCCTGAACTTGGGATAAGCAACTGCGTAGCAACAGCTAAAGCATCCCAGTGTTATCAACCTTGTTCTCACACTAAATCTAAAACACAGCACTGAGCTGGCTGCTAGGAAGAAAATTAACTCTATCCCAGCTGAAATCAGGACAGTGCCCCACAGCTGATTTCCAAACAGAGGACTGACAGAGTTGGCTTTCTAAATAAATACTTGTGTCATGGTTTAACCCTGGTGGGCAGCTCAGCCCCACATAGCTCTCCAAAGTGGGATGGGGAAGAAAATTAGAAAAGTCAAAGTGAGAAAACTCATGGGTTAGGATAAAGACAGCATAATAGGTAAAGCAAATGCTGCTGATGAAAGCAAAGCAAAGCAAAGCAAGGGATTCATCCAGCAGTGCCTTTCACAGGCAGGTGTTCAGCCATCCTCAGGAAAGTCTGGCTCCATTACATGTAACAGTTATGTGGGAAGACCAATGCCATCATGCCAGACGTCTCCCTCTTCCTTCTTCTCCCCTAGATTTACACGCTGAGCATGACATCATATGGAATATCCATTCGATCAGTTTGGGTCAGCTGTGCCAGCTGTGTCCCCTCACAACTTCTCGTGCACTGCCAGACTGCTCACTAGTTGGGTGGGCTGAGAAGCAGAAAAGTCCTTGATTCTGCGTGAACACAGACCAGTGGTAACCAAAATGTCCCCGTGTTATCAGCGTTGGTGTTCCAGCACCAAGCCAAAACATGGCCCCATATCAGCTGCTATGAGAAAAATTAACTCTACCCCAGCCAACAACAGCACAACTGCTGTCTTTAATTATCTTCATTTCTAACAGCTCCATCACATTGCCTGGGAAAAAAATGTTGATAGCTGGTCTAACTAAGCTAGTTATGAGACCTTGAATGCAAGGTTGTTGACTTGCAAGCCAGCAGATGATACTGTTAGCTTAAATAAAAGATTAAAATACAAGTATTTGCAAGAACATAATTACGAAGTGGCTTCTGACAAACTTAACTGCACAGCTAATGCATATGTAATGGAGACTTGCAGTTTATATCCTACATAAAGTGACTGTTATATCAGTTGTGGCTTGATCATGTCAATTGTGTTCCCCAGTCTTGCATATTGTATTGTTTTTAGATACGAGTGATGACAATGAAGTGGACACCTCATTAAATTTGGTTTGGTACAATGGCTTTATAAAATACAACAAATAATGGGAGTGAGGAAGCAGTCAGAGAGACTTTCTGGAACCACTAGACTTGATGAGTACTGGGTAATGCTTCTGTGCTTCATGTCCAACAGCATCATCTCAAGTCACTCCAGCCTAGGGGCAGATTGCACCAGAGGGGCCTGTGCTGCCCACCCTGCCCCGAGGTACTGGGAGGGCTGGGATGCGAGTGCAATTCATAGCTGATGTGTCTCTTAATGCTGCACTCCAAGTTTTCCTCACACCTTCCTCAGGATCTGTGTAATGTCCTTATCTGGATGAGATGAGGGAGTGCATTCTCAGTGAGTCTGCAGACTGCAAGCTGGGTGGAAATGTTGATCTGCTTGAGGGTAGGGTGGTTCAGCAGAGGGATATGAACTGGCTGGATCAATGAGTCAAGACCAATTACATGAGGTTTAACAAGGCCAACTGCTGAGCTCTGCACTTAGGCCACAACAACCTCATGCAGCACTGCAAGCTTGGGGAAGAGTGGCTGGAAAGCTGCCTGGCAGAAAGGGACCTGGGGGTGTTGGTCAATAGCCAGCTGAATATGAGCCAGCAGTGTGCCCAGGTGGCCAAGAGCCACCTGGTTTGTATCAGAAATAGTGTGGCCAGCAGTAGGGCAGTGATTGTTCTCCTGCACTGGGCACCTGTGAGACTGCACACTGGGCTTAGGTTTGGGGCCCTTGCTACAAGGGCACTGAGGTGCTGGAAGCTGTCGCTGTCCACAGAAGGGAATTGAAGCTGGTGAAGGGTCTGGAACACAAGTGCTGTGAGGAGCAGCTGAGAGAACTGGGATTTAGCCTGGAGAAAAGCCTTAGGGCAGACCTTCTTGCTCTCTACAGCTACCTGAGGAAAGAGTGGAGCAGGGAAATGACCTCAGGTTGCCCCAGGAGAGATTTAGGCTGGGTGTTAGGAATTTCGTCACTCAAAGCACTTATCTTATCAAGCACTGGAACAGACAGCCCGGGGCAGTGCTTGTAGGTGGCTGAGGCTCCATCTCTGGATGTGGGTGGCACCTGGTGACAGGGTTCAGCGGCAGGGGCCTGCTTGGTACAGTTAGGTTAATGGTCAGAGTCGATCTTAAAGGTCGTGTTAACCCCAAACGACTTGGCGACCGCTCTCTATCCTGTGATGATCGCGTCTACCCGCAGAGGCACTGCCCCACGCGAGTCCGGACCCTTCAGCCAGCCCCTCCCCTCCGGCCCGTCCTCCCGCCACCAGCTCGCGGGGCGGGACTCTGCCGGACGGATGGGGGCAGCGCGGTCTGTGATTGGCTCGGTGAGCAGCCGGTGGGTCACGTGATTGCGCACCCGCCCTCCTTATAGTCGCGCGCTTGGCGGGCACGCAGGCTGTGGTGAGCTGCGCGGGAGCGACTGCGGTGAGCGGGGTGGGAATGGGACTCGGAGTGAGAGCGACTGTGCGAGACGGAGTTCGCGGGGCGGAAGAGACCTGCTCCGTCTCGCTGGCGGCGGGTGGGCCGCATTCGTCCGTAGCCGCGTTTGGGTCTTGGCGGGTTTCTGCCGCGCTTCCCCATTGGCCGCGGCGGGGACCGGGGCGGGGCGGGCTGTGCCCGCGGCGGCGGGAGGTGCCGTCCTACCCGCCACCAACATGTGAGTGCACTGGTGATCCCCACCCCAGTCCATGCGGGAAAGGTTCGCGGGCCCGTGGGCCGTATTGGGCCTGTGTGGCAGCGCGGGGAGCGCTGAATCTGTTGCTGTCCTGCAGGCTGATAATCGGAGCAGCCCAATGTCCTGCAGTTGCTGCCCGTGAGCTCCGTGCAGCCGGGTGCTACTAAGCTTGTACTTTTCTTTCTGCAGTGATCCAATGAATTCCAAAATGAAAGAAAAGCCAAGCACAGAAAAATCAGGACCTCTGCAGGTGGGGGCTTTAAAGTCTTCAAGCTACAATACGAGATAAAAGAGAAAACAGAAAAGGCAATCTAGCAAGAGTATCTCAGTTTACCTTATAGCAAAGTCTGTGCTCAGTTCTCAGGGAAATTATTCCTCCGACGTGAGCTCTGCCTCCACTGAGGGAATACAAAGGGATGTGTTTCAATGTGCTTCCACCTGGTGTACGTCCTCTTGGCTTGAGTAACCCCCTGGCAGGGAGTGTGGTTGGGAACATTCTGTCCAACCTGAACACGTGTACTTTTGACTTTTTTTTCTTACTCTTTTTACTTTGACAATGAGCTTGCTGTCTTTCCATGTGAGTCTTTTCCCCATGTAGTTTTTTTAAGATGCTGGCTACCTGCTTTGGTTTACTTTGTTTGGTTACTGAATCAGCCATGTTGTGACAGGGTTGTAGAGTAGGTTCTGCAGCTTAGCCTGTGCAGGCAAGAACTTGGGTCTGTCTTGATGTAATTATGTTTTAGTGGGGATATTTGTGTGGATGGTTCTGTTTTTAAAGCCACCCTCAACCGTAGCTGCCTTGCAATTGGTCGTAATACTTAAAAGTTTCTAAAAGGTGACTGATACTGAAGTTTACACCTATTCCAGTCTTGCAGCAGGCTCTTTTGTTAAACCCTATAATGTAGGTTCTAACTGGAATTGTACAAATACAGATAAAGTAGAGGCTGGTAGCCTTCTGTCTGTAACGAAAATTTTTGGTGTTGATTAAAATTGCCAGCTGATAAACCTGCCTTAGGTGTGTGGTAGTCTTGTCCTTTACTCTAGGGTATACATTCCTTGATGTGACCTTTTGCACATTTAAGGGGTTAACTCAAGTATTAGTCAATAACTTCTTGGCAGGCTATACTTACTTCTACCCTTCAAATAGCAGCAGGCAGTATCTGACACATGGTGTGATTCTAGTTCCCACAGCAGTTAGTGTTTGTCCCTTAGTTCAACAGTAGGGTAATTGGTGGCAGAAACTACCGTGGGAAAGGCAGGCTCTTGTCACATGAAGTGCGGTGTGAATTGGTAACTTTCTCACGCCGGTGTGCCATTGTGTGCTGACTGTTCTTGCTTGGTTGTCTGCCACTGTTTGCTGTCCCATGGTAGTGGTGTAACCAACCCGATCTGAAAACTGTAATGCAGGAAATGGGGATTTATGCATGACAGGAAGGCTTGATAAACATGCTCTTTATACAGAACAATAGCCTGTCAGGATTAAAGGAAGGAAGCTCTAGATCCATTTTAATGGATAATGGAAGCAACAAATCCATTTAAATGAACACCTGTGTTCACAGGTAACAAACCAGGCAGTGCTGAGATGGTACCTTTTGACTTTACCACATAAACTTTACAGTCACTTCTTGTCTCTGACCCCCAAAGCTAATACTGCTGTTATGACAGCTTCAGCTAAAGCTTCCATGTGTCACTTCACTCTGACTGGTCTTGATATTTAGTCAGAGTATTTCTGCTGCAAGACCTGTTCTTCAGTGAAGGGTAAGGGTTTTCAAAGAGGCAAGGTCTGAACTTTGCTTCATGTGATTAAGAACCATCTTTACTACAGATAACTGGATCCCATTCTTAGGACTTCTTGTCTTTAAGTTGAACCATGGGTTGCTTAATGGGTGCATGACAAATTCCTAAGTCTATTCTTCATGTAGAGAAGTGTGGCAATTGTCTGAAGCCATATTTGTCTCTCTAGAAGTATCTCACAGACACCACATGCAGTGCTGCACCAAGACAGACTCTCAAAATGATTCAGCCTTCAGCAACAGGTTGCCTGGTTGGCAGGCGTAATGAGGTAAGAACTGAAAGACAACTTGTAGATGTGTCATTATTTCCACTCATAGCGAAATGCTTCTGAGTTTTTAACTGAAAACACACTTGAAAAAGTGTACTCTGCTAACTAGTGACACAACTTAAACTTGGTGTTATTTTGGTAATTATTAAAAACCAGTTTTTGAGCAGTTCAGTAAAATACTGGAGGTTTGTCTTTTTGCTAAACCTATGGTTACGTGTAAAGTAAACAAGAACTGCTGTGTGAAGAAAACAGGTCTCATAGAATCTTACTTGCAGTCATGAATGGTCAGACTTGCAAGTTTGCACTTCTAAAATCTTGCTCTGAAGTTAAACCTGATTATTTTATACAGAAGAAATCTTCAGTCAAAAGGAAACTCTGGAATAACAAGTTCACCTCAAAGGCTTCTAAAGCTGAGGTGTCTGTGGACAAGGAGCAAGAACATGAGAATATGAATGATGCCATTCAAGCTGAGGATCTCATGACAAAAGGTATGTGGTAGTTCGAGATGTTTTCTTGTGCTTAAAATGCTGTGCTCCCCTTGGAATATCACTTTAAACTTGGCTCGTTTGTCAGTTGTGAGGGCTTTGTGGCTTTGTGTTTTCAAAATGCTTAGGAGGAATTAATTATGCTTATTAAATACAGTACAGATAGCTAATGCTTAATGAGTTTATGGTAACCAGTAGCAGAGAGCTATCATGTGCAGTAGGGTTAAATCCTGTAGTTTGTTAACTTTGGCTCAGCTATGAGCCTTTGAGTAACCAATAATTAAGTTGAAATGAAAGCTTGTTTTGCCTTAGTGTGCTGTGTGTGCAGTTTCTCAGAACAATTAAGCTCAATGTGGAAGAGTGACTTGCATGAGGCTTCATTCTCCCACAAAATACATGTTACGACTGACGTTTGCAAATGTGACAGTCTTGCAGAGCCTGCTGCCATGCCTGAGGCAGCTTCTTGAAGTCTTTGCCTTTACAGCCATTAATACAGCATAGGATCTCTGTACTCTGTAAGCTTATGCCTCTAGTTGTGCTACTCATCTCTGGGCAAACACTGATTACAGTGAGTTACCACAGTTCATAGCACACCAGTATATAAGCTGGTTAGTTGATGACGTGACCTCAAGAATTCAGTCACAGCAGACACTCATTGCAGCTTCTTCCTTCAGGAAGCCCTTCATCTCAATACTGGAAAGAAGTGGCTGAAGAGAGGAGGAAGGCTCTGTATGAAGTGCTTCAAGAAAACGAAAAGGTAGCTAGTGAGAGAAGCAAGCTGTTTACTATTGGCTGTTGTGTCCCTGTTTTAACGCTTTGTTATTTGAACTCAGTTGCACAAAGAAATCGAACAGAAAGATGGTGAAATTGCCCGCCTAAAAGAAGAGAACGAAGAGCTAATGACCCTCGCTGAACATGTGCACTATATGACCAGCATCATTGAGGTACTTAAAGGAGTTCTTGGTTAATGTACCAGAATGAAAAAGTTAAAAACCAGCAAAGATACTTTTAATGAGTCATGATTGATGCTAAATGTATCAGCTAAGTTGTTTTTGCAGAGATTGAGCTCCCAGCTGGAATATGAAGCTGGATGCCTGGTAAACATGTTGAGTCTGAGACTGAGGAGGTGGGAACGAAAGAGCAGATTATTGCAGGCAACTTGATCAAGTTTGCTTCTTGATTAATTTTCAAATAGTGGCATTATTTAGGTCAGTGTTGAAAGACCAGTAATCTGCTGTATTTGAAATTCTTTTGGTATTCAGAGAGTGCTGCTTCTTAGTGATAAAGCCACAGGCAAAAACTAAAGAACTTATGAAGTTGGAAACTGTCTACAGTTCCTCAGCAGTTAAGTTCACTTGGTTGTAAACTGCTCCCTTCTAAGGCTTTAAGCCTGAAATGATATATCAAACAACCAGAAGCCTCAAAAGCAGCCTCTTAGAGTCCTGTTTTTCTTCCTTAGATGAGGTCCTTCTTAAGCTTGATCATCAAGTGCTTGGAACTGCTGTGTCTTCTGCTTCTTCTTGACTTAATACAGCTTCATTATTCTGAAAAGTTATGAACTTAGTCTGTGTGCCAATTTTTCTCTTAAATTAAACCTATGTCATACTAAATAGTATTTAACTTGGGAAGCTGTTTCCTATGTTATGCTGCCTAAGATAAAAACTGTCCTGCTGAAGAACCTGAAACTTAACAGGATGCAGTCTGAGTTAGAGGTAGCAATTTGACTTGAACTGGAGTGCCTAAGATTTTTGTGATCAAGGAATGTTTTAATTGTAATAGTCTCCAAATGAAGATAATAAGCTTTCTCAATTTAATGTGCATAGTCTTACTTCACTGCCTATTAAGTAGAAGAGGTATAAAGTTCACTGTTGGCTGTTTCTTTCTAGAGGCTAACTGGGCAAGCACCTGACAATCTTGAGACACTGCAGAGCCTGTCTGTAGAGGAATCGGAACACGAAAATGAAGAGCCTAAATCTGGAGATGATGCAGACAGCGCTTCTGAAGAAGGGCCATCACAAGTACCATGTGGCTTAGGGAACAGTTTATCAGATCCTCCTTCAAAGGAAGCAAATAATTTGCAGCTGGAATGACAACCTTTTAAGTAGGCTTATGTGTGTGGCTTTTAATTGCGGACTTCCTCTTGAAAGGGTATATTGAGACTTCTCAGGTGTAGAAACTCTTGTGGAAGAATTAGAGATGTTTTTAATGGGAGTTATGTAGCAGTGGGAATACATGGATACTGTATAGAAAACTTACAGGCTGCACTTCAGTTCCTTGTGTGAAGTGTAAGTACTCTGTTTCAAACTGTAAATATCAGTCTGATGTGAAGTTGATAAATAAATCTTTGCCTTTCCAAAAGAGCCTCTTATTTGAGTGGGGAATAGCTAGATCTGGGCTCGTAAGTCCACTGCCTCTGGGCTTCCAAAAGTCAGGAATGAGCAATAAGAGTAAAGATGTAAAGTTTAGTTAGAGGTATGCCTTTCATGGTTTTTAATGATTGCTCCTTTAAGGGAACGTTTTCTGAGATGCGTAAATGAGAGCTGAAGTGTTAGTGTCTTTTTAGAAACACATTGTATTTGCTTAGAAAGACAAGGTAGGACCTTCTTGCTCTTATTAGAGCTTTCAGCAGAGCTGCTATTGAAAATTACATGGAGACAAAGCAGCCTACACTTCAGAGCTATTAGGGAAGGAAACTCTGTGTGTGATTTCAAAGTACTCCTCTGGTATTTACCAAGAGATGAGACACTTCTTACCAAGCTTGCAATGTTCTGAAAGGTTTTCAGGAATAACAAGCAGTCTTTAAAACTTTCAGTATCTTGTTTGGGTGGCAGTAGGTAGGAAATGCAGCTGAAAGCACTTGAGGTAGAAGGGGAGAGTAAGTTGCTGGACTTTCCTGGTTCTGAGTGAACCAAACAGTTAAGTTTTTCCAAGGATATAAGCATTGAGGAGAGGCTTTAAAAGGTAGTGTCTTGTGAGGAGCTTAAAGTTGAGTGGCTTTCAGAAAGCAGAGATAATTGGAGGGATTCTGGTGTATGCATATATCAGGTCTTGCCAAAATGGGTGCTTCAGGCTGTGTGTGAAACACGTATTGGACTGACACCTTTAGAGTCTTTCCATACCATTCTCCCTATGGGTGTCAGTAAGCTGGTGGATGCTTCACAACTGATTTCAGTTCTGGCTTTCAGGGAGCATCAGGATGGTTGTAGTTTTATTTCACTGTCTATTAAGAACCATTGCAGGCTTTCATTTCACCTTGAATCTGGTAGCCACTGAGGTGAGGCATCATATAGTGCCAGTAGCCTTGTAAAGTAAAGACTATACCTTCCAATTTGTGTTCCAGAGAATGCTTAGACAACCCTTTCCATCACAGTGCAGAAAAGGTGACAAAAGTGTCCTTCAACCTGCACTGATGTGTAATGTTTAATAAACCTGATGTTGGTTACCCACTTGGTAAAGTAACCTTGGGTTTCTCTTAAATATGTAATGGTGTCAAGTGACTGAAACTTCCAGCTCAGATTGAAGAAAATCTCATGTCTTGGTAGTTCAGGAGTAGCAAATGAAGCTCAACATGTAACTTGTCACAGGAGTCCTGATACAGTACAATCTAAGTTATTTGTAGTTGACAGTCCCTTTTCAGAGGTAGGGGTTTTTTTTTAAAACACGAGTGTTTTGGCTTTGCAGGTACTGCAGAAGCAAAAGCACTGTGGTGTGATTATCTGCCAGGCAGGTTGTGTAGAAGTTAAGTCATGCAAGTTCTTCACATAGTCTGATGGATGTATTGCAGCATTTGGCCTTCCTGTAATGGACCTTATTTCAAAAATACATGTGCTGCTTAATAATGTGTGTGCCTGCTCCTGAACCCTTCAGACCAAGTCTCCTGTGATTTTATTAACTTGAATTCATTAGCAGAGTGAACAGTTTGCTGTATACACCTTTACAAAAACCAAACTGCTGAGGACAAGACTGTGTCTGAGAGCTGAACTGTGGCATAGAAATAAAACAAAACCCGTGTGTGTTCTGTCACAGTTGTATTGGACCTTGATCAAACAATCCCCCTACACCTAGATCAGCTAATGTGTGGAGTTGGTGTCAGAAGTTTAATGGTGCTGCATTAATTGCTCTTTAAAAATACTCTGAAAGGGTCACGTCTCGTTTATTTCCCTGAAAATCCCTAAGTTTTAGAATGTGCATGTGGTAGAACTACCTGATACAGGCATCCTAGGAGCTTTGTGTGCATGTGTGAAAGGCTTCTCAAATTTGTACGTATTGCATCTCCCTGTAATTGCTTCTCTGACAACCATCTGACCTTTTGTTTATGTGAAGAAAGTCTCACTACTCTAACAGCTGGAAATCAGCATCCCTACAGATGGATCCTATATCCAGATAAATTATTGCAAACATGCTGTCTAGCAGACTAAAACGATCATTTCTGGAACTATCTGCAGAATGTGGTTCTTTTTGACAAGTCCCAAATGCTTTTGTGCACCAGCTTGACCAGTGTAGTGACTTCTTTTCATTGCAGAGGTTACAGTCACAATCTCATCTTTTGCTTAGGATACTTAAGGCTCCTGAAGAGTGGGATCCACTATATCCTGGCACTTCTCCCAGAATCTGTGTGGGTCCTAGCAGGACAGTTTCAGATACCAAAGGCTCAAGAATGGGATCTGGGCTATTTGCAGGTATCAGGTGTTTTAAGAAGGCACCGTTGTGTGGGAACTAGTAGATGCAAACAAATCGGGGTGGGTGGTGTGTTTGTGAGGAAGAGCTGCTAATGCTTCAGCAAAAATAGCGAGTTGAGTGTAAACACCCATTGTATCGAAGACAATGCATGAAGAAGTTAAATAGACCATAATAACTACCAGGCTGGGCAACTGAAACTCACTTGGTCCTTGGCTGTGCTTTGCTTAGGTGAGGGCCTGTGCTTGTGTGACAAAGCAGGTCATTGACTTTTGCAGGGAAGCACAATGAGTGTTTGTTTACTCTTCCTTAAGGCCCAGCAGAGGTTTGGGTTTGTTCTTTCAGAACTAGATTTGAGATTTTGAGCAGGTTTGTAAATCTGCCAAGGCTGTGTGTTGGTAGTGCTCTGCTGTTCTGGAGGCTGAATTTCTAATCAATATTTTCTTCAGCAGACAATACTGTGTGTTGTTAATTTTCCATTCTTTGTAGTAACACGAAGTAGTTCAGCCAGTGATAACGGTGTTCTGAGAAACTTACGTTCCCTGCTGCTGACAACAGTCTGTAATGAAGCACAATCAGCTTCAGCCCCAGGTCAAAGCCTTTTGAAGGGAGATGCTGTGGATTCCAGTCACCGAGTAATTCCGCTGTGCATCAGAGAAGCAGGGGTCCATACTTAAGGTCTAGTCTGGCAGTCACGTTGACTCCTGATGCTGACTGCCTAAAGTCAGCAATTGCTTTATAACTGACTGCTGGACAGCATGAAGCTGTGGTAGGTGCTTTTCCTGAAGGTACACCAGGTGAAGGGCTCTGGCTGAAACCGGGCAGCCTGCACTGCTGCAGCTAGAGTAGGGCAGAACACACAGAGACAGTAACAGCATGGCAGGGGTATTGAAGGCTACCTAACTCATGAAGAGCATCAGGTAAGAAAAGTGCACTAGGAAGCCCCTTTTTCAAGCACACTTTTTGGGCTGAGCTCTATAGCTCTCTGGTCTGTTCTGCTGCCGAGTTATTTTGGTACAGAAGTTTTTATGTGGTGGCCCAGACATTTAAATATGTCTGAGTCCACATGCTGCAGCCCTAATGCTAGTTGGTGAGAGCCCGTTCACAGCTATGTCTGGTTTCTCCTCCTCTGCAAAGGAGAACTGTTGCATCAATGCAGTAGGAAAGGGCAGTGTAGTCAGCTCTGTGAGCACAGAAAGATGCAAGATATGAGATGTATGGTTTGTTCCTTTTTATTTGGTTTTAGAAGCTTTGTTTGTTTTGAAGAGTTTGTTACTCTGAGGGCAGAAATAGGGAATTTTGGGTTTTGAGTGACTTATGTTAGAATGTGATTCTGTGTTTTATTTAGATTTCTAAATCGGTATTAATGCTCAAAGTGAAATGTAGCATCTTTACATCTATATCCCAGGTGCAGGGACTGCAACAGGAACTAATAACTGTTCCTGCTAAAATTCCTGTGAATTTCCTCATTGATTTTGAGAGCAGGATCTGTACCTGTCTGGTTTGTATGGTTCTAATGGTGTAGCAGATAGGCTTAGGTTATTGAACTTCTCAGAAGTTGGACGGAAGTGGATAGACGCTCCATTTGCTGTGGTACGGGCACAGGTGAGTATCCCTGTGCTCTGCGGCTTTGGCTTTCTGCTCCATAGGCAGTTGTGTGTTCAACAGGTCTGTATCATCAGCCAGAATGTTTGTACGAGGAAGAGGAGTGTCTTCTCTCTGAGGTGAGTCTGTCTTCACAGAAATGAAGAACTAAACACCAGCAGAAGTTCAGTAACAGTCCTGGAGCGTCTTCAGCATGTTTTCTGCCAGTCGTTGTGGAGCCTTTCTTGGTAACTATCTTGAAGCTGGTTTGCTCTGAACTTAAACTAGGAGTAGCTAAAAAAGTAGGATACTAGTGCTTGCTTGAAAGTAAACTCTCATTCCAGTTCAGAACACAGCACCCACAACCCAATGCCTTCATAGCTTTTGCTTTAACAGCACTGCACTGTGATAGGCAAACTACGAGTGAGAAGAGAAGGAATGTCAAGAAGGCACAGTCCTCCCCTTGGTTTCAAGCCAGCATTTTCGTTTCAAACTGACCTTTCCAAAATGTGCTTTGGCTCACCTTGCTGAGGTACAGCTAAGGTACTCATTTTCCCTGTAACTTAATCCCTTCTCTGCTTTTTCTAATTTGTATGTTCATTTCTATTATTGAGTATCTTAGGCTCTTCCCTCCCCTTGGCCAGCAGAAAGATGAAAGAGGCCACAAGATTTGTGCATATTAAGCTTGCAGTGATTGCACTGCTGCTCCCACTGCACAGGAAGCTGCAGTTCTCTTGCCTCAGGCCATAGTTCCTTGCAACTTCTGTGCCTCACTTGCTCTAAGTTAGGTGGTTTTGGAAGATCTTAATGTTCTGCTAAGTGGTTAACAAATGCAATGTGGTATGAAACACAAATCATTTCTATTCTGTAAGAAATCTAGCAGATGACTTAATATCAATATATTTAAGTGAACTTAGAGATTGTAATGAAATCTTGACCTGGTGGCGAGGCTTGAAAAGACAAATATTCCCTACAAGCCTCTTTCCTTACTATGATTAAAGAACTCCCCAATGGTTTGCCCCACATCTGGCTGCAGGGAGGTGGCCCACTGAGCTGCCCGGGAGCTGATCTGCATGACTTGTGAAAGTTGTATGAGCCTCACAGTGACGGGCTAATCCAGACTGACAGTATGACTTGGTCTGGGTGATCCTGCTGTGGCAGGGGGATTGGACTGGATGATCTTTCCAGGTCCCTTCCAATCCCTAATGATTCTATGATAGGCTGCTGATAGAACAAGTGACTGTATATATGGACTGATGTGCTTAGTAATTAAAAAATAATCTTTATTATAACTTAAATGTGATAGGAAATATGGTGAGTACAAATGCCACAAAACTAAAAGAAAAAAATAATTAAAAAAAAGTACAAAAGGACACCGTGGAAGGATCCAGCTGATGGGACAGGCATGGTATAAAAACCCATAACATGGTTATTTCACCTGCTGCAAAAAGAGTCTGTATCCCTCTGTTACACAAGTAAGCACTTTGAACTGTACAAAACGTACTATTTTAATTAAAGGAAGAATATATATATTTATAAATATACAGATATGTACATGGCTGTAACATTCACAGTAGAAAACCCAGAACAGAACAACCCCAGGCTGCCAGTGTTCGGTGCACAGGGCTTCCTTTTGATGTGAATTGTTTGCAATCTTTTCTACGTAGTCTATGCAAATTTTGATACTTTAATTGACACCTAAATAGCATTTCATGCATTATGAACACAGCACAGGAACACTCTTCTGTTAAATTCTATTCACCTCCTCTGTCAACTTAAGGCTCATAATCAACACTTTGAAGCACTCGCTTTCATCCTTGCCATGGTGGGGGAATGTGTTCACCCTCTGTTGTGGCGCTGCTTCCAAGGTCCACTCTGCTGCTCCTAATCACTCTACAGAAGCTACGAGCCACTAATTAGAGTGCACGAAATCCAACCCTGCCTGCAGCTTGCAGGACTAAATGGTTTTGGGGACTGTGCAATTAGCTGTATTCACTCCTCCTCAGAACAAATAAATGCGCTTTACCTTTTCATTTCGTTTTCAGAAGCCTACGTGCAATTGTTTGATCCCCCTCACAATCTCAGGATTAATGATGGCTCGTTGCTGGAGGGCAAGAGAAAGGAAATAAAAGACCAGCAGAGGCATTTAGAATGAGTCACCACCCAGGGTTCACATCATGCTGTTCCTGGAGGCAACACTTGAAGAAACCTGCTTTATATTTTATTATGGAGAGAAAACTGAGAAACCCAAGTGCTGTTCCCTGGTGCTGGAGCCACTGCACAGGAGTGGGCTCTCAGCTCGGTGTGGAAGAGAAAGCTGCTCTGCAGTCTGGCTCTGGTGTCTCCTGCTTGGCTTGTTAGATACAGCACTGCACATCTCAAACTTTCATGACAGCTTCAAGGAAGGATATGGAATATTCGGTAAAATATCTGAAGACGCCAAATTCTAAAAACCCACAGAAGTTTGATGAGGCTGGATAAACAGCAGTTACATTATTTGTTGGGGATCAGTCAAGAAAGCCTTGCTCCTCGGCATTGAACTGTTCCATCACGAGCTGCAAAGAGGAGCTGACAGGAACCCTTGAGCTGGGTTTTCAATGCTGCTTTTCCTTCAGAAGTCTGCACGTTGCTACGTTTCGGAACGTTCTCACAGAATTCTTCAAAGTCTTCCTTCTTCTCTCCACACTGAAGTGCAGCTCCATCACGCTTCAACGTCTGTTAAATGCAGGCAGGTTCTTTTCCACTTAAAAAGCTGTGGCAGCCTCAGTCCCACGGCGGCTTCCAACTTGAACAAATTCTCGAGGAAATTTGTCCAGCTGCTCATAAGCCAGTCTCCCGTCCTCACCTGAATCCAAAATGTTAAAGCACTGTGATGCATTATAGCCTTAAAAATGCTGGAATCTCTGCTGTTAGCAAGTAGAGATCTGCCAGTAACTTCTTCCCCTTCTAAAAATTCATCTTGTTGAGGGCAAAGAAATGACTTGAAAATCAAGCATGCTGGGATGGTTCCAATTATTACATTTTTCCTCATGTAACTTACCTAGAGCTGATCACAAGGAGAGGTGGCTTGTGTGGCTACATGACCATATCCACACACTTGTCTTATTAGCTGCCCTGTGGCTCTTGGGAAGGTCTCAGCTGCAGCTGAGATACGCTTGAAGCAGATTATCACAGTATTATTACTCACATCCAGTTTGGAAAATATAAAGATTACCCACTTCTCACTTCCTGGTGCTTAGAAGAAGCGAGTCTAGCCTCATTGTCACTCACTGCTGGAGAAGAGCAGGCAATGTATTTGCTAGATGTGACTGTGTCTCTCAGCCCTTTTCTCTTGGACGCTGTCATCTGTGATGCACCTGCGGTTAGTGCTGAGCACAGGGGCTTGAACTGGCCACTAGGAGCTAGACCGGGCTCTGTGTGTTGCCCAGCAGAATGGCAGCACAATGTCACAGGCTTTCAGAAGTATCTCCGGGCTTCTTGTTTTATAACTGGAGCAGTAACACATCCAGCAGGGCAGTGAAATCAGGCTGAACTGGTGAACCCAACACAGTCTAGCTGAAGAATTTACATGACTGAAGTCACAGATGGACACACACCTGTGGAGCCCAGCCTAAAGGCCTGAAAAATGCCAATGTTCTTTGTCACTTCAGTCCTGGCACCCTGGAACTACAGTCACACACACTGTTCTGCTGCTATGCTGCATGATAATGAACCACTAGCTGTGGTCTCAAGGACCAGTGAGGGTCAGCACAAGGTCCCTGAGGTACTATGTGAAGGATTTGCAGGCTAGAGTGTGTCCAGAAGGATAATTTAGATGAAATGAACACTTGGTAGTGCTAATGGCACTTGAGAGCATGACTGCGGCACTACAGGGGTGACAGGAGGGGATCCTCAAGAGGAGGGTGTACGAGATGCAGCAGGCAGTGTGCTCCTCCTGCCTGCTTGAGGCTACTAGATCTCTAAAATAGAAATTATTTCTGTTGATCAACTTCTCCTTTGCTATTTTCCGTTTCAAACCTTCCCCTCTGGGCTTGTACAACACAATTCCTCTTTGGCTCCTGTTCATTATTTTTGAAATGAGGAGTTTTTACAAACATGTCTTGTGTAACTTGTTGGAGACTTGGTAAAGTTATAGAGTTTCAAGATTCCATTGAAAGTGCTCTAAGTCAGGCAACTCACCAAGAGAGAGCAGGGTTTCAGATGCCACTTTTCTGATCTCTTCGTTGTCAGACTGGCAGAGTGTGACCAGCATTTTAATACTCTCGGTGGCCTGAGAAGTGCAGAAAGAACAGCTTTAATATCTCGACATACACTGTGTTTGTGTCTTACAGCCTCGTGTGGAAGTAGTGACCATTCCCACTCCAATGGAAGGGCCTTGGTGGACACATGGAGTTACCCTGGGGGAGCACCAGCTTCCATTCTGAGTGGGGACTTAAATTCCTGCCTCGTGCTATGTGCACAGATCTGTCTGACTGGCTCTGTCTGCCGCTTCTGACTGTAGGCTGGGTGATGGGCCATGGGCTCAGGCCACGGATGTGCCAGGGTAAGGGTAGGGCAGGAGACAAGCAAGAGACAGGTGTCGGGGGGTGAGTTTCACGCTGAGTGTATCAAACCTGGGAGCTGTGAGAAGGCTGTTCTCACCAGCCCAACTGTGTCCACAGGGACATGCTGATGAGATGGCCCAGCCGCTTCAACGCCGGCTCCTTGCTGACACCTGCATTCATCATCATTGCCATATTTTTGCCTCCCCTCTGCTATTTGGGGAAGAAAACAAAGAATGATCTTGTTCTCTGCCACCAAAATGTCAGACCTTTGGGGAGAGCAGGTGTGACAGTGTCTCTGGCAGGCTATGTAATACAGCAACAGGAGAGATGAGCGAAACAAGGAGCAGGTACTGCCTTGGTGTGGCACAGGGAAGACACACTGAGCCACAGAGTCCATGTCTGCATGAGCCATCCAGTCCTCATCTACATGGTTCTGAATGAGGTCTCAGCTACCATTAAATCTCACTGTCCTGTTTTCATGCATGCATCTTCACCCTGCATGCAGCAGAGGGATGCCTCTCAGGGACAGAATGTCATTTGTGGGAAAACAGAGGGGGTTGCATTTAAGCGATACTGGATCAGGGATGGATCATATCAGTTTTGGCTGAGATGAAGTTACATTTTGGAGCTGGCTTCTCCAGGGGACAGGTCGGAGAGAGAAATAGCCTGCGATGGGTCAGTCTCATGGAATGTGGGTTTTTTTGCCCCAGTGTCCCATACCAGTTAGGTTTGGGCAGCTGCTGCTTCCCTGGTCTGTACAGCCAAGACAAAAGAGTATTTTATTCTGCCTTCCCATCATGGGAATGCATGTCAGCATGAGAAGGAGGACAAGATGATGTGTACAAGATCAACTCTGTCATTGTCACAAAGCCCAGCTCTGCAGTAAGTTCCCAAGCTACATGATACCTGTGAAAGGATTCAGTGCTGCAATGCTTCTGTTTTGTTTGTACCTATTTGATCTCCTTTGTTTAAAAGTCAAGTGCCAGGTGAATTCCTGGTCTCTTACCTTGAGGTATCTTAGAGCCAAGCAAGCTGCTTTCTGCAGCTGGAGGTTGGGCTGGGTTAATGCTTCACAGTAATAAACCAGAGCCTGAAAGCAGATAAAGAAGAATAGCAATGAAACTGGCTGTGCCTGGGTGGAGTGTGGTGGCTTTGCTGCCCTAGCAGAAGGTGAGAGCTCACAGCCCACCTCCCTGACAGCGTGCCCATGGGATGGAGAGGGGCAGCCCTTGCTGCCTGTAATGTGGGTGGTTAATTCCCTACAGCAGATTCAGGACGAGCCAATAGTTATAGATTAGTAGTCTCAGGCCAGCTTTTGGTGAGGAAAGTTCACATATGAGTGAGAAGTAGAATCTGGCACTCTCTCCACATAAATCACCAAAGAGCTTTAAATGGGCTTTGAAGTCTAAAGAGCTCAAGAGCTGCCCCTTGAGATGGTCTCTCAAATGTAGGCACAGTAACGAACAGGCCGAGGCTGACCCCAGGGGGACTGAGAATAGCTACTACAAGGTCAGCATGAGCTGCTAGACCAGTTTAGTGCTTGGCCCCAGAAATTAGTAGCTACTGCTGAGCAAACTAAACCAGTGTGAGCAGCAAGTCCCAGTGGCAGTTTCTGCACAGCGAGCTCATCTGCAGCACGAGGCTGCATCACGCCCTCGTACAGGGCACCCTGTGGTCCTTCCTGCAGGCAGTGAACTGGGTATTAGCTACATGTCATGTGCCTGTTCCCAGAGGAGGTTCTGTCTTACCTGAGGTGCTGCCTCCATGAAGTTGAGAATGGTGAAGGATGGTAGGAGATACCACAAGTCTGCAACAATGGAAGATGATGTGAGAGGACAAGCAAAGAGAGGACTGGATCAACAGAGCAGTAAAGAGTGAGCTCTTTTTCTCCTCTCTTCACCTTCCTTCCAGCACTCTTCCTGTTCCAACTGCCTTTTTGTTCCCCTGACAGGGAACAAGAAGTACAGTTGGGAAAGGGCTGCAATCAAAAGGCAGAAGCCAACATCTAATTTCTTATTCCTCTTTTCCCTTCTCTTTAATTTCTGGTTTTAATCTGGTCCTGCTTGTTGCCTTCGGTACCTGTGATAGACCCAAATCTCAGATCTCACAGACAAGCTATGTTTGCCCACAGCAGACCTTCCCTTCCACAAATGGTGACAGGTCTGTGATTTCAATTTCCTGCAGATGCCAACCTCCTTTGGGTAAAGAATAAGTCTCAGAACCATGTCCCTGCATTCTGCTGCTGCTGGAGACTGTTGCCTTGAAGTCTTGGACTGAAACCAAGTCTGAGGCAGACCAGCAGAAACACTGAAGTGTACAAGGCAGCAGGAGAGCGCAGCCCCCAGTAAGGATTTGTAGAGTTTTGGTTAGTACCTGCTTTGTGTAATGACAGGCAGAGGCAGACGGGCATAAGAGTAGACACAGAGTTGTGTATGTGCAGAAAAATTAGACAGGAGATCCCTCTGGGTGAGTTTAAATCAAGCTTGGAGCAATTATTTTATATGTGCACACATCTGAGATGCACAGGCAGAAGGAAATGCCATGCTGATACAAGTCTCTTATGCAATAGGTGATTTTCTGCCACTTACCTTCTCCCTGAAGTGCCTGTTTTCTGTGGTAGCTGTCAGAAGTGATGCCACAGTGTCACTGACTTCATTTTTGTTTTCGTTGAGAAGTAAAGCCAAGGCTCTCAAAACTTCTTGCTGTGGTGGAAGGTTATTGGAGTTCATTTTGGCCACATTTTGCTGCAGTTTTCCATCTTTCACTGACTGTAGCACCTGGACCACAGAAGCTAGAAGTGCAAGAGGAAGGTCCTTGTTAATTATTTTATCCTCTCAATATCTCAGGTTGCTCCCTTCCCTGCTAACAATCCTCAGTTTTTTGCTGTACACACAAAGGGTATGAAAAATCCCCATCTGAGTAATGGGTGCAGATCCATATGGCAGTGCATCTGCATGGGGAAGTGTCTGGGCTTTAAGCTGGCCCAGTGTCTCAAGTGTTCTTCCACAGAAGGAGATGAGAAGTTGGACTGGGTGGGACCCTGCTCACTTACACCTACCCTGTTTCAGCAGAATTTGTTCCCATTCAAATATGGAAATATAAATAACTGAGGTTGTATCTGCATCAGCTCCTTTCCCTGGGTATGTACAACTGTACAGGTGTATTCAGTCTCTGTATCCAAGACCCTTTCTCCCTTTCTTCCATAAAATCAGCCTCAGGGCTGAACTGTTTCATGCTGAGGTTAGAAGGACATAGACATCACCCTGTTAAGCCACCACCCTACCTTCCTTTGCGAGCTGCAGCAAATAGCTCCCGAGGTCGTTAACACTGTGACTGGCAAAATAGTTGTAATACTGAAAGACAGTGATGATCTCTGAGGACATGCTGGAGTAGAGGACAGGCTCTGTCCGGTCCAGGATCTGAGACACCAGGATTCTGAAGACTGCAGGCAGACATGGACAAAGGGACGCATTAGTGAGAGCACAAGCTGCTGGCAAAATCACAGAGTATCACAGCAGACCAGGTTGGAAGTGACCTCAAGGATCATTGAGTTCAACCCTTTAAATTAAAGCAGTACAGCTTAAACAAGATGGCCCAGCACTCTGTCAAGATGACCTAAGACTGTTGAGGAATTCATCACTTCCCTGGGAAAAACATTCCAGTGTCTAATTAGTCTTTCTTGTGAAAAAGAAATCTCCATCTTCTTGGTAGCCACCCTTAAATGTACTGATACATGGCTCCCTCTAAGCCTTCTCTTCTCAAGGCTGAGCAAAGCCAGCTCTCTCAGCCACAGTCTACTCCAAAGCCAGCAAGAACTGTGTTCACATCAGCAGATACTTCCCAATGTGTCTAACCTCAACTGTGGTTAGCTTGGAAGCTAGACAGACCTTCTCCCTGTCCGGCTCTCATCACCAGAGGATTGCTATGTATGGATGAACCTTTCTCTGCCAGTTCACAGATGGCTGGTGCAGCTTCTTACCTGATCAATAGGGCATCCTTTGTACCCAGAGCTATCCTGAATCACTAAGCACTGCCAGTCACAGCTCTGCAATGCCACTGAAGAGGGAGAGCTGTGCACAGAGAGGTAACTCTGGGCTTTGCTGGTTGTTGTGTACCTGTGTGAGCGTGGAGCATGCAGAAAGCCAGAACTGGAGCACGGAGCTGAAGGAACGCCCTGCCCTGGGTAGGGCACATCTCCTTGCATCCCCATTCTGTCCCAGGGAGAGCTGTCACTGTGGTACCTCTCACTCTACACAGGAACTCATATAGACTCACTTGGATGAATATTAATTCCAGCCCAGTGAACTGTAATGGGGCATGGACATTATACAGACACATAAACTCAACTGAGAGGATTCCTGCTTCACTGAATCACTTACATGCCTGTATTTTAGAACAGACACTTTCTGATTAGCTCATAAATCTTAAAATAATGTTTTCTTTTCTGCCAACCTCACTTTTTTATCCTATTCTGATCCAATTACTTTGAGACAATTTTTTTTTTCAGGAGTTGCAGCATTAATTTTCAAGTGAGATCTTGGAGCCATGGCCAAACAGATAAAACAACTAAGAGGAAAACAAAGTAAGGAAGGTTGAGTTAAGCCAATATACAACAGTTTCTCATTCTGATGACCTTTTTTTTTTTTTTTGCAGTAGTAGCTACCTGTTTCTGCAAGTCCTGGACACTCCTCATTCACAGTGGTAGCAAAATTGATATCCAGCTGCTTCATCATCTTGTCTGCAGATGTGTGATACACTCCTGAAGGGCCAGTACACTTCATCCAGAATGCCAGCAGTGACAGCTTCTTATGGAACTCTGGAATTGCTGAGGAAGGACACAACATGACAGTGAAGCAAAGCCATGATGGAAGTACTGACTTCCAGAAGAGAAAAGATGGTAAAAGTGGAGGAAATCTCACCTCAGCCTACTGTTGGACAATTACAGTTTGGTGGGTCATCCCATGACATTACCTTCACAGAATATGATCCTACCCTCTCTCAAAGTTTGTAACATATTTTGCCCATTTCTCATGGTAGGATGTGAGAAGATTTGCTACTGATCCAGTTCTAGGCACTGATGTCTCATCCTTTTAAATACCACAAAATACTAGGAGAATATTGCAAATTGTCTGCACAAGACTGGTTCTTGTTCTAGCACTGCTCTGTGATCTTGGGGAACTCACTGCCTTGATTTTGTAATAAACAGTCAACATACCACCTTGTATTTGTCTCTGCTGACCAAGCTCTCACCAAGATGAGTAACTACTTGTTTTTCAGTTTCTTCCAAGGTACTACAAGAAGAACAACTAAATAATTCTCTGTAGAGGTGACTGAAAAGAAAATGGATTCAATGTCCAAGTTGTATTATGCCTCTGATAGTGGAAGGCAGATTCTGCCTTTCCTCAGAGATGGAGGAAGAATTTGGCTCTTCACCTCCGCAACAACCTCTATCCATCTTCTGCACATTCAGGAGGATGTGGATAAGTCCTTTCTGTATTTACCTGCTAGCACTGAAGATGGAATAAAAGCCCTGAGCAGCTCTGGTTACTGCTGGATCTGCTGATAACTGTGAGTTGATCTGACTACCCTGGTATCTCGTGCAGCAGCGCTGAGCTCTGCACAGCATTAGCTCAGCAAGCACATGCCCAAACCAACCCATCTCAAAGGAAAACCCCTCGCATGTCTCTTACCATCAGTAAGGGAGGTGATGTTCCCCAGATTCTCAGTGCTGATCTCTGCGATATTCTCCATCACCAGAATTTGCCTGGACAGCTTGTCCAGGAGGCCTCTCGCCACAAATGGTGTTTTACTGGAGAACACAATTTGCTGGTGAAGATAAAAGGGAAGAGAGGAAAAAGAGTCTTTGAACCAAAAAAGAGAAAGCAAACCAAAATTCAGAATAAAACAAACATGTCTAAAACACATGGCACTTGAGGAAGCACAGTGGCAAATTCATTGCCTGGAACCATAGCATCTCCTCAACATCCCATTTTTCTGTCTCGATCCTGGCATTGTTGCTTGTGTCTTTAAGATCTATATCCAGACATAGACACTTGAGTGTTCAGGCAGCAATTTACATAAGGAGTTTCTGATTTATACACTCTGCAAAGCTAGAGAAATCCATCATTATAGTCTTTAGAGCCAGATAAGAGTCTAACTTTCATGTAACACAGACCATGGACTTTCAGGACATAACTGCTGGAGCAGACCACTGGCTGCTCTTACTCCACTCAGTTTCAGCTCTGAACTACTCAGGTGCCTTTATTTGGTGGTTTTACCTTGCTAACACTCCCTGCTGCTCACATCTGCATCTTTTTCAGCAGTTCCTGTAAATATTATCCCTACCAAATCTGTTCAGTGTGTGGCCATAGTCCAAACTGCCCCCCCCCCCAACTACCTGTGTGAGGGTACTGGAATCAGGAACACTCTGCATTGTTTCACTAGTCTTTTGGGAAAACAAAACTGATTAACTGTAAGATGGTAGTCAAAGAGTTGCAAAGAGGAAGCTGCAGCATGTTCTGATTCATCAAGGAAAACCCTGATGCCCACACTTACTGCAGTGCCTTGCTGGAGGTTTAAAATCTTATTTACTATCCTTGAGTTCTTACAAAAACCCTAACACCCTCTAAAAAGTTCTGCTAGTTAGCTATGAGCACAAACAGACAATTCTGATGTCCCAGCTGAGGGATTGTCATCTACTGCCTTCACTGTGTGTCTTACAGACAAGCTCTCCAGACTGTTTGTAACCCAGGTTAGGGGCTGCTCCTGTCATCTGCTGCACTGCCCACAGTGCCCCAGACTCTGCACGTCAGGTCTGCTCCAAAACAGACTGGGACAGAGGCTTTTCTGGTCCTTCCCACCCCAGCAAGGTGACTGCTGCATCCCAGGAGCAGCCTGACCTTCTGCCCTGTTCATACCCCATGTTGTGGACACACTGGTGCTTGCAGAAGTTTTAAAATGTAAAACCAAAAGTGCTGGTCCCAGTACCTGAATGAGCTGCGTGCAGTACTGCAGGTGCTTAACTATGGTTATATCGAGGCTGTCATTGCCCGTGGTCAGGGGCAGAGGGCTGCCGGCTACACTGGTGCCCACACCCGTGTCTTCAGTGAGAGCTTCGCTCAGGTGGCCTCTGGCTTCTGGATGCTCTGTCCTGTAACTGGGGAGGGATGAAGGAGGTCAATGTGGGACCGGTCACTTGCTGTGGCACAACCCCCCCACCCCCACCCCGACACACACGCTTACTCAGGGTGATGAGCAACAAGCACAGCAGATGAGCTGAGAGCAGCCAGAAACCTCCCGATGAACACATCATATCCCAAAGCAGCAGTGCTGCCCTGGTTGGGCACGGACTGGCTGTACTCACTGGGGTACAGACCTGTCCCTTGGCTGGTTTGCCTTGAGCGATGCTGCTCAGCACCAAGCCTTTTGAACCCAGAGTTACTGTCGCTTGGTGGTGACAGTCTTCTCCCATCTGCTGGTGAATCATCTCTCCAGTTGCTCTGTACTAAACACTGTCACAATTTGTGCCACCCCAAGCACCGAGCTGCTGCGAAGGGCTCTGTGCGTTCCAAGTGCTCCTGCTGCCAGAATTAATGCTCAGTGCAGAAGGGAGCAAAGCCACTGCTGGAGCCAGAGACATGATGTTTTCATGCGCTGTTTTAGGCACAGCCGGTACAGCCTACTTCGCCAACCGAGGCTGGAAGAGCGTAAAGCTTGTCTCACTGTGTTTGAAATCATTATTTCCAACGCTGTGTTCTTGCACAAACGGTCCTCCTCATGTTTAAATGCGGAGCCCAAGGTCAGTGCCCAGATGACAAGTGTATTTGGCTGCACGTTCAGAAGTGTCAACACTTGCAGTCTTTGCACTGAGTCACACTCTTACACATCTAAAAATGGAAGTGGTAATCTACGCTGTCTGGGGATGAGGCAGAGGGGGAAAGAGACATTTTAACTTCAACTTAAAGGATTTAATTGCTTTCTAAGTTAGTTGATGACTAAGTCAATTTTTTGCTGCTTAAATTTATGCTAAAGTTCCTGGTTAAAGCCAGATCCTCAAATCACCCCAGTCTGCACTGAGCCCAGAGTGCCAGGTTAGCAGGCAACACAATTTCCCAAACTTTCCTTCCCACCATCGAAAAGGGATCTGCAGTGAGACAGATACTCAGGAACTGCATAGTGGTTGCTTGTTTGCTCTCAAAATTCCTTTGCACAGGTCACCGTAGGCTGTGAGACAAGCACAGCTCCATGGCTGGAAAGTGAGAGGAGCAGGGAACTACGTTCTTTTCTTCTCTCCCAGCTCTCGTCCACTTAGGTGCCTGCTGGGCATCGTGTCACTTAGGTGAGATAAAGCTTAGAACTTTCAAATGAGGATGCCAATGTGCTTTTAGGATCTAATGATTGAAACACAGCATCTCAAGGTCACACGACAATGGCAGAGCACGGCACAAACACCACAGCTTCTGTTGTTGGGTTTTTCCCTTTTTTTCCCCCTCAAAGACCAGAAGTGATGAAAGAAGAACAGGTAACACGCAGGGCCATGAAGGAGTACCAGTCATCACTCTGACATTCCAAAGGAAACCTACACCATGCTGCTTAAATCTGGCCCTGTGTTATTGTTACTGACAAGCTTAATCCACTGCAAAGACTCATTCGGCTAGAGAGAAAAGACAAAGGGAGGGGGGAAAAAACCACAGAGGAATTAGTAATTGCATCCAAGGAAAGCCAGGTCCAAACCTATGTCAAGGAAGAGGCTCTGCCAATATTAATGTCATCTTAAATTTAATTCACCCTTCTCCTTCGGATGACAAATTGCATATGTTTTCACAGGGGAAAAAGGTGATCCTGGAAGCTAAAGATTTTGTACGCAGCAACCACAGGGAACCTTGTGACCCTATCAACTCGTCAAGGATTAGACAGTCTTCCTTGAACAAGTGTGCACCGGGATCCCCTGACAGCGACACAGAGCCGGGGTATCAGTTTGGCATACGCACAGCTGGCAGTTACTGCAAACTTACCTATTCTTCTCAACCTCAGTATCTGAAAATACTGAGTCTGCACCTCCTCCACCATTACAAACCTCCACACCACCACCATCCTCCTCATCAAAGTCAGAGGTGTTCAGGAAATCAAAGCTTTCTAAAGCACTTTCAACTGTTAGACTTAAACTGGAGGACCTGCTTCGGCTTACTGCTGGCTTGCACTGCAAAGGCAGAACAAACCAGTGAAAACCCCAAATATTAGCTACTACTGAAAGAAAAAAAAAAAGATAAAGCTTAGAACTTTCAAATTCTTCATTTTATTTTTAAAAGTTAATTTTATTGGGCATTTCATTTCAAACCTTCATATTCATTGCATACACAATCAAAGCCTGAGGACTGGAAAAAACCCTTCCATTCCTCTTCCCATCCCCATCCTACCTCCTCTCTTCCCCAAAGGCAAACCTCAATGTGCTTTATAGAAACAAGTAGTATCTCTTGAAACCAAGTGATGCAGCTTTCAGTATCCTCCACAAGGAGGAACAGCAATTAAGACACTGGAAGTTGAAAGGGGAAGGCACGTTCTGCAATTGCTGTTCTAGCTCAGAAGCCAATGGCATTATCAGATTTATTCCAGATGCATCTCCAATGGACCTTAGCCAGAAATTAATTAGTTCTCATTTATTTATGGGGTAAGAGGACTGCTATGGCCTTTGAAGCCACATGGCTTGTCAAATAAAAGCCAATCAGCCATCAGATGCTTAGGTGACAGAGAAAGGCAGTAACTGAGCAGTGTTGTGCTGGAGAGTGGGGAAGCCATCTCATCTCATCTCACTGCTGGGAAGAAATGTGATGAAAATGTTGCTTGCTGTGATAAGTGTCAAAGGTCCTGTCTCACGTGGCAATTCAACCAGGCATGTCCACAGAGCTGCTTCCAGGGTCACCCTGCAGGATCATATGTAACATGAGGGATCACCTCCACTGGTTTGTGCAATGACTTCAGCACCTTTAGCTCTGTGTGATCGCTTGATCTCAAACAGCCAGGAGCCACTGTCAATGTTACTCAAGATGCAGACTCAGAGAAAAGCCTTGTCTCAGTTTGTAAACAAAAATTAATTGGCCTCTGAATTCAGACTCTTCTAGAGCTGAGGGGACTTGGAGCTGTTTCCAGTTCATTGGCACGTAGTGTTAATGCCGTAAGGGCCATACTACTCATGACCCTACAGTCATTAGCCGATCACACTTCTCAACACATCTGTGGTGAGGTGGGTGCTGTGTCACACATCCTTTGCAGTACCCATGGTTTCAGCTACAACTTCTTTCAGGGCTGGTAGTGCAGCTTCTTCAGGTGAAAGCAAACTGCAACTGTGGGCATCTCCTTTTCTCTGCGCATGGCCAAGAGAGATGTCTTCAGCCATGGCCAGAGTCCACCTCAACCTTTTTGCCTGGGAGCCCAGCACCGCTGCTGACGATGCTGTAGTTGGTTTTCTAGCTGACCAGCAGGTGACATGCAGACATCAACAGGTCTGGAGAAGGGGTCTATCTCGAGTGTGCAGGAACCCTGTCTGCACACATCCATCCTCTCTCCCACTCATCCCATGGCAGCCCCTTTGTAAGTTCTGAGGAAAAGATTGTAAATAAACAGTCTTTGCTCTCCTTGTGCTGTTGGGATAATTGACTTCTTTGCAGAGCAGCCACGAAGTTAAAAAACAATAGCAAAGGAAGCTTTGTCTGCTTGACCCCCCTCAGCAAATAGTGCACGGGACAGGGTCTACAGGCTGTCAAAAAAACACTTAACTGGGGAAAGAACCATGCAGCTGCAAACACCAATGGAAACAGGATGTTAACACAGTGTCTTTATAAAAAGATAATGCTGAAGGAGAAATGCTTCCCTCTTTCCTCCTCAGCCATGGTTTCGAATGGTTAGGCTTAAATGACTAGCAGACCAACTGGCATATGAATATGAAGCATTTGAAATGATTATTTCCCACATAATACTCTTTGTAATCTGTCAGGAGTTACTATCATGGGGGAGATACCAGTCACAGGGATCAGCAATAAAGCTTATTAACACCACACATGCAAAACTCTTATCTTCTTTCCGGTTGCCATCATTTTCTGTCCATCCTGGTATAATAACAGGTTGTCTCTCATTTTAAAAATGGATGGGGGGAAAAAGGAAAAGGCTTGGAAAAAGCTTAGACAACGTGGGGATGGAAACCATCACTGGGACTTGCACTTCTATATCCCTTTGGCAATTCAGAAAATTCAGTTCCTATGGCTACAGGGCCTGATCCTTGGCCAGTGAAGTTTTGCACAGCTCCAGTGTTGCGAGGTAGCATGCTAAAGGGCCACCACTGAGGACGTGTGGAATGCTGGCTATAAAGGGATCTCCAGTAGGGTGCAAGTAACAGGTTCACAAGTGGTTTCTTCAGAGAAGGGCGTAATTTAATCACCCCTCTGCCACTGCACCTTTTTCTGTTTCCCCCAGGTTTCAAGTAAATTAAAAGATCCATTGCTGGAGGACACAAGGCTATGGCAAGCACATTGCCAACTAAAAAGTTTAAAAATGCATCACTGTGAATGGATGCTCCAGGCAGGAACAAATCTACTGCTACTGGGGAATTTTACTGATCCCCAAACACTGCTTTGATGTTTGTGACAAAGAGGGGGCAGATGCTACCCACTCACATTTTTTCCTAGGGTAGTATTTTCCAGAAATGTACTCACTTTTAGGATGTCATCTAGATGCATCACTTCTTGGTCCAGGTCCTGAAACTCTTTATACTGCTCTTTATGTGGCTCAAGAGCTAACAGAAGCCCTTGCATGGCTTCCTCAATGCTTCCATCAAGATAAGACTTATATCCTTCTGACTCCCCACTAATGGATCCCTCACAGGGCAGCCTTTCGGGGGTCATGGGTGCCTCTGCTGATGTCAGCCTTTTTACCAGCTGCTTCGTGATGTTGCCCTCATAGGTATCCAGCTCCACGGGCTTGAGCTCTGAACCTTCATCAGTGTCCTGAAGGAGAGACACTGGGACACTTGCATCTATAAAGATGTGATCACTCCCTGCATCAGAGGGGTTTTGGCAAACTTCAGGAGCTGCCATCAGCGTAGTCTTGTTCTCAGCCAGTGCTTCCTCCTCCTGGGGTGGCAGGTCCTTCGTCTCAGCAACAGAGTCTCTGCGGGAGCCACTGCTGCTACGGTCTAGGCTTGAACTCTTGGAGGACTGAAGAGCTCTGTGCTGAGTGGGGCTTGCAGTGATGTCAAGGCTGGAGCTTATGCAAGCAGAAGCAGTCTCTGCTGAGTTGGCAGCAGGCACACGGTCTTCGTAAGGCAAGTCGCCAAAAGTGAAAGAAAGAGGCCGCTTCTCGGTGGCCACTGTTGCATTTTCAAAGACATCATCTGGCAAATTTGACTGAAAAGATAATAGGGAAAGAGGGAAAATGTTTTTCATGCAGCACAGGAAAGAGAAAAAAATATAGTTATGTGCCTGGGAAGGAAAAATGCAGGTCAGAAGATCACAGCAGCATTCAAGACTTGAGAGATGGGAAAAGTCTTTTAAACCCAGCTTCCGCTTTCATCTGGTCTGGCTCCTGATTTCACCAGGAAAACAGCTGGAAAACCTGGGCTTAGCATCTCTGTGGCAAGCAGAGAATGCTGGGAACCAAGTCCCAGAACAGAAACCCAAATTCTGCTCATCCTACCAGGTTCCTTCAGAACCAATTTCCAGTGCACTGCTCTAGTTCCCGTGACCCAGCTCATTTTAATGGAGTTGTGCTTCAACCACCTTGTCTGCCCCTCCCTACCCGCTGCAGATTTCTCTTCTATTTCTTTCCCAGCTTGCAAAGTAGCAATCCCCGAAATGTAATAAAGTTCCCTGCAAAAGTTTCTCCAGTGTTCTGGCATCAGAATGGTAGTGTTGCTGTGCTGTTTCTTTTCCGTCGAAAGCAGGTTCTGCACAGGGCACGGATGTCTCTAATGACTGTTAAACATGAGCTACATGACAGTCCCACGCAACACGAGTTTCTGCTGAAATGAAACAGGATTGGGTGATGCTGCACTGACTGGGAATCATTCAGGGGGCAAAACCAGCAAACAGAGTCTCCGAAAAGATCACAGCTCATCTCTCTGGCCTACAGAGAAAAATCAGTGCAGGAGTCACAACCTGCCTATGTGAGCCACGAACTGTGCTTTGTCACAAGCCTGCTCACAGAAACGCAGAGCACAGATGCAGGCAACTGCTATTTTGCTGACTATTTGCTGGAAAGAACTGCAGGCATTCACGTGCTGGTTAGGTGCATCAGGTTAACGTGTCCAAAACCTGCATCTTTTTGTCCCCAGCACTATGACCTGCTTTCTTCCTCTAATGTAATTATACTTAAAGGTTCTTTTCTCCTTCCCCTTGGCATGGGTAAGCTTTTAGCACCTGAAGTCCTGTTAGTAGGCGAATGTACATCATCAGTCAGCACAGCAGGCGATTTTTAAGAATACCAAGCTGGCTTGTACTCCTACCCTGCTCTCCACCCACTGATCATTATCCCTGCAGAAACCCAGAGGAATTTTGATTTCACGTAAGCAGCATGGGCTCACAGTCGTGTTCTCCCCTCTAATCAGTCAGCAAAATGAGTGAGTTGCAACAGAGAGCAACACACGAAGCATGCATGAGGATAGAGATGTCACACAGGGACTGAAAACTCCTTCATCAAACGAACACCGGGACTCACATATAGCTCCAGCCCCGCTTCTGGGCACAGCCTGAGCGATGGCAGGTCACTAAAAGAGCGACTACGACGGAGCTTGTCAAAGAAAGCGTCTTGCAGAGTATCTAAGATTGTCAACTTTGGCCTGTCTTGCAGGGGATGAAGCCATTTCTTCAGCAGTTAAAGCAAAGAGGGGTGAGGAAGGGTGAGTTAAACGAATGCTTTGTAGCAGAGCACCAAAGAACAGGCACGAGATGCAGCACTTGTTGGGTTAATGTCTGTACAGATGGCCTACTCAGTTTATAGGCAGTCCTGATAAAGCATTCAGGATTTGGTTTGCATGAAATGTAGGAGCACCCTGTGAGTATCTTTGCTACAGGGACAAACTGTATCATGGGAGACATTAAAAATACTATTGCTGTACCAGCTACAAAATGAACACACATTTCATAAAGACGCTTCAGCTACTACAGCAGTAAGGCAAGAAGAACAGGTATGCAGTGATTGGCCACAGAGCTTCAAAGACCCCAGGATCATAGCCACCTTCTTTTGTGATTAGCAGCTAGGAATGCACTTGCTTTACAAGCATTTGTAAGGGTAACCTGCTGGAACCAGGGAGAAAAAGCTTGGACATGTAAAGCAATGAAGGGTTTGCAGTGTTTGAACTGCTCTAGGGCTTCTCACTACAAAAAACATGAAGCTGAACATTGCTTACAAAGAACGAGTGGTCCTTGAAGGTTGGTGTTTCAGGAGTGCCTTGGCTGTACATGGACATTCTCCTCTGGAGAGCAGATGCCTTGCTCACATTTCCAGTGGACGGGGTCAAGTCTTCAACATCAAATGGGCTATGGACACACAAGCAGGAAACACAAATGGTTGTTAGGCTGAGTGAGAAGGAATTTGAGGTCCACAGAAAGGACTTTTGAAAAGGTGGTTTATTAGCACATCAAAACCCAGAGGTAGCAGGTTTTTTAACTGAAGTGTTTTAAAAAAAGCATTGTTAATTAGACAGCAGGCTCAGAAGTGTGGGGTTTGGTTCCGACGAAAGTGGTCTACTTTCAGAAATCATTTACGTAGCGTAATCTGATGTTATTCTTCTCACATGAAAAGTGTTCCTGCATTTGAGCTGCCAAGTGTCACACAAACTAGTGAGAAAGGTGCTCTACTCCTAATGGAGCTGTTGCATTATAAAGGAGCCGTTATTGCTGGCTTCATGTTTATTGCATTACACGAAGCAGCATGCGAGACCGCTAAAGCTAGAAGCACCAGTGCTTCTTCAGAAATTACCGTTACCAGTTTCAAAGTGTTGTGAGAACTGGGCTTGAATCCTACACCCTCAACTCACCTATGCTGGCCAGTGCGGAGAGAATCACAGAACTGTTTAGGCTGGAGAAGACTCCTAACACCATCGAGTCCTGCTGCAAACACTGCCAAGTCACCACCAACCATATCCCAAGCACTGCATCTGCAATTGTCAGTGCTGGATTTCCAACCACCCACGTGGTGTCTGAAGCTTTTACAGATGGGACAACTTCTGAGCTTGGCTGTGTGACCTTAAATCTCTTCTGAACTTTGCACAAATATTAAACCATTCTAATTACACCATGAGGGCTCAGTTGTGCCCCCTTCTTGAGCCTGGGGAAGAACTCTACACACTTGAGGCAATTCTGTGGTCTCTCTATTTCACATGTCTCTCCACGCCTGCTGTTACTGCTAGGTCTAGGCACAACCCTCTTTGTCACAGGTAACACAAGGAACCTATGGCTGCCCATGAGCTGTTTTTCACCTCTTAAAACTGGACCAAAATTCCTTTCCTATCATCCTCAGTAGAGAATAAAATGGACAGAAGAGGTACCACATGGATGAACTTTCTCTCTTTGGTTGAAGTGACCCCATGACCAACTGACCAACCGACCAACCAAGCAACCAGCTCTACTTACAAAACGGTGATCTCAAGGTTCAACTTTATTGTGCCCAGGTCATTAATGTCTACTGCAACCACCTGAGGCCGAGCTGCAAACAGGTCTTTTGTCTCACAGGTCACACTTCCCACAAGGATGTGAGTAGCAAGTCCTTTAACTTCTGTGACCTGGAAGAAACAAGAGGACATCTAGGAACATGCAAGGCACCGCAATCCTTAATTACAAAGCAACAGTTTTGATTTTCTGGCTTGGACCTCTGGCTAAAAGATTTCTACAAGGTGTCTAAAATATCCTATTGGTATGTTTGCTGCACCCTCATAGTTCAGGGCAAAATTCAGATTCATTATTGTTTTACTAAATGCACAGCTGCACACTACCATGCCTCTACATTTGCTTTGTTTTTATGGGTGACAGAACAATCACACTGGCTGAGGCTGGGTGACCATACACAGAGCCCAAGGGAGGGATGAGAACAGGGAGAGCACGCTGGATGTTTTCTCATCTAATGCTCTCTGTGTTTTGACAGTTTCCATGACAGGGAATCTCCTAATATGCTGAGCTAATTAATTAATTAACTAATTAATTCCCAAGGGAGCTCCCCTTCTGTGGATTTGTCTCCTGTAACTCTGAAGCCATGTAATTGTTTGCATCTCTGATGGCCTCCAGTGAGGAATTCCACAGATCTACTGGTGAGGAACCTCTGTGTATGTTTTTATAGTTAGATAGGGTACAGCACTGTTCATACTCACAAACAGATCTGCCTGGAAGCAGAGAGGGACAGTCACCTGTGCAGCTCCTACACAAACAAACTTTAGGCTATTTGCTAGAAAGTCAGCTCTTGAACCCTTTATGTAAAAGTCTTTGGAGATCAAAGAGGAGTGAGGATATACATGTTAACCTTAACAGTACTGAGAGTCTTGTTTGTAGCTCTTGTGTGCTATGAGAAAGGGTTGTCTCCAAACCTTCCACCTGAAGCCTGCGTTGTTAGACTGAGAAGAACGACCCACCTTGTGTCACAACTTGAGCTTTTATGAAAAACCTATTGTCTCACATGTTTGGGATTATTTTATTGGTGGTTTTGGAATCATCTGCATTCTTTTTCACAAGGTTTTTGCTGTGTCTAAGTTGGACATTTCCCAGGAGACTCTCAAGATGCACAGTTTAAGCTGTTTTTTATCTGAGCAGTCAACAAATTCTATCAGGAGCAGGAATTTTTCATTTGGGGTTTTTCACTGCTGTTGTTTTCCTGAATGCCATCAATACACAGTTTCTAGTGGTCCCTTGTTTTGGTGCAAAGCATCAGAGTTACCGGAGAGCGAAGCGAGGCAACGGTAATGCTAGCGTGGCTATGACACCAGTCTGAGGAGAGTTAGGACAGCTTCTCCCCCAGGACTCCCAGGCTGATGGGGTTTGGACCAACTAGATTGGACTGGGTGGCACTTCACCCTAGTAGGTGTGTTGGAATTACTAATGATGCCTCATTTTCCTCACAATGAGGGTGACAGAGCACTGGGACAGGCTACCCAGGGGGGTTGTGGACTGTCCTTCTCTGGAGATGTTTAAAACCTGCCTGGAGATGTTCCTGTGCAACTTGGTCTAGGTGATCCTGCTCTGTTAGGGAGCTTGGACTAGATGATCCTTCGAGGTCCCTTCCAATCCCTGATGTTCTGTGATTTTTAGAGATTCTGATAAGTGAGTGTACCTTAATGGAGATCAGGCCAACAATGAGAGGGAGGAAAACCATTTCTTCTCCGTCCCAGCTCTGCTTGCCATTCACTTCTATTTTGCCTTTCAGTTTCCACCGCTGGCGACCGTAACGCATGTAAATCTGAAAGAAAAAAATCCTCTTATTTCCTGGAGGAATCAGAGTCATGATGCAGAAATAACAGAAACAGAACTGGGCAAAGGGTCTGAAAAAGGCTGCGGCACGTATTGGTGCAGGTGCTGCTCTTCTGCTTCCCATCGAGCCAGCAGAAGCTCTGTACCTCAGGATCTCTGTCTCTCAGCTTTCCTAGTCACTCCTTCCAGTAACGTACCACCTAGCCCAGCTTTCACCCTCGTGTAACTACATGACACAACAAAGGAGCTGCAGCTTAAACGCTGTTTACAGCAGTACAGGGGCAGGGTGTGAGATTCGGGAGGGTACGATGAAAGCCTTCATGATCTATAGCTTGCTGGATCTGCTGCCTTCCCACACAGGAGAGAGGGTAGGGGAACTCCGGCCATTCCTTGCCAGAGGCATCACCAGCTACGAGGCTTCAGCTGGCTGGTGATGGGAGTGGATGAGACCCACAGAGCAGAAGCACAGTGTGAAGAAGTAGGAGTAGCAAAGCCCATAGTGGGCTGTGGAGTCGGCTGGGAGAGACCTGTTCCAGTTAACAGTCCCCACAGAGGAAACACAGGCTGCTGGCAGTGTGAGAGTGTCACAGGGAACAGGAGTGGGAACAAAGGAATCCACGATCCAGATAGTGGGGCCGCACAGGTTGGGGGATCCATTATCGAGCTGCAGCAGATTTCTTGCAGGGTTAGGGCTGTTCTGGATAGAACTGCAGGCTCTTATTTTAATCCAGCTCTAATTCAGCTGCTCTGGATATTCTCCACTGGAATGACTGGAGATGCTGACACTTAGGTCCTCTCTGCAGGTAACACCTGGGCCTCAATAAATAGTTACTCAGTGTCTTTCAGCCACTCTGCTTTACGGTGAAGTAAAGCCTAAATCACTCAGTAAAGGATGCTTGCAAGAATATGTTCCATTTGCTCTGCACGGGTGGCATTGGGGTGTTTCCTTTTCTCCAGGGTAATTAGAAATGTTTTGTCACAAATAAGGTTTTTTTAAAGTTAAATAAAACCCCCCTTAATCTGGTATTTTTTCAAGGAGCCATCATCCAGCAAATGTAACATCCGGCTCTTCTGACCAAAGGCCAACATAAGGGACCTGCAAAGTTTTTGCAGAACACACACAGAAAAAATAACCACTGGTTCTTGAGGTGCTGATGTGAGCAGGGTGCATTCCTCAGGATGTAAAACACAGCACAGATGTGCCTGCCTTTGGATTATTCTGCTATTAAATACCCCCTAAACCAAAACGTACCTCATACTGATCTCCTGGGCAGAGCCGAGCGAAGCCAGCCAGACCTGGGGAGGAAAAACACAGAAGGGCTGTTGGGGCACCTGAGCTGCCAGGTGAAGTGGGGTGCAGCAGGATGCCCACCTCCCTCTGCTTACCACTGTGTCCCAGCACACCAAACCAAGGCTGAATGCAGCCTCCCTAACCTCTTTCTTCTTTTTTAATTTGATATAAAGGTAACAGGCATTTCTCACAGAAAACTTTGCAATTACCAGGTTTTTTCCTTCAAGAGCTCAGTGTTTCCTTTCATATAATAATTATAGAAAAGGAAGAAACAGCTTCCTGATGTCATCTGGCTTCAGAAACTCAGCTTAACACCCTCACTATCACGAGGTGTGGGCGAGCTGCTGATTGCCGTGTAGTACTTGCTTCTCAACACTAATGAGCCTGACCCACACATTCTAACACAGACTCCTTTCTGGTGCATCTTCATAGATACACAAGAGGCGCTCCTTCCCTTTGGCATTTCCATAACATTATCATTCCAGTACCATCCGAGCATCTTCCAGTAGTAGGTACATCCCAGAACATGACTGACAAGATTTATCCCATTACAACACATCTTACTCCAGAGGGGAGAGCAGTGCAGCAGAGCACTTGTGGTATGTGTCTGCTTGATTTTCTTAAATGTTTTTCAGAAGGCAGGGCATGATGATGCTATTTCCACATTGGCACTGTGCCTATGGAATCAGTTTCCTGAGGGACCAATGCTGAAATCACAGGGAAGTCACCATCCCGCTCCTCACCCTGCAACCTGCTCTTCTACAGGATTCAGTAGGTTGTTTTTCATGAACCTGTCTCCTTCCACAGTGGAAAGCTCTTTCCTCACAGATCTTCTCTGTATGTAGCTCCTGCACTTGTTTTGATCTAAAACTCTACCCAGCTCTGCCAGACTGAGCCTAGAACTGTGCCTCTAGTGTTACGATGTGCAAAGAAACCATCTTCAGGACAAAAAGCCTGTGGCAGAGAACAGAATTAAAACAACCCTGCTGGGGTCTTGGGACTCCATCTATTCTAATCTGCTGTGACTGAATGTATGCAGATGTGTTAAATTGAGAACCTCATCAGTGAAACCTAGTGTTGGCTTTATTTATCAGCCTGAGTCAGTCCTGCTAGCTGGATTGCAGGAGCAACTAGAATCACAGAATGGTTTGGGTTGGAAGGGACCTTTAGAGATCAACTAGTTCGAACCCCCTCTGCAGTCAGCAGGAGACCTCTGTGTGCAGTCACAGCCTGGCTCTGTGATCTGCTGATCCTCCTCTTCCACTTCTTTGACCAGAAAAGAGTTTTCTTTGCTTATACTGTGCAGCATAAGAAAGAGGTCCTTGCTTACAGCTCATGTTTCCAACTCTTCTCCAATTTATTTCCTGCTGATCAATAACTGAAGGGCGCTAGCACTGCTCTGCTGCTCCTCTCTGCCCAGTCACACTTGGATAAGTGAATGGGATCTCTGCTGGGACACCTCTGAAAATACCAAGGGAAAGCAAAAGGTCTTTTCTTTGCTCAGTTTGTGGGATGGGAGAATGGCGAAACACATCTCAAAACTCCACCTCAAAACTCCACATGGACTACATCAAGGTCAAGGTCTGGGAGCAGTGACGGTCCCAGCCAATCTGGTGGAGTCTCTTAGTCTAATGAAGAGGAGGACCAAGCACTGACTGGACTACAGGGAACAAGTACTTTTATAGGAAACAACATTTTGGTGACTGAAAGGCTTTTGGAGTCTAAATGCATGGCAGGAGCCAATGGCAGCTCCACCCCACTACTTCACATGTCCTGTCTTTGTTAAAGCTTGTAATGCTGATGGGACTCCCCGTACTTTCTAATGGGACACGCAGATTCCACACAGGAACTTCTAAGTTTGCAACCTGGGTTTCCCTGTTTAATTCCAACATCTGATTAACCCTGAGCAGTAATTCAAGCCTGCTGGACAGTTTATTACCTTTATCTTGAAAAATGACTAGGCTTTTTAAAAAACATACCGGTCACCAAAACACAGTGTGGGTCCCCTGCTTCCTGACAGCACCGCGTGGGTTGGCCTGCTTTCAGCGTACGTGATAGAGGGCACAAAATAAAAATAACTGGAATGGCTAGAACAGATAAGCTTTGGGGAGAGGAATGCTTTGATTTTCAATTAGGTCCTATAGTTAGCTGGATATGCAGCAGTATAACACGAGGAGAAAGCTTGCTGTGTGATCTGTAGGCATCTGTGTTAGAGCTGTTGTGAGCTTTGACAACAGCAAAGGCTGGATTGTCCTATTGGATTCATATTGCTAGGGAAAACTATCTAGACAGAAATCTTAGATATCCTAATTAGAGACCACTTAATGATTCAGCAGTTCTCTCTGCTATTTCTAATTTGGGCTTCCTTATGCTATGAGAGCCGTGTTCAGAAGTATCTGCTCTTCATAGCCTGTTCTCCGCTGCTGCGTGTGAGCACAGCACCTGCCTTCTTGAGGACTCGTGAGCTTTGCCGGACGATCTGGGCACACAAAAGAGATGGAGCCAGACCCCTTCAGCCCAGCCACTTGCAGTGCCACAACACCTTCTGCAACACGTCCCACTGTCAGGAGCTCTGTGTTGCACAGCAGGTAAGGAAGCACTTTGAGGAACCTGGCCCGATGAAGTTCCATTTCTATACTGTGTGAACTTGTATTTCCTTCAGCACATTCACACTGCTGTTCCACTGTGGGGTACTTAAATACCTGTCCCAGTCTCTGTGTGTCCATTATATCTGTGCATCTTTGACTGCCTTTCCAGTACTGAAGACTGATGGCTTTCAAACCTGAGGTCTGTTGTGGGGTGGTGCTAGGAGACCTCTGACAGCTGCTGCACTTGTTTTCTTTAATATGGGAGCACAGAGTAGCTGTTTTAACTTGATCTAAACTACATCACGCCCATGCAGTACAGCCATGGGACACAACTAACTTACAACTGTGACAAGGCAGAATCAAAACTCTGTGTGAGATACGTGAGCTCTAAAATCTCCACCAGCAATGCTGCAGATTTTGAAATGGCAAGCTTTCAAGTGAAGAATTAGGAGCACATGAATATTTAGATGCTGATTTGGTTTTCCAGAACTATTTTCATGCCAGTGACTGAAGATCCAAAACAGATACCCCTCCACAGTGTCCTCTCTAAGATGTTCAGTCTTAAATGGATAACAGCATTAGCAATACCTGGGGAAGTCGGTGGGGCTTCTAGTAAACCTGATCCCATTGTATTCAAAGCCATAAAGTTCCCTGTCATACACACAAGGAATACAATGGGAAGGTGAATGACACCACTGAGTTATCTAGGTGTTTACATGGTAAACTATCACCAGCTCTTTGCTTTTCTACATTTGTCCAAAAACAATAGTACTCAGAATCAGCAGGGGTAAAGGACTTTGAAATAGCTGATGTCAAATTAAGAAAATGTTTTGAACTGCAGCTCTCCATGGGCAATCACGTAATTTCCTAGTCATCTTCTTAAAGGATTATGGAAATAGAGGCAAGAGGCATAGCAGCCTTCAAACCTGAACCTGCTTTGGCTGTTGGGAGGAGTGATAGGGAGAAGTAATCAGCCTTGAGAACAAGAAGCAGCATCTCAGAAAGTCCCTCTGTAAGCTTTGATGTTCTTGGCTTTGTGATTCCTTCCACAAGTTGGGGGTTTGAGAGCTCAGTACTGGGGCTGGAGGGGGAAAACCTCTCTCACAAACATGCATTGCACCAGCACTATGCTGCCACTAGCCCCCACTAACTGCACAGCAAATGCCACTGTTCAGGAGAAAAAAGACAAAGCTGAAAAGGCAATTACCTTTCATCTTGATGCAAAACTCCCCCAATAGGTTTTCCAGCTCTGCTTCTATAGTGCACATGTTCTGCATTGGAAAAAGAGACCAGTGAGGCTAGATAAACCCTCCTTCTGCCTTTTTTATTTCTGTGGGTACCATCCTTGCTGTTTGCCTACATCTGTGTGGCCCTAGAAATATCAGGTGAGCTATGTCGGCTCAACACCGAAGCTGAGTGTAACCCCGTGCTCTTTTTCTGTTGCCCTCTAATCCTTCTGCTGCCACAGGGCAGTTGCAGCCCTTGAACTGTAGCCTGGTGACTGTTCCCAGTCCTCTCCAGGACATGCACCAGCAGCAGCTGTGCCAAAGGAACTCCCAGCATGATTTAATCTCTCAAAAAACATGGACTAGATTAAGAAAAAGACTGGGAGATGGGTACTGGATCCTGAGCTTGTGTTGTGCTCGCGACATCCTTCTTCATCTACAGCCTGTTTAGTAGAGTAGATGTTGGTCAGAGCAAGTAATACTGGACAGAATGCAGCAGATGTGTGTAAACACATGGGTTCTACCCAAGCTGTCACCCCAAATTCTGTCGGGTGGGAAGAACAAGGTTAGAACAAAGGCAGTTATGGGGCAAGTTTACACTTCTTTCCTGTGCTGCAGCTCTTTGCTACTATCTTGCTGTCGTAAGACCACAAACATTATTACTCCAAGGAACTCTTTTGGCCCATGTAACCTGTCTCTGTAAGTCACCAGGTACTCACTCAATGATCAACAAACAACTAGTAATTCTTCTTTGCCAAGTTTGGCTTTGATTCTTTGATCTGGGTGAGGCTCTCCCTGGTATCACAGCCTTCAAACAGCACGAGAGCATAAGACTGAAAGGATGAGGACGTACCTCTGTGTACTCCTTGTAGCTCCTGTTGATTTCAGTCAAACTCTCTCGAGCTGCTTTGCTGGCAGGAGACATTGCAAAGGCTTGCTTCATTTTGCTGGCACCATCACAGAGACGCCTTTGGATACAATAGGCTTCATAAAGCTCATCCACCTGGTGGGGGCAAGGAAAGTGAATGGAAAAAAACCTCAAAACCCAACAAAGTAAAAGCAGCTAGCAATGAGGTAACTTGCTTTAGAGGTGAACTCAGCCAAACTGTTAGATCCAGTGGAGGGGTGGAGCAGAGAAAGCTGTGATGCTGTTACACAAGGTAAAAGTGATTTCCATGGTAAAAATCTCATTGCAGCAATGATGCTGCCAGCAGTTCACTCAGCTGTCCTGCAAGCTTTTCTGCCTTGCCTGGGCTACACACAGTCATAATGGTAGGGCAAGCATGCAGCAGGCTTCTCAGGTACACAGCTGTGAAAGAGCTTTTTCAAAGGCCACTGCAAATTCCCACTGCCAAGGGGGACTGTACACATTAAATGGCACATAGAGTGGAGCCAGCAATGTCTTCTGTACTATTAACATCAGCCATGCACCCAGGGTGTTGCAGTATTTGACTGACAGGGAGTATCAGCATCAAGGTTCCTTCAGTCCTCACTGCCCATCCTCCAGAAATGAATCAGCACAAGCAAAGAGCTTAGAATCAGCACATGTCAAGTTCAGAAAGCATTTTTAACTTCAGCCCCCAAGGCATTCACATAAGTTCCTAGTCATCTTCTTAAACTCCTCTGGCATGACTTAGGCAGCCAACATTTTGTAATCTCTCTGCAAGTCTTGCAAAACCTAATTGCACGTTTACTGTATCTGCCAGATACAGGAACCTACAGATGTGAGCTTTCTATCTGACTTTATCAAGAAGAGGAGAATAAAAAGAATAGAAGATGTTGTCTCTTTTTCCTGCTTCTAATATCCCTTCATGTCTAGCTGAGATAGGATGGTACTTAGTTTTTCCCTAGAATAACTTTTTTGTGTAGTTATCTCTGACAACAAGTGATTGCCCTGTGCCCAATGATGCTTTCTGCTCAGCAGTGGATTTTCTCTCCATGAAAGCATTGACCACCTTGGCTTTCTCAGTCTATGACTTTGTTTTGCAGCATTAAGAGATGAGCCTGGTGTGACAGTCTAGGCATGTCCCATTTTCCAAGCTCACCTGACCTCTAACAAAAAGTGCTGTTGCTTCTTTGTTTGAAAGAGGACTGGTCTTCCTCACCACTTCAAAGTCTTAGGTTGACTTTTACCAGGCCAAGTTGGATTCCTGGTGGCCAAAGCTTCTGACTTGAAGGATCTTTAACAAAAACAGGGTCTGCTTTGCAAAATGAAAGAGTTCAGCAAAGAGAAATGGAGGCACAGGCAGCATTCTGCCACTTCAAAGTTACAGAAAAACAGTTCTTGCAGTCATATCCACTTCTATTGCTCTTGCAAGTCAGCAGGCTAAAAACAGCTACTGTAAATGGCTGTCACTTGGTATTTTCTTCTGTCATGGGGCAGGGGGGTGGAACGTTAATGGGGGGCTGATGTCCTGACCCTGTCCACAAGAGCACAGATAGAGCAGCTCAGCTGCCTCCCAAAATACATGGGGTTTGCCTCTGCACACCCCATCTCCTCACTGCCTCCTGTGCAGAGCAGTGATGGGCAGACTGCAGAAGTCATCACTTTGTACCTAATGGCCCTGCTTTGGTACTGATGAAAAACACCTTTTCTATCATTAGAAACAGAGATATTTCTTTACCTGCCCCAGCCTGTAAGCTTTAACTCAGCACAGCTTGGTTCCTCCTGTCTCTGTTGCTGTGGGTTACGGAAAGTGAACTCATGTTCCAAGCAAGCATGAGGAACACTGACCAGCGTTACCGCTTGCGTTCGGTGCTTTTCGGTCCTATTTATAATCCCAGAAACCATTAGCTTTGAGCAGACTGGAGTGGGAAGGACTTGAATGGAAATGTTCTTGAAGCACTAATTTTGCCATTCACACTGCCAGCAAGAGAGAAGGTGGTTTAGGGAACAAAATTTCAGTCTATCGCCTTATGATTTGATTGTTTTTTCCAGCTCCAATAGTAAGAGAAGACTGAAATTAAAAGGTTTGGATGGGTTGTCATAACTAGAGCACTTCAGGCTGCGCAAACACGATTGAAATGACTCTCAAAAGACTTTACATCCATCAGAATTAATTCACTCTTTTGTCAGACTCAGAAAAGCAACTAATCGCTAGCAGATATGTTTCTCACCAAGAGAACACACACCACGGATTCTGTCCATCTCTACAATGCATTAGTATAAATCACCTCTGCTGAATATTCCCACCGATGTAATCAAGTGGATTTGGGTCCTAAACCCTGCAGCAGAGGCATTAGCAAAGAAATCCAGGAATAAATCCAATCTAGCTGCTGTGTACAGCAGAGACTACTGCTGAATTAAATTACTTTCAGCTGCAACTCTCTTTCTGACTATAGCTTAATAAACATGCAATGATTTTTCCCAGCAAGTGCCTGACCCGATGTTCTCTCTGTACCTAAAAGCAGGCAGGAGTGTCTCAGGGCATGGCTGGACCTTGGGGGCTATGAACCACATGGAAACCACTTTTTTGGCTCTGACCACCAGCCCATCACACTAAAAATGCTGACTCTGGGAAGGCTGGTTTCATCAAGGCAGCCTCCCAAGAGCAGAGGGGTAGTGGGAGGCCAATGGGTTGTTTTCCTAATAACACAGGAGCAGAGGCAGAAGCAAGCTGACAGGATTGCTCATTACCTTGCTAATGTGGAACTCCAGCCTTCTCATGTATCTTTCCACTGCCTTGATTTGCTGCAGGAAAGGAAGAGGCAGAGGATGAGGACATTTCAATAAATCCATGAGACACCAACATGTCAGCTCTTCCTAGTCCCCATGAATCTGAGAAACTAACTCCTCCTTAAAACACACAGGGCTTTGCTGTCTGTGAGTCTGGAGTCAGCTGTCCAGCCATTAATCTGCTGCTGAAAATAGAGCTTGCTGACTTCCATTCCTAATACATTTTTAATAAGGAAGAGTTTGGTTGAATTTCTCTATATTTTTAATTCTTTATATATATATTAGGTTAAGCCCAGAACGTATTTTCAGTACTTTGAAAACTTGCATTTAAATGGATGGGGTTCTGCGTTTCAGGCTCCATTCTCTTCCTCGTTTCTGACAGCAAGACCAAGCCCAGGATTTTGACTGAAGAATAAAAGGCACACTTGTTTAGGAAACATTTTTGGAAGCTTTCTTTTTGTTTCACTCTAATTTTCCTGCAGGGAAAATTATGTTCAGTTTTTCCTTCCTCAGCACTGGCAGGAACAGGGATGAGCCAGGGCTTGACCTGGTTCCCACCCGCCTGGAGCTGGAGGAGTGAAGTTGCACAAGGCAATGGATTTACTGGCTGGCCACTGACAGAAATAGGAGGTCTCACTCCTTTGCCTACTCCCCAGCAGGGTTCTACCTCCTTCTCTGGACCCATCCCAGAGTCAGTTTAACCTGAAAGACCCCATAAAAGGGCTGATGTGGCAAGTTTTTTGCTGGGCTAGTGAGCACAGGACGTGCCTGGTAAGTACCAGGTAAACATCAGGTAACATTTCCCTCAACAGTGTTGGCCTGGGTAGCAGACTTGGCTAAGAGAGGCTTCCCAAGCCAGCTACAAGCACCCTACAGTTTGTGATGCTGCCTTACAAAACCAGTGGTGAAGGGAGTAACATACCTTATCTAAATCATACAGGACCCCCTGCAACAGAGAACACAAGACTGTGGTTAGTTGTGCAACTTAACAGCACCATGAGAATGTAAGGTTTGTCAGTCAACAGAAATCACAAACAGGACCAGGGCTGGAAGGGAAGCATCAGAGAAACAGAATTACTTGAGTTAGAGTAAGTTGCCCAGGGCCCCATCCAACCTGGCCTTCAACACTTCCAGGGATGGGGCATCCACAGTTCTCTGGGCAACGTGTTCCAGCACCTCACCACTTTCACACTAAAGAACTTCTTCCTTACATCTCACCTAAATTTACCCTCTTCCAGTTTAAAACCATTATCCCTCACCCTACCAGTACACTCCCTGGTGAAGGGTCCCTCCCCATCTTTCATGTGAGCACCCTTTAGGTACTGGAAGACCACTATAAGGTCTCCCTGAAGCATTTTCTTCTCCAGGCTCAACAATCCCACCTCTCTCAACCTGTCTTCATAGGGGAGGTGCTCCAGCCCTTATTTAACCTTGTGTTCCCTCTCTGGACTCAGTCCAACAGGCCCAGAAGAGGAGCAGCAATTGAAATTCCCTACATCCTGTTCCCACCCCCTGGCTGCTCCAACATCAGAAGGAACTTTTTCACAGTGAGGATGACAGAGCACTGGGACAGGCTGGCCAGGGGAGCTGTGGAGTCTCCTTCACTGGAGATGTTCAGAACCCGCCTGCATGTGTTCCTGTGCAACTTGGTCTAGGTGATCCTGCTTGGTCTAGATGATCTTTCGAGGTCCCTTCCAATCCCTAATGATTCTATGATGACTCTATGAACATCCTGAGAAGGCGCATCCTTACTGACACGACAGATGAAAAAGTATTCACACTTACCAGGCGTGAATTTCTTTTCATGTCTTTCAACTGAGCAGTCAACTTGTCCAGCTCTGTCTGGTGAACTTCCAGATACTCACTGCAAACACAAAGCAGAGAAGGGATGCATGAGCTCTGCAGCACACATCAAGCTGGCTGCTGCGCCAGCAAAGGAAGATCTGCCCAGCAAATGGCCTTCCTCACTGAATGTTTTTTCAGGCAGAAACTAATTTACAGTGATCTGTCCTAAAAGCAGCTCCCTGCTGCTTTTTAAGGAATAAATAGAGGCTGCTTATTTAGCTGTGTGTAAGAGCCTGGTGTTCCCTTTTACGCTGAGCTAATCTGTTGCTTAGTTTACAGGATGGTGCCTTCCTGTCACTGCCCTTGTATCTGGCTGGTAAAAGCCCTGTCCTTGTCTGGGACGTTATCTCGTAAGGAGATACAAGCCTCTGATAGGACCCCAGGAAATTCTGAGTTTAAAAAAAAACACTGAAATCCCAGCTTTTGGGATCTTTCCTAGCAATTGAAATGGAAATGGGATTTTGCCCCATTTCCTATACAAATATTTCAGATCCTAATTTTTACATCTAGGCCCTGAGAGAGGCATTTTGCTCTCCTATGATTAAGGTTTCTGTGATATGTTTCTCTAGGCTCTAAAATATCAACAAACATGATAAAGGTTCTTACTCAAGGCCATTCTTCAGGGCTCGGTAGACCTCTTCCATCCTTTTAGGCTGAGGCTCTTTGGGTGTGGTGCTGTTCTTATGGCCCAAGTTATGCATTTTCTTCACCTTTGCTTGGGGCTTCTTGATTGCAGAGGAATTTTCAATAAAAGAGTTACACCTGCGAAAGGAACATTAAAGAGGAAGAAACCCCTATAAATCATAATGACCTCAAAGGAGTGTAGCTTGAAGAGATCTTCTGATATTACCTCTGCTAGCAGAAATGGATCTGCTTCGGTGCCTGAGAGTTAAAGGACTGTGTTTGTTTAGATGTTAGGAGGTCCCAGTAGCCTGGGACATGCACTGTCAGCTTTTGAAGTGCCAGTTGCCTTGCTGAGATACGAGTGCTGGTCTGGAAATGCCAGACTGAGTCTGAGTTTCTCAGTCTCCTGCTTCACATTGCTCAGCCACAGCCATAAAAGGGCTTAGCTGTATCATAGAATCATAGAATCATAGAATCATAGAATCATAGAATCATAGAATCATAGAATCATAGAATCATAGAATCATAACGGATAGGAAGGGACAAGAGAAGCCCAGATAATCTCAAGCATAAAGCCTGGGGGCCCCTAAGAAAGACTGGGGCTTGGTTAAGACCATGTCTGGAGGACAGCATCATGCCATGGTCCTGAGCATGGACTACAGATAGCTTCGCATCGCAAAGCGAGGGTAGATGTGCTGCAGACAAGTACTGCACCTGACAACCACCACCAACCTGAGCTAAGATCGGACACAACCCTTGAAGAAGGCCTGCCATTCCTCCTCTGTTGCTAACTGATGGTCTGGCACTCAGAGGCTTCATTCAAGTTAAAATTACTTGTAAAGCAGCAGCTTCTGGGGGCATCAGAGGCTGGACATCTTGGTAAGTGCCTGACTCAAACCCCTAAGTCCTGTCTGGCTAAAGGGTGGTACAAGGAGAGGCTCTGCGGTGGAGCTCTGCCCTGTTTGCAGCAGGACACAGGGGCATCCCTGCAAGGTTAACGGGGCTGTTTTGAATTCAGAGCAGCATGGTAGTGATAGAACTGTCTTTTGGATAGCAACCATCTTAAACTGGGGGTGGTGGGAAGTGTCTTGTGCTCTGCACATTTCACACGTTGAAAAGATTGCTGCACAAGCTGGTAAATCCAAATGATTCTCTGAAATTCTCTCACAGCTCTGAGATGTGTAAGGAAGTCCTGCATTAAAGGGGAGAGGCAAACAAGCTCAGGCAGAGGGCAACAGCTTAACTACACAAACAGTTTATCAAACTATACAAACAGTGGATCGTGAGATTTTAACCTAGAAGACGTTGTTCTGCAATCATAGAGAAGTCAGTTCTCTCTCTTCTCTTTTCCAGCTTCACCCTCCCATCAGCCCAATGTGGAAATTCCCCACTGAGAGCACAGGACTTGCCTGGAGCGCCTCTCCTGAAGCCCGCTGAAGCCAGCGAAGGACTGGCTTCTAATAATCCCATTAGGACCTCCTGGAGAAAATGAATGTGATCCTATTGACATGATGTCAGGAAGCCTGGAAGATATTCCTGAAAAACAACAGAGAGCACATCAGTGAGAGTAAAAGGATGGCAGTGACTTCAGGACTACCTGGTGTCCATCAGACATGGTAGGGGGAAACTGATCCCCACAAGAGGCCATGAGCCAAGGCATAAATGACTTTTGTCTTGCCAAATCATCCTGCCTTAAAAATAAAGTGGTCTTAATTTATGGCCAAGAGTCTACTGAAAATGTGCCAGATACAAAAAGAGGGTCTGGATGTGGGACTAGAAAGCAGATGCACAGATCCCAGTGTCATCTCCAACTTCTGCCATGCCTGGCATGCTTCCCCCTCAGCCCTGGTGTCCCCAGCTGCTATATCAGGGGGTTCCAGGGCTCTTGGGGGGCTCTGACAATCACCATGAAATGCTATTACACATAGTAAAATTTTTAGAAAGAGGTTGACTCAGCAAGAATCAAGTCCCAAGCTCCCCTTTGATCCTTGCTCATTGTCTCTGTGGCTGTTCCTGCCTGGCTGCTGAGAAGGAAGATGTGGTGGGTGTACATGTAACCACAGCAAGCCGTGATGAGAAGGATGCTCTCTGCCACAACAAGAGATGAATAAACGAGCTCCAGGCACTGTATGTTCTGCATTTCATGTGTTCATAGGGGCCAGCACCGTGTGAGGAAGCCCTTTGCTGTGTGCTCACTGCCAGTGCCCAGCTCAGCACCTTCACCAAACCAGAGTGGTTTAATCTGCCCATAAAGAAACAGCAAGCAAGTGCTGTGGTTTACTGGAGCTCCATCAGCCTGCTGCTCCCATGAGAGGAGAATGAGCTTACTGCTCCCTTTTCTCCTCGCTCCACTGTTCTCTGTTTCCTGACCCCTTTGGCAGACATTGAAGATGAAAGGCCTCACCAAGCCACCTGAGAAATGTCATGGCCAGCTGAGGCCAGGGAGCAGGGGAAGGGCAGGGATATCCTGGAAAAGGTGGTACTAGTCCAGCAGGACCCATCCTCCCCCCACCTCCATTCTTCCTGGGGTGCCAGCATGGAGCTAACACTGTTGCACTGTGGAAAGGATTGAGAAAGTAGGCCAGCTTAAAAATAACCTGATAAAAAATGAGAAGGAGGTATTTTAATATTTTTTTCATTATTTTAAAAGCTAGAACCAGCACACCCTATGTCCCCGGTCCATTTCACTTCATCAGCAGGGCAGAGAGGTGAAGTTGGTGCAGCAGCAGGGTGGAGCTGCCTGCAGGGTGAGAGGGGACAGTGAGTTTAAACCACCCTCTCACCCTCATAGACAAGGAGTGATCACAAGAAAACCAGCCACTTGTGAAGACCAGGGGTCTGTAACACCAGCCTTCACAACCACACGTACCTATTACAGATAAGCACCAGAGCTACGTGCGCCTGCACAGCAAACACTCGCTGGAAGAGGTGCGTACGTGTGGAAATGGGTACTGTCCAGTTGTGTTTAATCTCTAGTGCTAGGGCTGGGCAAACATCCCAGCTGCTGCTCCTCTGTGGAGAGAGCTGCTTTGCCCAGGGGCTGCTCTGTCAGGAGTCCTTCTGAGCACTGCCACTAATACTTCTGTCAGTCCCGGCACTGCCAGCGTTACTGGTAATGGGAAGCTGTCTCCACTGCACAACCAAAGCAGTGCACAGCTTCCTGGTCTGGAAGTGAGGGCTGCCCCTGTGACTGGGCAGTCTCAGAGGTACCAGATGAAGTGCAGGCCCGTTTTCTCCTCTGCTGTGGCCAGCAGGTAACAGTGCTCTACCATTTGCATCCCCTGCTGAGACAGCAGTGCATCCAGCTCATGGCTAAGCCAGTTTAACCACAGCAAGGATAAACCCTTGGGACAGAGAAGATGCTCTTGGGCAGACCAGGGCCATGAGCACCCACTGTTGAGCAGAAACCCATGGCCAAGAGAGATGGAGGAAAGGGAGATGGTGGGAGCAGGAGAGCTTCAGGAGCAGCTGCTCTTCACAGGCTCAGCAGAAACCGCAGTGAAGATGCACTTGAGCTAACTTGCACTGGAATAAACATGTTCCAGCTACAGCTGGAGATCATCACAGAATGTTAGAGGTTGCAAGGGACCTCTAGAGATCATCCAGATTCTTGACTCTTCAGTCACTAAGAGCCCAAATATAGCCGTACTGGCTCCTTAAGGCTCTCAGCACACACCAGCTCTGCAGGGCTGAGCTCTGCTCAAGATCACTGATATTTGGCAGAAGCCACTTTGCAGCTTCCAGGGACAAACCTCACATCCCTGTAGATAGCTCAGCTGATGTCTGACAGCTCAAACCTCCCCAAGAACTATCTCTTGAGAGGTAAAGCAGAAGTCACAGTGATCTGTGGGTCAGCGCAGCGCATTCCCTTTAGTTTTGCATGTAACCCTGAGAAGGTTGGGCTGTGCACAGTGTGATCCTATTTACATACAAGGATTTGTATTAAAAGTTATGTTCAAAGTGCCAAGGAGCAGAAAATCCCTCACTAGTGTTCAGACTTACATCGTTTGACAGGATGATTAACACACCCCCCAGCAGCACTGGAGACCTATGAGGGTAGAAGCTAAACAACACTGCCAGTCAGAGGAGATTTAACCACATAAACAACAGGCATGACTCAAAAACCAAGAGGAATAAAACCAAACTTGAAGTGGGGTGCTAATCATGACCACATTGTCTATAAAATGTAAATACTCTAGATTCAAAAGGCTAACATCTTCCATGTGATGAGTAACTTCTGTATTATGTGAATGAAAGACGAATGGGTTTTGCTCTGAACAAGATCTTCATGTTCTTGTGTGACCATATGCAGACACACTGGAATTGCTTCCTTTTTGTTTTTTTTTTTTGCTTTTGGGAAACTTCAGGTGAATAATTTAGGAAAAGGAATGTACTTATTTATTTTCTTTATTTTGCTCAAGCGCTCAATGGCTTTGCAATGCTTGAGTAGCTAAGACTTTCCTCAAGATACCACAAGGAAGGGTGGAAAACAGTGTAACTGAAATGCAAATGGACAGACTGCCCAGAGCTACTTTTGCATAAAATGGTCAGAACTCAGAGCCCAGGCAGGGCTGTGCTCTCTGTATCTCACACATGATCTGGGTGGTTAATGTATGTTTAATTCCTGTACAAAAGAAAACTGTGATAAAAGGAGGTAACAGAGTCAGAACTGATGAAATCTCCTAGTTCTGCTCAGTTTGCCAGGTTAGAGGTTGACTCTATTGCACAAACACAATCTGTTTTTAAGATCAAATTTACATTGCTGACGTCTCAGAGACTTCCAAACAACTCACAAACCCACACTGACTCTGCCACGCAGACCCTCTTAGCTCAGACTCACAAAGGCACGTCGATGGGTGGTTTATTATACCTACACCTAGCAAATACACTTGGAGTGATGAGTATCTGTCACGCTATTGTAATACACTCTGTAGAGGGGGATTTATTTTCCTGCCTTTTAAGCCATTCACAGACCTCAGTGCTATCAACTAAATAAATTTACCTCTGAATTTAACAGATGATGATACACATCCATGTAGTCACTGGTGTAATTTCAATAAGGCTCATCCCACAAGGACTTACCCAGGCTGACCCTGGTCTCCCTGCAGATGAGCTCTACCACTCCAATGTAGTGATCAAGTTTCCAAGTCTGCGTAGTTACACAACAGAATGCAGCTGTCTTGTAGGCACATTATATATCCTGCACTCAATATTGAGCATCTAAAATGGTATTAATTGCTTCTGAGATTTGAGACACCCACCTCTGCAATGAATATTCTTACATTTAAAAATCTATATAGCTAATGCACTGCTGCTGCTTCATTTTAAAAAAGTCACCAGTCCCCTATTGCTAACAGAAGGAAGTGCTGGGTAGGAGCACAATTAATATAATTAGTACTGCCTGGGCTAAGTGTGTGGCAGTTGAATGATGAGCCCATCAGCGAGCTGAAGGATAAGGTGAAATCCCATCAGTACTCGTCCCCTGCCCTATTCACTGACAGCTTGCAGCAGATAATTGAAGATGTCTTTGTCCCCAGGGAAATAAAAGTCCCCTGTCTCAGCTCTTCTTTCAGTCTGGAAATGGAGAAACAGCTGAGACTGAGCTAATAAGAGGGGAAGGGACCATCAACTCATCAATTCCACAGGGTTTCATCACCCTCAGCATGGACATCCACCTCCCATACTGCTGAAATATTTGACAAACAGCGTGTTCTTCAATCCAAGAGACAAGAAATCCAGTCAGAGACACATCTGCTAAATTTAGACTGACTTTCACACCGTTCCTTTGTGCTTGCTTTCCCTATGACCAGTCTGGAGATGGCCTTTTGTGTTCACCACATGATGAGGGGAAGTTGGTCCAGATACACATGTGCTAGCCACCACACACAACTGCAGTTAATATACCAGTGGAGACAATGCCCCTGATTCCTCCTATTTTCTCCTTGTAGCAGCTACAGCTCTGGGTCTATGGTTTGCTGTAGGGCGTTAAGGAGCTGCCTGACACGTCAAGAACAATATGGGATTATGTATAATCCTTGATCAAACATCAATGACTCAATGCCTGAAAGGAACTTTAATAATCCTTTGTTCTTAGATCATTTTTGTTCCACGTTTGAACGTCCATTTGCGATCTGACGTAATCCCTACAAGAGACTGTACGTTGTTCCCCCTGCTGATCTGTGCTCTGCAGGCTGCCCACTAAAAGTTGATGATAATTATTTAGGATAAAATAAGATGAGGGGTACACTAAAGTGGCGTGAGGGGATGGCTACAGAAGAGATCCTGTTTTGCACACAGTAACTTTTCTTACATGCAAACCTGGGGTATGACTAGCACACAAACCTGTGTACTTTTGAATACACAATACGTTCCTCTCTCATCCATGTCAAGGTCTATATTCAGTTTATCAGACTAGTTGGCCAGGTTACAAAGGCAAAACCATCTAATTGCATTAAGATCAGATTTAAGAACATGCATCTCCAGAAGAATGAATCCAATAAGGGAAGAAACTGATTATACCCCAGAAGTCCTGTCCTCCTCCCAGCCAGCCAGTTCCTTCTGCTTTGCACTCATAAACACAAAGAACATGATTCCATTCTAAACTTAGGCTCAGTTCAATGCTAAATTCATTCTAGAGCACCTTCAGCTGGTGTCACTTACTTTTGTAGCCTAAAGTCTAGTAATTTTTAATACTTACTTTCCAACTTTTTCTTCTGAATTAACTGAATCAGCCTGGCAATGAGACCAACATGGCCAGAAGCCCAAATAAGCACCTGGAGTTTATGGCTTCCATGTTCCCTAGACTCCTAGAAGGCACAGAGGCATGCATCTTGGATGAGAGTGTGGACGTTTTTGTGGGTGTTTTGTTAACACGACTGTTTGACAGTGACGTGGGTAATGGTACTCTGGGGCCTTAGAAAATTTGCACAAGGAATGTAATTCTTGCACAAGAGTTGTTGCACTTTTAGGACAAAAGCTCTTTGGCATTAGTACACAGGCTTAGCACATCAGTACCCTTCTGTGGGATGGGATCTCTGGAGTAACCCATAGAAGGATGTCTTCGGTTGGTCATTATATTACTTAATTAGGACTTTAATAGCACATTTTACACTCCCAGTGATTGGGCTGCTCCTTCCTTGGGTAGGGTACCATTTGCCAGAGCTGTACAGACATGTGAGCTCCATCTGAAGAACTATTCTTGGTTGCCAGAACAAAATCATATGCATTTGTTCCACCAAAGTCCAAGGCTATGAGATATTCCTAAACAGCAGCATATGGCTATACTGACAAACACACTTCCCGAGCCTCATCAGTCAGTGAAAGGCCAGCAGCTCTACGAACATTAATTTTAGCACCCAGAAAAAGAGCCTCGTGGGCTCAGCAGCACGGCTGCAGAGAGCAGCACTGCACGGAGAAGGAGCTGCAGCCAAGATGGATCCCTCTCCTTCAAATGGGAGATGCAAGAGCACCCGGGCTATGCTTGGGTGGGTATCAAAGCCATTGACGGTCACAGTCCTGCCACAGCACCAGGAGAAAATCTTCTGCCTTATCTCTTGTTCTAAGCAACAAGAACCTTAGTTTAACCTTCCACAGCTTGTTCTGGCCTTGCTAGCAGCTTGAGGTAGGTCTCTTCCCCCACCACGGACATCCAAGTCTTGCCATGACTACCCAGCAAGATCTCTCTGAAGGCTTTATCTCTGACTGCTTTACCTTCACTAGTGATGTCTGCAACGGTTCCTTCTTTTACTAGCTGTGTTTCAATGCCTTCAGTTTGGGTGGATTCAGTCCTCACAACACACAAGTGTTTATGGAACTCACGCATCTTTTATAGCTCTGCTTAAGCCCATAGCTGGGAGCCCTGCCTTGTCATGCAGAAACCTGGGTGAGTGAGCACAAGGTGCTGTTATCTGGTTCTAATAAATCAAAATGTTAATTTTGGGTATTTCAGTACCAATTTTAGCCTTTGCTTCAAATAATATATTGCCCAAAACTTGAGACTAATAGCAAGACTTGGCCTCTATGGTCTCGTTTCCATAAGAACATTTCTATGTTGTACATAAGGACATTTTCAGCTCAGTGCTATGTTATTTGCTAGCTCATCACTAGACTCCCCAGGCAGAAACACAAATTGTCTACCATCTGGAATAGCTCATGCTGTTTGTTCTGCGCCTCCTACCTAAACTATATGAAGTACATAAACCAAAAAGCAATAGTAATAGGAAGAAAAAAAAGCTCACAAGCAAGGCCAGAGGCAAAATGGTAAAGAATGCATGGCTACAAACGTTCTGGACCCAATATCTGATGCTCCTACCTCAATACAGCTCCCTAAACTCAATAAACGTCGAGTGTCTTTTACATCAGCCTAGGTGCCAAAGCCAGTGTGGGGAGTTTTGACTTCATCTTTTATTTTTACTGCAAAACATGCCTTTGGCTCTAACTCTTATCACCTCACTAGCACAGAAATAGGGATGGGTGGTGGCTAAAGCATGGCCCTTCTGTCTTGTACCGCAATTAGCTTTCTGCCTGCCCTTTCTGTAGCTGCTCTGTCACCAGAGCTCTCAGTATAAGCCGTGTTTCCCCCACCAAGGAACAACAACCTGCCCTTTGCTCCACTTAACCTCCCCTTAGGGAAGCACTGCTCCTCACCCTTGGTATAAGGCATGCCCTAAACACAGAGAGGGAAATGCAAATAGGGTATTTCACCAAGGAAAATCAATTTGCTCCTAAATGGCTCCTGCCCACGACAGATGCGTTGGTGGTAGTTGACCTCCTTTTTCTAGCTCCAACATTTGCTTTTTGGTGGCAGCTGGAGTGAGGGTGCACACAAGAGCATGCGGTGCCCTCCCTCACAGCGCTGGAAACACGGAGCCGTCACATTGCCCTGGTGCAGATAAGCAAGATTTGGTCAGTAACAGTATGTATGAGCGTGGCTGAGGGATCAGAATCCTGCCATCTAATGAGACTCGACGTTCATTCATTTCAAACCCACCCTGCTATGCAGAATTATCTTTGATTAAAAGTCAACTCCAATTCTACTCATCCTTGATTACTCTTTACATCCATTAAAGCTTTAATTAAAAACAAAACCCTTTTGCCATTGAACTGCTAGCAAATAATCTAAAGAAAAAGCCTTTCTGAAAATCAACTGTGAATGATCTTTTCATGGTTTAAGCCCATCTTACACCAAATCCCTAACAGCGGTTCGGCGTGACCCGCGCACGTAGTGAATCACACATTTTGTCAGCGCTGCACAGTAGTGAAGGTGCAAGACTTTGTGCTGCTCTCTCATCTATTCCTGTATTAGGACATAACACAACTCAAGAAGCGACCCTGTGAGTATGGCAGGATGCAAACTAGGCTGTGGGAATTACTCTGTCTAGCAGCAGCCTGGCTACTTTTCCACCTCGTTTGGCATATGCCACTGAACACTGACCACATGATTTGGGTAGGATTTCAATTTCTCACCTCAGATCACAAAAAGAGATTGGTCTGTTCTGTACTTCTGCACACATTAGTAAGGGAAGCCTAGGAAACCACAAATGGAGCTGATGGGTCTCCCTTGACCCTTGCAGGCCAACAGTAACATTTGGATGAGCTCATGAGTAAGGGATGAGAACAAGTGGCATAAGTCAGCCGTAATATCAGAAGATGCAACTCCAGTGAGACTCTTCTAGCAAAATCCATGAGAAATCTGAGCAGTGACCTGAATTTGTACGTCAAGTGTAAGCAGCAGAGTGGTTTCACGTTCTCTGAATGTGCAAGCAACGAGCAGAAAAACCTCACTGGCAGGAGAGAAAAGCAACGACCCAGGAGCATTTAATACAAACTCCTTTTGTTACTTTGCACCAGTATTTCTGCTGTTGACAGCCCTCGTTTAATACAGACAGCAGCACACAGGCGAGGTCAGCAAACTGGGGCTACTGCCTTTTTTATCTGTAGGGAAGTAAATACATCAAGTAAACACATGTAGATGGTTTAGGTAACCGGTGAACTGCTCTGGATTATTTGTTTTGCTTCAGCCAAGACAGACAAACTGTGGCTGTACTGGTATCCACCCCAGGTATGCTCTAATGTAAGCACCGAGGAGCTAAATTAAACAAATGACAGGCTTTTCATCCCTGAAAGGAAACATCATTGTTGTCCAATCTTTTCAGCTGCTAATAAGATACAAACGCTTTGCTGCTCCTCTTTGAATACATAGGATTAGGGTGACTTAAAACGCCTTGGAGGTTTACATGATGGTACTATTTCGAGGAGTGTCTTGATGGTACCATGCTCACTAAAACACTGCTGAAGATACATGGGTGCATGTTTTAGGGAAGAAGATCTTCAAAGGCGGGTGTTCTTGTCCCAGATACAAGCATTGTGGCAGTGGATTTATTTAATTTTTTGACACCTCACAAGCATGGCCATTTCAAGAACATCACCATAAAAGTCCTGTGTGAATCATTTATATTTGGCTATAGCATGGATCTGAAGGGCTCTCGCAGTCCGTCAAGCAGCTGAACACTGTCCATGCACAACCAAGAAAGGCCGGGTGCTCTAGTGTCACTCTCTTGGCTCCAGTTCACTTAAATGAAAAACTCTACTCTTGTGTTAGACCAGACCTTACGCATGTGACTTTTAGAACTTTAGTGTAAAGTTACTGCAGAAGTTATTATTTTTCTGGCTAAAGAATTTTAATCTTTAAAAACTCTTGAAGGAGACAACATGGCAAACAAGAGTGATTGAGCACTAGAACAGGTTGCCCAGGGAGACAGTTGAGGTCCCATACCCAGAGGTATTCAAGGTGAGGCTCGACAAGACTCTGGGAAACCTGATCTAGTTGAGGATGTCCCTGCTTATTGGAGGGGGGTTGGACTAGATGACCTTTGAAGGTCCCTTCCAATCTAGGCGATTCTATGATCCTAATGCCACCAAATGGCCTAAACTTCCCCTAAACCACCCCGATCTCTTCTAGCCAGGATCATTAAAAGACCTATACAAAGCAGGTAAAAAAAGATCTGATTGAAGCTGGGGTTGTTCAGGCTTGAGAAAAGAAGGCTCCAGGGAGACCTTAGTGTGGTCTTTCAGTACTTAAAGGGGCCTATAAAGAAGATGGGGACAGACTTCTTAGCAGAGCCTGTTGTGACTAGACAAAGGATGATGGTTTTTTTAAACTAAAAGAGGATAGATATACGCCAGGTATAAGGAAGACATTTTCTGCAGCGAGGGTGGCAAAATGCTGAACCAGGTTGCCTGGAAAGGTGTTGGTGGTTCCATCCCTGGAAACATTCAAGATCAGGTGGGATGGGGCTTTGAACAATCTGAACTAAGTGAAGATGTCCCTGCTCACTGCAGGGAGGTTGGACTAGATCTTTGAAGGTCCCTTCCATCCCAAACCATTATATGCTACTCTAAGGTTTTAAGTTTCTCCTTATAGAAAAGCTGATTTGTCTTGTATTTGCTAAGGCTTTCTGCTCCTTGGGGTAAAGGCTATTACACTGCTCAACGAACTGCTGGCACAGTTTTGGCCTGGGTCAGTTAGAGCCCTCCCACACAACCACTGGGTATGGCCCAGGAAGTACCACAGAGCAAGGACCATTCCCTAAAGCAGTCTTCACATGCACAGGCACAGTCATTGCAAACCTGATGAAACTCTTAGCTGCACAGTAAGTAGATCTAGTCAGGTTGAATAGGTAAATGTAATCTCTAGTGAACATTAAAAAAATAAATCTCAAATTTAAAACATCATATACTTTGGCTGGCTGCAGGACTAGTTACCATTTGAGTCTTTCAGACACAGAGACATTACAGATAAACTGAACGTGGATTGAACAGAACTGACAGCGTTCACTGCCCCCAAACTACAAGGCAATTACCTTGTGTAACTTCTCACTGCACAAATTAAGGCAGCACACATCTCAGCATAGCCCTGCTTTTTCATGGTCTACCTTTTAAAGGAAAAACTCACCAGGGCCATTGCAGGCTAATGACTAGCTTATAACAACCCCACAGCTTGTCCTCTGCTGCCCTCCCACTCTTCTCTCCTTCTCTGTGGAGATTTCTGCATTTTCCCATTCACAGTATAGCAACTGACCATCATCCTGGGTATAGAAAAAGGAGGGGATTATGGTTTTATATGATTATGGGACACTATTTAGTGTTTTTGCCAGTGCAAGCAATTGTCTTCCGCAGCTGGTGGCGGAACTCCATGCCCACAAGAAACACAGTGGCTGGAGAAACCAAGCATACAGTGCTTGGTTTATGCTGACACAGGAGCCGTTATGTTGAATCCACCAGTGAAGAAAGAGGACTATTTAAGGGTAGAGCCAGTAAAGAATGGGGGAAAAGCAACCCCTTGCTGGATAACTGCAGATGAAAAGCTATATAACCTTCAGGGAGCTTCTGCTTTCAGCATGGGGCATGGACATACACTGCAAGCACTTCCAGCCTAGCACCTGTGGGCATGGAAACAAGGCTTTGTGGTCCAGCTGCCATCTGGGGAGATGACGGCAACATCCCTGTGTGACTTCAAAGAAAGCAAAACCTTAGTATGTGCAGGCGGAGTTTTAAGCTGATTATGCTCTGGTCTCAGCTGAAGTCTTAACGTTGTTAATATGGCTTCAGTTTGGTTTTGTGTAGCACACACAATTTGGTGGACGCTTCCAGCTCCTGGCTGCTATTAATCTGAACATCTAACATTCATGTCTGTTTACTGTGGGGACGTCTATCCTTATTCACAAGACTTTGTGTATATCCAAGCAGACGTGACCTACAAATGTTACACTGAATTCAGGAAAAAGCCTCATGGTTCAGAGAGCATCTCACAGCCGATTGCTTCCTATCCCACAACCATCTCTGTGCAAAACCCCAAGTCTTTCTTTTAACTCACAAAATTGTATTTGAGCAAGGCAAGGAAAAGGCAAGCAGTCACGCAGGACTCAACATATTCTGCACTTGACTGAGCAGTGGCATTTTTTTCAACAGCATCCTGTGCGACTTGGTCTGGGTGATCCTGCTCTGGCAGGGGGATTGGACTAGATGAACTTTCGAGGTCCCTTCCAATGTCTAATGATTCTATGATCACCACTGATATGCCCGTATGGTTGGGGAAGCACACACGGATAACTGTTGTGACCACAATCCAATAATGCTTGCAGGGTGAGTGGCAAAAAGGTGTCTCCATACCCAGGGGGATGACCAAAGACTACCTGAGGGGACGTACCGCAGAAAGCTGTTAACAAACACCCCTACTTCCGTACCATAGTTGAAGCTTTAACACCAAACATTTTAAACTTAAATACCAACAGGGGATGTCAAGTTCCTTAATTAAGGAAAAGGCCCTTTCCCTCACATCATACGATTAGAATATGCCTGTCAGTCTTTGAGCAGAGAGCTACATGGAATCCCCTACCTGCCTGCCTGCGGCAGTGCCACAGACCAGTGCCACCAGCTCAGCCCCAAGCACAAGCCTTGCTCCTTAAGACTTCCAAGGCATCTTCAAGGGGCGCACTCAGAGAATCACAGGGTTGGAAGGGACCTGCACAGGCAGGGACATCACTCACTAGAATAGATTGCTCAGAGCCCCATCAAGCCTGACCCTGAATGTCTCCAGGGATGGGACATCCATCACCTCTCTAAGCAGCTTGTTCCAGGGATCCAGCTCCCTTATTGTAAAATGCTTTTTTCTGATGTCTAAACAATAGATGTCCTGATGTCTAATTCAGTATAAACCATACGTTTAAACTATTTTACCTTATTTGGACACAAGATAAATTCAACAGAGAAGATCATCACCCCACTGAGGAACAAATCAAGCTGTTTTGGCTGCTCAGAAAAGATGATAATTTGGGGGGAAAGAGAAAAGGAAGCTGTGGTGCTCAGTCTTGCCCTCTCTGCTGAAACCTCCTGCAGCTCTTTGCAGGCACTTAGTTGCCTATCTCCAGCAGATTTCACTGCAGACTAGTTCCTTCCTAGGGTCAGCTCAAACACAAATGTTTAAACAGCAATAGATAGGGTCAGTCTAGCCTGGTCTTTTGTAGACGTGAAGGAGCAGGCTAAAATGAGAAGCTCAGTGATGACAGGATAGATTTTACTGGCTGTAGCTGCTTTTTGGAGTTGATGGATGGTTGCAAATTCTCCTGTTGGTGACTTTTCAAGACAAATTTATGGGTGTTGCAGCTAAATCAGTTTTTTCAATTAAAAAACAAAAAAAAAAGGTTTTTTGCAGAAAGGATTCTTTGAAGCAGACCTGGTGTCATGAACAGTAACAAGCAGACTGCCTGACCTGGGAAGCTCTAGCTGCTGCAGCTAATCGAGCTGTTTGAGGGATGGCAGAGAGAGCAGGCTGTGAGCAGTGGGACAGCAGTAATGAGGTGCCTGGCTCTGCCTGCCAAGGTCAGCTTATTGGAGGCATCAGAGACCAGAGAGCTTCTGATGCTTTAACAGGGCTGGAAGAAAAAATGTATTATTGTGACTACATCATGTGTTGTGCTTGTTCCAGGAAACTGTCGGCTTCAATTAGTTCCTTCCATTGAAAAGGAGAAAGATGCTCACATACTTCTGTGCTAATCCATCACTTCTTTTGTGCTGTTGAGGAGCACAAATTACTGGATACACAAAAACACAGCAGCTAAAGGTAAGCCTAGGATAGAAGACAGACTATCAGTTAGTTCTTGCACCACATTCAGAAGGCCAACTTGTTATTGAGGCTACCAGGTGCAGAGCTGGGATGCAAAGATCTGTGCTTGTGGCTGTCAAAACGCAATTTAAAGCACCAAAGTACTTGCTCTTCTCCACACCTTCCAGTGCATGGGGCAGCACATACTGGGTCCAGCTTTTTGATCATGGGTGGTTTTTGGAGCCTCACTGATACTTTCTAATGAACCCGGATGTGGTTGGTTTGGAGGGAGGGGTCCTCTTCCCAGCAGCACTAGATCCAGGAGCAAAGACACTGAAAAGCTTTTGGCTGGACAGTCAAAATTTGGGGGATTGAATTCAAATCCCCAGACGCAGACCTGTAGCAATAAGACATGGGGTAATGGTTTTAAACTAAAAGAGGGAAGATTTAGAATAGATGTAAGGAATAACCACTTTACAGTAAGAGTGGTGAAGCACTGGTCCATGTTGCCCAGAAAGCTGGTAGAAGTCTCATCCCTGAAAACATTCAAGGTCAGGATGAGCAAGGTCAAGTTGAAGGGCTCTGAGCAACCTGATCTAGTTGAAGATGTTCTCGTGCCATCGCAGGGTGGTTATAGTAGATGACCTTTAAATGTTCCCTCCAACACAAAGCAGTCCATGATTCCATGAAAACAGGTAAATCTGCTGGCCACTTGCAGTAAAGCAGGAACCCATTGTGCTCTGGGAAGCAAACACACAGTGCTTGCCTGCAGAAAGATCCTCACCCAGGTTTTGGCATGGCAGATGTCCCCAGATTGCAAGAGGGTGCAAAACCAGCTCCCAGAAATGATTACTTGGTACCCACTGTTTTATTTTCCCTTGAAATACCTGCCTGGAGCAGGAGCCAGAGCACCATCTTTGTGAGACAGGACAGGAAAGGACTGAGCCAGACCTAGTGCAGCCATGCAGCCCACCTGGGTGCATATAGGTGAAGTTTGCTCCAAGGAGCAAAACTAAAAGGGCTAAGGAGCAGTACCGAGGAAAAGAACAACCCCAGGTATCAGTATAGGCTGGGGACTGACCTGTTGGATAGCAGTGTAGGAGAAAGGGACCTGGGGGTCCTGGTGGACAGCAGGATGACTATGAGCCAGCAGTATGCTCTTGTGGCCAAGAGGGACAACAGCATCCTGGAGTGGATCAGAAGGGGGTGGTTAGTAGATTGAGAGAGGTCCTTCTCCCCCTCTACTCTGCACTAGTGAGACCACATCTGGAGTACTGTGTCCAGTTCTGGGCCCCTCAGTTCAAAAGGGATGTGGAGCTGTGGGAGGGTGTCCAGGAAGTAGGACACCTCCCTTATGGGGAAAGGTTGAGAGAGCTCGATGTCTTTAGGTTGGAGAAGAGGAAACTGAGGGGTGACCTCATTCATGTCCATAAATATGTGAAGGGTGGGTGTCAGGAGGATGGAGCCAGGCTCTTCTCAATGTCACCGGTGCTAGGACAAGAGGCAACGGGTGCAAGCTGGAACATAGGAGGTTCCATATAAATATGGGAAGGAACTTTTTCACAGTGAAGGTGATGGAGCACTGGAACAGGCTGCCCAGAGAGGTTGTGGAATTTCCTTCACTGGAGACATTTGAAACTCACCGGGATGTGTTCCTGTGTGACTTGGTCTACGTGATCCTGCTGTGTCAGGGGGATTGGACTAGATGATCTTTCGAGGTCCCTTCCAATCCCTAATCATTCTATGAGTCAGTTCACTGCTTCCAGGATTGGCTCCTCCTTAGCCCTAGGTAAGGAACTTCCATCCCTCTGATGGAGAGCTGGCAAAGCCCACCCTCACCATTCCTCCTCCAGCTGCCTGGCTCCTCTGCTTGCAGTCTGCCCTCCTGCCCTGCTCAGGTAAAGTTGCATTGTCTGAAGGACAGCAAGGGAAGCAAAGATGTTGGTAACTGTACTACAGGGAGGAAAAATCCTCATTTCCACTGTTGTGCATCTGAAATGGAGCCACCATGGACTTTGAAGTCCACTGGAGTAAAATTGTTTCTCCCAGTGAAAGACTTTAAATTGGATTTTAAATTCACAGTGGGCCAAATTCTTTCCCTCTCCCATCTAAAAGGACAAGCACATCCTGGAGCCAGTGACAATCTGTGCAAAACACTTGTAAGCGGAAATAAAAAGGGTCAGTGGATGCTCTTGCTGACCATTTTTCGAGATCTCTTACCGCAAAACCTCTCCAACTTGCACCCTGCCAGAAAAGCAACAAGCACTGGAAGCTGAATGAGCTAAACTGTGACCTCCCAGCTCTTGCTAACTGGGAAATAACTGGGTTTCTTCCTGTTTTGTTAACAGAGTCATTCAGGAACCACACAGCTCCAAATTGTGGACAGGCTTCTATCCAACACTAATCCATGTCACGGTCCTTTCTACCAAGATTGTGCCAGGAGGTTGGTTTAGGCATCAGTCTCCTCTCCTCACTTTCCTCCCTATCTGCTTTCAGCTGATGCTCTGTGCTGCTTGAATGGTCACAGACACAAGCCACCTCTCTGCTGCTTCCAGCTTAGCTTGGCTGGTGAAAACTACCCCAACAAGTGGGTTGTCTGTGAGTAGCTTGTCAGCGCCACACATACAGCATGACAAAAAGTGCCACCAGCCATCCCTTTTTTGGACAAAGCCAGTGCTGCCTTTAGTTCCCACTCTCACTTCTTTCCAGCAGGGAAGCAAGGCAACTTGCCCAGCAATGTGCTCTGCCTCAAAGTTACCTTTCTGCTTGATTTGGAGGTGTCAAAGAGAAAAAGGTAACTGTGCAGTGTGTGAATGCTCTGTCTCGTGAGCTTTGGGGCCATGCTTTGTACTGGTCTTAGCCCTAGTGTTTGCCCTGTAATACAGAGAATGTGCCTTGAGACCACAAAGAGGTAGAGCAACCTTCTCACCTGGGGCTGCTCCTTCACAGACCTCCTCCTTCACAGACCTCCCCTTCATGACCGGGCCGTGTTTAAGAAATACTAGTTCAGCTCCAGGAATACCTCCAAGATGCAACTGTATTGTCATTTTTGAGAGGAGCAGAGAGAGACGTAGAAAGGCAAATTGTTCTGTTCCTTAGCCAGGATCCTGGAAATAAATTCAACCTGTTGCTTCTTAAAATGGGAAACAAATGAACAAACAAAACCCCACAGCCAAGGAAATGGAGCTTGGATGTCAGCACTAACATCATGAGGTTAGGGATGCTGGGATGTGAAAAGTCCACATTGCACAAGTGCTTATCTGCACTTGCAAGCAGCACAGGCACCATCTTAAGTGACTGTCCTAGTGATTTAGTTACAGGCTGAGAATATGCTGAATTTACACAAGAAAAGATACATTTTGCTGCCTTTAGCCTCCCACAGTGTAATATATGCCTACCCACGCTTACTTAAGTGTGGAGCAATCTGTCACGTTTGCCCGTTATGGTTATAAAGCAGCATTTCTAACCAGTCCCAGCAGATACCTTCCTCGAGTCTGGCCGTAATAAACCACATCCCACTGTATCTCCTCCTGGGGTGTGAAGATCTCAGGGTCGTCTGGGCAGCAAGCACAGAAACCTTACAGGAAGATCCCCTTCCTCTCCTCCTCTTTCCTCAAGCCCCCCTTTTGGGTGTACTCCCACTTTTTCTTGTGAAAACTAATTAACCCCTGGAGAAGATGAAGATGCTATTTGTGTTTGGGTTGCCTGCCTCGGGCTCCAGCTGGGTGACAGCAGCTCAAGGCGGTAATTAAGACGAGCGTGGCAGAAGGCACCGCCGGATTAATGGATGCCGAAATTACGCTGAGAAGACATCCAGCAATTCCCAGGGAGAGGTAGGAGAGGGTGGTAAAGCAGAACAGGCCACACACACAGACACACATACAGCTTCCAGAAAGCTTTTTGAAACTTTGAATGAGAGAGGCAAAACGCCCGGTTAACGCAGCCACAGAATGGCCGGTCATAGGATTAGGGTGACCTTTTGGCACCAGGGCAGTCAAAGGTAAACTGAAGTGCAATACCAGCGTGTCATTTGTTTGCATCAGTTCTTGGGAAGAAGCCAGAGCCTGAAAGGAGAACTTAAGAGGGTCTAAGCTTTCTTCCAACCAGTAATACCCATAAAAGCTCACTGGAAATAGACAAGCCCTAAGGAAAAGCCGCGAGCGTTTTTTATGGAAACCGGGTTAAGCACTTCCACGTACTGCGAGCAAACCATAAACCAGTTCCCCTCAGCGAACACCCATGGCCACTATTTTCTCCACATTCTCAGTCCCAAAGCAGACACGACAAGCCCCCAAGAAGCCACTTTTCCCCGTCGCCAATACCCTACCAGCGCCCGCGGTGGCAGCGCACGGGGTCGGGGCCGCTGCCCCTTCGCCCCTTCCTACGCGGGTGTCTGTCCTCCCCCGCACCCCTCGCACCCCCGCAGCGGTACCTGTTGCTGCGCGGGGGCCGCCTGCTCCCGCTGCTGCTCACAGCCCGCTCTTGACCACCGCTCGCCAGCTGCCGCCCAACGCTGTGCGGGGCGCCCGGAGCCCCATCCCCGGGGCAGCGCCCGCAGCCGAGACGGGAGGCAGAAACGCGGAACTTCAAATTTTTTTAGGCTAAAAGGGAAAAGAGGAGCAGCGCGGGCAGCCCGTCCCCGCTCGCAGCTCTCTGCCAGTGAGCGCTGCCTCTGCCGGGTTTTCCTTGCGAGCTGCGGGAGGGACGAGGAGGAGGAGAAGGAGGAGGAGGAGGAGGTGGCAGAGGAGGAGGTGCTGCTGCTGCTACGCGGTGCTGCGCGGCCGCGACCCGCCCCCCGCGGTCAGTGCAGGTTGGTGCGGAGGGGCAACGGCGTTCCGCTTCCCCATCAACTATTCGCTGTAGCCTCCGTGGCTTTCAGCAGAAATCAGGTTCTGAGAGTGACTGTCTGGAGGAGTGAAGGCATCAGTTAAAGGTAAACAAATGAAAGAACCTGGCAATGAACGGAGATGATGTTTCTTTCCTTGAGCGTCTTACCCTGAGAAAAAGTCAGGAACGCTGCGTTTTCCCGGAGATTGTGGGGTGTTTGTTTGTTCTTCACGTTTAGTTTTCCTTCTAAAATGTGTGGTCCTATAGACTGTAAGTACATCTCTCTGTATGGTTCTGCACAGATTTAATGCTGTCCTTAGGGCTGCCCCTTTTCTCTTGTGCAGCACTTTTTCTTAGTGGGCTTTACATCAGCCATCCCCCAAGAGAAGCACCAAGCGCCCGTGAGGTATTTTCTGTAGGCAGACCCAACCTTTCAAATGCAAATATGTTTTGTTACGTGGAGCACATGGAGCTCTCACCCAGAGGACCCTACCATGTGGATAAGTTTGGGAAATTACAACAAAGGGAAAGAGTTGGGGCTTCAAAGAGCTCTGTACAGGGATAAAAAAACCCCACCGCACCAAAGGAAGAAATCCAAGGTGCAAGTTCCAGCTGACCTGTCATCTCCAGCAGTAATAATGAACATGTTATTTATGCTGAAAATAAACAGCACCCTGTAGCCTTAAGAAGTAGAAATGAGAGAAAATGACCCCCGATCCAAGCAGAGCAGAAGGGGTGCTGCTCTTCACACTTCTGGGCAGATCTCTGGGGCCTATGGGCAGTTTCCAAGGTTTCTGAGTTCAGAGGGCTCCACAGCAATCACAGTGGAGGCACTTCCAGAGGCACCCACCTCTCCACTGGAAACTGCATCAGGCCCCTCACTGCACAGTGCCACTGCTGTAGCTCCAAGGCAGAATTTTTTGGGTGACCTCTCTGTGTCTCTGTGTAAACTGACTACACGCCCCATTCCATGTGTTTCACACAGGACGTGAACTTGGAGGCCCAAGCAGAGAGAAGTGGCTTTCTGGAAAAAGCAGCTGTGCTTCGGGCTGTGGAATGCCAGGGGAAGAGGCAAGGGAATATTTGTGGCAATGCTGAAAGCTATAAATGTCTCATCACGCATACTTAATATGCTTTAAGCCCATTTCAGCCTTTTAGGGGGTGGCAGCTCTCACTGTGGAAGGCTGGTTAATTTGTTAAAGGTTTTCAGTGCCATATACAAACTGCAGCATCTTCCTTCAACCTTGAGTCTCCTGCAGTAGTTCTTGATGTGTAATTCCCTGTGGCCCTTTGGGTTTTATCTTGCGGAAGATTTTTTTGAACTTCAGGTTGGAGATGCAAATACCTCATTCATTTGCAGCCTCCTCTTTCAATGAAATATTCTCTATCCCATGCAAATACATGTGGTACGGATGTACAAGCTGTTTCTCTTGATTTCTCAATATAGTTTTGCATAGCAAATGCAGAAAGCTAATTTCCTTCTCTCCATCACCCTCAGCCCTACACACATTGCCACTTCCCTGCTTCCAGTGCTGAAATTGCTGGGAGGCTGAGCAGATTTGTGGATGCTCTAGATAAAAATCTTTGCCCCACTTAGTCCTTCTGGACATGTATTCATCCTGACACACATGGTTTTGAAAGGCTCCGCTCGGTCATTCCACGTGTGTCTTGTTTTGCTAATTCAGTGGAAAATGCCAGAGAGCTCTGCCTCCCTCCGTAATTAGGCAGGAGCCAAAGCTACCATTGTATTGTGTCTGTGATCATGCTACTGCTCCTATAAATTATTCACTGTATTGCAGCGTAATCTGCTGTTATGTTAAAAATAGGTCAGCACTAACGTCCCCCGTGAAATTTCTAAGTGACAACAGCTGATTCCAGCTTTGTCTCCAGAAAATAGTGACCTTTCCAAATCAGTGACTGCCAGTTACGCTGCACTGCCATCTCCCTGCCAGCTCCAGTGCACCTCCACAAATACCAGTTCCCAGCAATGGAAACACCACATTGTACTTGAGACAGCTAAGCCAGAGCTCACAAATTATCTTCTGGGCTTTGTCAGAGCTCTTTGCTTTTTATTAGCCTTTGCTCCCGGGCCAAACAGTAAATCAGGATTATCTGAGAAGAGATTATAGTCTGAGAATACCTGAGTGCTTCGCTCCTCCCAGGCACCCAGAAGACTTCTCTGAAGGGCTGAGCAGGATTTTCAGGCTGATATGAATCAGTTACACATCGCTCTGGGGGGTGGATATAACCAGAAGTACTTTGCTTTTCCCATCACCCCACCGGTTCCACCCCACTGAATGCCCTGAATCACCAGAGCAGGAGGGCCCCCTGGCTTCCAGGTCCATTGCGTTGTCGAGAGATACCTGGAAAGGGGGAGCACGATCTGGTAATCTGGACAGAGGTCTGGGGAAAATCTTCCCTCGTAAGATACTCTGTGGGAGGAGTCTCTGAGGACCACCATGGAAATGTGGGCTGTTGCTGCATTTTGCCTGCTTATAGTGGGGACTTATGTCTGTTTTGTGGATACAAAGACTTAGACCAGTTCTGAGTGACTTAATTCACCTGAAAGAAAGCAAGGGTTGGTGCAGGGTGGCAGTGCTCAACAGACCATGGCAGAAAGCAATCTGTAGCAAGGTCTCTCAGTAGCATGTTCGGATCAGCCAGAGGCCAAGGGAATGGGCAGACCATGGGCTTGAGCCTTGGATGTCTGAAGTAGGTCAGGCCTGTCTTAGCCTTTAAGGAAGACAATTTCTGTGGAGGCTTTTCCTGTTATAACCCCTCTTCTCTGTGTTTCTGTGTAACTATCTTGCTCACAAAGGAGTGCTTGGAAGCATGTGGCTCCTTCATATTGCTGACGGGTACCTCACAGGATGTCTCCAGTAGGTATCAGACCATGACAAGCCTTCTGTAAGAACACAGATGGCAAACCTGAGTGCTCTTACCTGGAGACCCTGATGCAAAAAAAAGGTGTCAGTAATCATATTTGAGAGTGGGTAGCACAGCAGGTGCCAGGACCATCACTTGGAAAGGCCTCTAGGAGAGAGGTAAAAGACAAGAGCCTGACCTCTGCAAGACACCAGTTGTAACTTGCTAACCATATGCAAGTTCACCATTACTTTTTCCAGCTAAACACATTAAAGTGTTGACACAACTCTCTTACTCTCTGCACTACACTCTGCTCATGCTGTTATCTGGGCTGACGCCATTCCTCCTGTAAGCTGAGCCTGCCCAGTACCTCCAGCTTGTGCTCACCCTCATCCTGTAACACTTCTTGCTCTTCTTCTAGGAGACTTCGATACCCACTTGTTTTGCACTTGCTGACATTCTTCAGCCACTGTGCAACCATTTCCCCCCTTTACTTCCCATCACTGTGTTGCTGCTCTATCCTCAAGTTCCTCATTTTTCCTGATGTTGCCCTTGTAAATCTTTTCACCTGCAGCTGCTAGGGCACTTCATGGGGAAAATGAGCTGATCTTCTGCAGTGATTCGGGAACAGGTTCAATCTTGTGGTACTTCTGGCCAGATGCTCAGCACAGCTGGATCTTTGGGCATGACCAAAGTACAATAGGGTGGCTGTGCCCTGTGCTGTGGTGATCAGGACATGCTGAGTATACCAAAGAACAGCTGTGCCTGTGGAGGGAGAGGGATAAGGACAGAAAGGGGAGTTGCCTTTAGCTTTTGGTGTTCCACAAGAGATGGTGATTTACATATATAATCCTCCTTTGCTCTCTTCTTTATCCCACCTTGCTGCATTTGTGGTGGTCTGAGATAGTTACATTCAGAGCAGAACATGTCCCACCAAATGCTGTACCTCTGGGAAGGGTTTGAAGATAGCAACTTAATTTGGGAATGCGTAGCATGAACATACAACCTGTCTGCCCTCATGTGTGTAACTTGGGGGAGCAGGACAAAGGAGACACTGACTGCATTTTTTCCCCCCTCTTTTCAAAATCAGCCCCAGTGCTGATTCTGGGCAGGTTTTGGGTGGCAATGTTCATGGAGAGAGCAGCACATTCCAGTTTCTCAGAGTGCTTAGCAACCAAGGCTGAGTGGCTCTTAAGTGCACACCAAGCGTAGGGATGGCATGTCTAGTACCACAGTTCTAGCTGTAGTTCTTTCCCCTCTCTTGTTTTTGCAAAGCATTCCTTGTGTTCTAATTAAGGCACATGAAAAAACTGCTGGAAAGTTATTTTTGCTTTCCTGGACAGCTGGAAGTCAGAGATGCAATGCTGTGATCAAAGCTGTGGTAGTGATCAGAGAGCTGAAGCGACAGGTATGGTGCTGTTGGCCTGGTTTTTGGAAGCACGGATGTCAAACAAGCTCTACCATGTTGTTGGTGAAGGGCTGGCTTGGAGTCCTGTTGCCAGGAGTGTGGAGTGCTTCTCGCAGGATGCCTGTTTGGGGCTGCCTTTCTCCATGCAACCAACATGTATAAGATCAAGAAGGCCCCATTAGACCATCTCCAGGGAAGGATTTGCCTTTGCAGATCTGTCTGCAAAGTCAATCTGACCCCAGCTTCCTCATGGAGATCTTCTCAATTCCTTAAGTCATGTTTTGGCTCTTTTCTGTTTCTTGGCTCTCAAATGCCCAGAGCTGTCTCGCTGCCACAAACTTCACCGTCATAACCTCAGGCTAAGGTTTGGAGGTGTCTTAGGGATTTAGGCCATCTCTAGCCACAGCACCAGGCACTAATGCTTCCTGTTGAAACTTGCTGGCTGCGGTTAAAATGTGAACTCAGCCCGTGTTCTTCTCCAGACTCCCCTTTCAGCCTCACCTGCACACAAGAGGCAAATCTGGGGCAAGCTCTGAAGCATAGAAGAGAAGAGATTCTCTTTGTGGCCAAGCAGACTCTGGTTAGCAGTCCCCATGACCGGGCCAGCCCCATCCTCAGAAGGCATTTGGCCTGGAAGGCCAAGGATCACAAAGGATAGTTATTAGATGGAGTGAGACACTGGAACATGTCAGCAACCATCAAAGTGTCCTAGGACCATGACTGAAAAAGCAGGTGAGGAACACCAAGAGCTTTGGCCTACCTTGTTGTGCCTTCCAACAGCAGCACAGGGACAGCCTTTGCCTTCCTCCTGCTCAGCAGGCCCCACAGGTCATGGAGCTGCAGGGATGAAGACCGTGAGCTGGGGAAAATGAGGGTCAGACAGGAGAAGGATGCAAAGGCTGGGATAGTGAGAAATGAGCCAATACCACCAGAAGAGTTTCAAAATCAAGTGCCATGTATGAACCCTGCATTCCTGCATGTTCCTAATGTGGCAGTTTCATAAGAGAAACCCAGGAGAAGCCCTCTGGGGCAAACGCTCTGAACAATTTCCATCTTCAGTCACACCAGTATAAAACCAGAATCACCCTGAAATCATTTCCAGATGGACAGAAATATGGGTGACCCAGCTGGGTCCTCAGCGACCTGAGCTGACCACGCTCCTTCCTTCTCCTGGGCCACAGCTCTGCACAAAGGATCGCAGCTCTGGGAAATGATTTTCATTCCCCTCCTGCCTCCAGAGTACCACCCTAGCCCTCTTTTCCTCATCTGCACATATTTCTGTGGCTTAAATATAGCAGATATAAGGCAAGTGCAGCACACAACATGCCTCTGTAATGTAATGAGCACCAACTGCATCTGCCAAATACTTGGACTGAGATTCCAAAGGAGAGGAGGGGTCTACAGCATGGAGAAGCTCATGATCAAACCCTCAGGCCAGCACCCCATACATCTTTTAGGGGGATGTAGGTAGCTTGTTGGTTCAGCCTACCTCCACCTGAAGGTATTTAACCACCAACAGCAGTAATTTCCTCTAGGACAGGTGAAGAACAGCCTGTCATACATATCACTGGTGTTGGAGCTGAAGAATCACAAATAATACATAACGTAAAGCAAAGAAAGTGTTTCTTTAAGGGTGTGGTTTGGCTCTGTGGCCAAGGTTAAATGGCACCAGTTAAACCACGCCAGGTTTGGAACATCTGACCCTGGGTGCTATTTTCAGTGCAATGATTTTTGAAGTGATTAATGACAGCAGCTTGGCACTGATCAGTGGCTGGTGCTGTTGATTAAGCTAACTCTTCCTTGGCTCGCAACAGGCATCGGGAATAGAAAGGGCAGGAAGCTGCCCGGAGTGACACAAGAGGCAGAGCAGGACCTCCCAAACTGCTGCTTTGCCATGGGAAAAATTTAAAAATTGCTTTATCCATCCAACTTCAGAGCTGAGCTCAGCAGTTCTGGTGGGCTTTGCTCCTTCTGTGGCTGCATTTCATTTTAAGAACATTTTTGTATGGACTCTTTTCAACATCCCCCTCACTCTCAATAAAAAAGTTAAACATGTGCTGGCATGGCTGGTGTGGCAGCCCTTGTGTGTGTTTGTAGCTGGACCTCAGGAAGGGTATCTAGCTGCTACATCTATAATACATGTCTTCTCTCCAGAATGAGTGAAGGAAATCTGTTAGTTCAGTGAGAAGGCTGCATGTTATGACCCAACTCTTCAGTCCTGATGTAAACCAAACTTCCCAAATCATTCCATTTGTAAATCAAACAGATTCACCAGATTCACCTGGTGACACCCCAGAGCTCAAGGGTTCCCTACAGGAAGCACGTTCTGCTCTGTACATCACCACCTTTAGGAAACTGCAGGGACCTCTCTCGGCAGGTGATGTTTGAGACTGAGCAGATCTCATTTGCTCACTGCTCTCTCTACTAGCACTCTGATATTGCCATTATGCAGCCTTGTCCTATTCTTTTCCTCTGCCTTCCCAAGTAAGAAAACATAGTGAGACTCCAAAACTTACAGGGAGCTCTCAGTTAGCAGCTGCATAGGGCCTTGTAGGTTGCATTTGTGTTCACAACAGAGGTCTTCCACTGCCCCAAGCTACCATGAAATAAGAAGATTGTGATCAACCTTCCCATGGCTAGGGGGCTGAAACTGGATGATTTTTAAGGTCCTTTCCAAGCCAAACCATTCTATGATTCTAACAAAGTTCCATTCATGCTGGAGCTAAATGCTGGATAGCCTTGTTAGCCACCAACACCTCTAACCAGGGACTGAATCCTAACTCAGAATGCTGTAGGGCAAGGAAAGAAGATTTTATAAGCTCATGTCCAAGAGGGTCCTGACAGTATATCCACAGGATATACTTTTAGTTTTAGCCATCCTGTTGAGCCTCTCAGGGAGGCTGTCCCTCTCTCTTCTGCTGCAGATGTCTCTGCCATTTCTTCAGGGAAGCTCCTGGATCATCAGAACCATAGGCACACTTCTTAGGGGAACCGGGGGGCTTTCCGCTCTGGTATTGCATGAAGAGAGGATCACTTGCACAAAAGCTTATCACTGTGGGTGACTTCCCCTCAGGCTGGGCCCTGAGAGCAGCCTGCAGTGATGAAAGGGGAGGTGTTGCAAGCCCTTGTGTGTGATGCTGCCCACACTTCAGGCACTTCTGTCAGAGTTTTTGGGGTGGTTTTGGATTTTGCTTCCCAGGGTGCCCATTTCACCTGAGATTATGGGTTGGTGTATTCATGGATCTGGGCTATATTCAATGTGCTGCAGTGGACACGCCCATCATCACCCGGCCTGGGAACCAGCCACCTCTATGGATGGGCATGCTGCCCTATGGCCACCAGCCACACTTGTGCCCCCTGCTGTCAAGGTGGAGCAGGGGACTGCCATGGGCAAGAAAATAGCCCTGGTCTTACAGCAGTGAAGACTGCCCTCCCCATTTCCACGCTCAGAGTTGGCACCTGAAGCGGCCAACCGGTTTTCTTCACTGCCCTCCCTCCTTCTCACACACAGCCCACACCCACTATCAGCTATAGGGGGAACCTGAGGTAACCAGCTGGAGGAGCTGAACAGCTAAGAAGGCCAAAATAGAGTTTGGGTGTAGCTAGATGTGTTTATTCCCTGCCGTTCGTTCAGGCAGGGGCTGGGTCACAGGGGAATGTCCTCAAAACCCCACTGTATTTTCTCTCTCTCTTTGTGGCTGCCTTTTTTTCCCTGCCATCTTTTTACCAACTATTTGAACTCTCAGCATCATTTCTGAGCTCTGAATTTCTGAAATGTCCAGTCCTCAAACTATCTGCAATGAAACCAGAGCCAGCCAACGTCAGTGCTTGGGATTTCTGTAGTGGTTTTCCTGTGCCTATTATCTAGTTGCCAACGGCACAGGAATATCAGTAGCTCTTCACAGAATAAACATTTTCGTGAACCCTCCCCACCAGATCCTCCTTGGGATGGTGACACCCTACCCACTTGGCAGAAGGTCTGTAGGTTGGGCTGTACATTTCAGCAGTGAGGATGGATGGCTTAGGTGGCAGCCAACGCAAGACCCCTCCTCAATCCTTTTTTCTGCTATTAGGTGCAGTAGTTATTGTTTAAAATTCTAATGGGGTCTGACAATCATAGAATGGCTTAGATTGGAAGGGACCTTGGAGGTCGTCTGCTCCATCCTCCCGCCATGGGCAGGAACACCTCTCAACCCCTCAAGCCCCAGAAGCAATGCTGAGAAATCCTGCCATGGCGACTCATCCCACCATCAAGTTTAAATGGCTCTGTCACACGGTGAAGTGCTTGATTACTCTCCCCTCTCTCTCTAATTCATGTTCTCAGACTGTTTTCACTCCTGCCTTTTAACTCTGCCCCTCCTCACCCAGTTGTTTTTCGCGTCACACCCTTGTTACCCCAACCACAAGGTTTGGTTTCAGCATGCAGGCAGGCGGAAGCTCATTACAGAGGTGGCTGAGCTGTGCATTGAATTGTTAAAGGGGTGAAGTTGTTTGTGCCACCAGCTCATGTTTAGTTAGTGGCTAATAATGGGACTGGGTGACAAAAAGCTTGTGTTTCATGAGCTTTGTGAAGACACTTTGTCTAAACACAGGAGGACAGGAAGGAAATTTTGCTTCAGCCTCTGGTGAGACACTTGTTTTGAGAGCCTAAAAGATGGCCTGAGCACACCTTATCAGTGGCTTCTCCCTGGCTTGTACACACCTTCCCCTTTTCTCTGAGGGCTGGTTAAATGCCACTTGTTGTTTGATGTTTTTTCCCTTCGCTGTTATTATTAGTTATCTAGAAATGCTGTGACAAATACAAACCAAACATGTTGCCTTCAAGACACAGAAATAAAAACCAGAAAGATCAAAGATCTTTAGTTAAATAATAGGGAGACAAGAGAGAAGAAAATGTCTCTCATGGTGATCTTTTTTTAAATTTTAGGCTTCATGGACGTAATCATTTTCTGCTTCAGATACAGAGCACAATGCCCTGTTAAAAATAGCCCTTCCAGCTGCCTGGGACAGCTGGAAGCACGGGGGGCCAAGTGGGCTGGGGTGCCCAGGATGAGATGGGTGTCTGACTGACTCTTCCAACCACAAAAAGCTCTCACCCGTCTGCATAACTCTGAATCTGCCCGTGGACCACAGTCAAAAAGAAGCAGCTGCAAGGAGCAGGTGAGCCAAGAATTCAGCATAAACAGGAATAAGCAAAACTGCTCCGTAAGAGAGCACTCTCTTCTCCACACCATCCTTGTCCTGCATGCTAAGGTCTTGGTGAAAGGTGCTTCAATCTGAGTTTATAGGCCAAACATCTCTTACTACAGTTTATCTATCTGGATGAAACAGACAGTGTTGCCTTGGTGATGAAGTGGCAGGACTTCTCTTCCTGTTGCTGCACTGAGTACAGCACAGGCCTTCTCCATCCCTGGGAGTGTGAGATAAGCTGAAAGGATGGGTAGAGCTGATGGGACCTGTAAACATTTTCAGGACAATGATCCACAGTCTCCCATGCTTGAAACATTGCAAAGTTGCTCATTAATACAACTTCCTCAGATACTAAACACTTGTGACGGAAAAAGTAAACACATCAAGCTCTGTTTGGGGTTAAGACATGGGGAAAGGGTGTCTCTGTACATCTTTGAGTTAGATACCCACTGAAATACTGCTATGTGCATGTGAATATCCTTAGAAGAAATAATTGGCTTAAAGTTGGATCTGTTTTGACACAGCATGGGGAAGTAGCTGGCTCTCACCAACGTGGAGCTAGAAGTGGTGGATATATGGCTGGCCACAACCTGGAAAGAAGCCTAGTCCAGTGGATCGCAGACAAACTGTGACACTGATGTCCCCAAGTGACTTTCAGACAAGTCACACTGCTGAATGTCCAAAAAAGCCTTGTGTCATATATTGCTCCAGGGAAAGAGAAAGGTTGCTTAACCTGAACTGCTGCTGAATGAAGAACATGTCTCAACTTTAAATTAACATCCAAGACTTTATCCTCCTTTTTCTGTAATAGCAGCAGTGATGTTACAATACACCAGGAAGTGCACGTGCCATCAACAGCAGCTACCTGTCGTTTCAGCTAAGCTTCAAACCTGTTCCCAAACCCCAGAGCTAAAGCTCCCTTCTCTCTTAAAATGATATTAAGGCTTTACAAGGATGTAAAGGCACCTGGAAGTATTCCTTAAAAGTTTGATGTAGTTTCTGTTCTGCTTGGAGGTTTGATGGGCAGCAGTGCTGGGCTGTGTCTAGTGCCACAGCAGCATCAGTCCTGAGCAAGGAGAGGGCCCTGGGACTCTGACACTGTGCAGTGCACTTCTAAAGTGGGGATCTGCTTTACTGAATTTGGTGAACATTATGACAAAGAGACAACTTTGATTTTTTTCTCCCATTCTTTGGAAACACAGATAAGAGAGGTGCTACTGTGGGCACAACCAGAGGGCCCATGCAGGAGGCAGGCAGTGGAGGTGTGAGGAGATGTCAGTGTGAAGCAGCTGTATGAAAAGATCTGCAGTAGATCACAGTCTAATTTATACTTCTTGTGTGCATTCTGAGTTTGGATTTACTGATCACTGCTAATAGAAAGCCTGGACCCACATGCTTGCCGTGTTTGTCAGGTGCTTGTGAACTCTAGGGCTGCTGCTGTGCCGAGCCCCTGGCTCCAGCTGAGGCTGTGCCGTCATGCCTCCCTGGGCAACTCAGCTCTTCTCCCTGGCAAAACCAGGGTCTGCCAAGACAGGTGGCTTGTGCCCAAATGTCCCTCCTTCCCCAGCACTTGGAGCTGCAGGTGCCTTCCTGGCTTCTCATCTCAGACAGACCCAAGGAAACCCACGCCTGTTTGACTGCAGCAACGAGATGAAAGCTTGTGCTAGTGGAAGTGATTTCCTTTCAATGAAATGTAAGTTCAGAATCTCAGGCACTTAGAGACACTAAAATTTAAAGTATATTTCCTCTTGAGTAGGTGTCTTGACCTAACAAATTTGAAGACTAACCAAAGTCACTTGTCTTAAGTTAAAACAGCGAGTGAGCCCATAAAAGAAACGTAACACATCACTGCCTGCACTTTCAAGAGGTTAAAATGGTTTCTTCTCAAAACTTATGCAAACTCCGGCTGTGCTGGGTTAAGTGATGGCTAAGTAGCAGAAAGCAGCTGCAGAAAGCTTCCCTTCACTGAACCTGAGCACAGTCAGTTGCAAAGTCTCCGCTGATCCTTTGAAGGAGATAGTACCATGAAAGTGCAAGGTTGCTGTTAGAAGACAAGAAGGTTAATTAACAGATTTTCTTTAAGGATGAACATTTCCAAGCTTTGAATACCTATTGCAAGAGTCAGCCTGATTTTTGTGAGGATATGTAGAATGCCACTCATCACACCCACCTGGGCGACTGAGGGTTTCAATGCACAGTGAGGACTGTGCCATGCTCTTGCAGCATAAGCAGATGAAAATGCTGGAATTATCAGAAATGCTGCAGAAAATACACAAGGTTTTAGCAATTTTTTTGCTTGCATGTGGGAAAATATCAGTGCCAGCTTATGGTCTGTAGCAACAGGAAGATATTTTTCCCTTTATCTTTCACAAAGGAGGATTTTAAACTGTAGCCTATCCAAAGAGGTCTTTGTTAATTTAATAAAACAAACCAAAACAACAACCTGAAACACAACAGAATTCCAGAGATCTATGAGTTAAGTTTGGGTCACTAATGGTGTGATGGCCTGGCAGTGGTCCTGGCCTCATTATGAAATGGCTGATGTAGGAGTCATATAAGCAAACTGAAAGAGATACAATACAATCGGCAGCACTCACTGTTTTTACAGAAAATAGTGGTGGGGATGGTGACTTTTATAAGAACTAAGACTTTCTACTAGGTGAAATCATGAAATGGAGTAGATCAACTTGGGGCATGCTGAATGAATCCAATACAAGATGTAACCCAGTTGAGGAATCATCAGGGATGCCAGCTTCTAGCCAGGACCTGCACAGATTGGTTCCATCCTTTAACACGTTTTATGCCAGTGACCTGAAAAGGAACTTTAAACAGTGACTGACTGAATCTGGAGATGGCACAAGGCACTGTCTGATGAAGTGGTAAATCACTCCAAGAACAGGCTACTTGAACAAGTGAGCTGATTGATCTGGTTTTAGTGTGGGCATAGCTGGGAGCAAAGGACATGACATAATTATGGGATAGTGTTGACCCAGTCCTGAGAAATTCTGACACTGAGTCTTGAGGATGATAGAAGAAATTCTGATGAAGAGGACACCCTCATGTGATGCTGGGACCCAAAAGAACTCAAGCAGTCCTTGTACATATTAATTGATCCTTAAGATTACCCTGATACACATATAGATACACATATTTATAGAGTAAAGAATGAGTGAACAGAACATGTCCCTGGTGTAACTGTTCTGGAGCAGTAGGCTCCATGCTGGTGTTCATATCTCCAAGAGGATTGTCCCAAGAAGAATCATGGTAATGCTCAAAAGATTAAAAATCACACTTTACAGAGAAACGGTTCGTTTGGCAAAGGTTGAGAACAGTCTGAACCCACAGGCTGTCGATAATTGCATTAGACATTTTACACGTACAAACATCAGTGAGTTCTTTGCTCTCCTGAATAAGAGGGCAGCTGGCTCCAAAAAACTAGACAGATGACCACTAGGAGAAGGAAGGTGTAGCTATCTTTAATATGACAGTAGCTAAGCTCTTGGACAAGTTAAAAAGGTGGGTGGGAGAACTGCCATCTCCCCTTTCCAAATCAAGCCGGATGTAGAAAAGAATGAAAAGAAAACATCCCACACCCTCTGAACTGTAGTCGGTGCTGCACTAGGAGATGGAGTTCAGCACCACACAAATGCCTCCATCTGGCCTGAAGATCTGTGACTAAAGTTTGGCTGGCGCTGAGATCTCTGCAGCATGTGTGGACTAGGGGTTGCCTTGTGACTGAAACAGGCACCGCTCCTCCCCACTCGGCTCCTGCCCAGCCCCAGGGAGTGCACTGGGTTGTCCAGGGTCAACTGAGCTCTAGGAATAGCAGCCAAAAAGTTGAAGCTCCTCTGCTAACTCATTCAAGGGAGGGCACTGAAGGGGAAGCACAGTGTCTGTGTTGTTTGGGCTTCCCAGCCGGCAGGTTTGGGAGCCAACAGACCCTCTGCCCCAGAGAGCAGCTGGGGGAGATTTGTTCCCAGTTACACACAGATGACTTGAAGAGGCTGTCACCAACTCATAGGCTCATAGGATAGCCCATGTGGGAAGGGACCTCAGGAGGTCATCTTGTCCAACCTCCTGCTCCTAACAGGGTTGTGAAGAGGTTTTTAAAATGTTCCTGCCTTTGAAAAGCCAGACTCCTCTTGCTGTTGCTGGATTAGCCCTGCCAGAAACAGCTGAGAGGCTGGAAAGGATTTCTTAAGTGCTGAATCTTTCTCTTCAGATAACACAATATAAATGGAGAATAACCTGCACACATTCCTCTCCTTTGCGCCTACATTTCTGATTAAAGACATAGACTAGAGGTTTCAGAAGGAGCTGTGAAGCCTAAATACCATGGGCCCTTTGGAGCACTTGGCAATGGCCATATTGAGTCAGAGCACATGGCTGGGTGCCCTTGGGAAGCAGCATCTGCCTGTGTGAGGACTGACACAGGGAATGCAGCAGGGTACTTTCAACAGCAGTTGATTTGCCCCATGGTATTGGGTCTTTCCCAGACCGTCAGGACCTTTTCCTGAATGCAAATAGTCTGACCTTCCCTTTCTGCAAATCCATTGCCCTTCTGAGCTTGGACTGGGAAACAGAGTGAGGACTGGAGGCATATATACATGAGAAAAGTGTTTGAGTAAGAGACAGTACATCACTGACACTGCCTTCTTGTCTGTGCTGGTGCCTTTCACTGGGGCTCGGGTAACTTGACTTGGCACCACTCACTGCTAAGGTTTCCATACCCACCGCAGCTGAGCTTTGTTTAGAGAAGGTTTGCTGAAGCTGTGCTGAAAGTGAGTTTAAAGGTTCACAGTATTTGGAGTGGATCCAGGCAGCTCTTTGTGCCTTCAACTCCCTTGGAAACTGTGGAGGGCTAGGGGCCGGGAGATTTGCATGAGCAAGCTCACCCCGGCCCCGGTTGCAGTGCAAAGGGGAGCAGTGAGCAGCAACAGAAATCAGACACCGTGGGAGAGATTCTTCCCCCTCCTCTAGGTCCTCTTATATCGCCTCTGCTATTTTGACCTGGTAGCAACCAGTACATGCATAAATGGCAGCACAGGATGCAAACAGAAGCAGCTTTAGGGATAAGAAACTCTGGCACCAGCTTTGTTCCCTGTGTTGTGACAGTCTGAGTGAAGGAGACTAATTTTGCTCAGATAATTTAAGCAGCAAGTTGCCTTTAGCTCCTGTGAGGAGCCCCTGCTCCTTCAGTGACAGCTGCACCTGCTGTGCTGGATGCCTAATGCACTCCTTGGTGCAGGGCTGCCGCTGCAAGAAACACACTGGGTGTCCCTCCAGCCTGCTTCTGCTGCAGTCACCTCCTTGTTGGGGAAACAGGTGCTGAACCAGCACAGAAGTTATTTTTATTGTATCTGGGTGCTTTTGTTCTTCATTCTCTTAGGAGAAAAAGAAAGTCTGGTCACCCTGTGACCTTGGAGCCCATTAGACAACTTCAGTTTCATCCAAGAAATACCACCTGTTAGAAACCAGTCTCTAGTCTGAGTAGGAGAAGGATTAGTTAAATGTGAGAAGTCTTTACCTTCCTCAAAGGCATCATCTTCTTCTCCGGGTGCAATCAGATCTTGGGTGTGCTGCATCATGGCGAGGGCACAGCTCGAGGAGCAGCCGCAGCCGAGTGCTTGAGCTGGTTCCTATGCTACAGCTCGACTATTTCCTCTCAGCAGTTTCTGAAACATCTTGGTGGCAACAGCTTCCGCATCTGCCCTTACGAAAATACCCTCATTCATATGAATAACAATTCTTGTTTTTACGGGCAGCCCTTGAGATGGGTTTTGAGGTAGGATGTCCTTACTGCTGAAAGAGAAGTGGATTCTGAGCACAGAGGCAGGCAGGACAGGCTCCAAATGACCCTGCCCTGTCACAGAGAATGCAGCTCTGGCAGCCTGGGGTGCACGGTTTTGCATATGAATGTGAATCCTTTCTGGTAGCAGAAGCAGAGCCAGGAACAACTTGCTTTTCCCGGTCTGCAGCACAGCTTACTTTACCCCAGGGACAGTTTGAACTCCTCAAGTTCTCTCAGTGCCATGGGTTCACAGGATTTGGGGTTTTATTCTGCACAGCAGCAGTGGCAGCACATTCTTGCCGTACTGGGGTGACCCATGGCAATGAACATGTGGAGAAGCTGGAAAGCCGTAGGTGCCACCTACTGTCCCATGGGCAGATCCACTAGCAAGGAACATGATTCTTGCAGTTGGGCTTTCCATCACCATCTCTGGTGTGTTACCAAACCCAAGGGCTTTCCTGCTGCTCAGGTGGACAGCTGCAGAAAGGGAAGTTGAAACTTGCTGTCTGTCAGTAGCAGGCATACTGACTATCTCATCACTACTAATTCTGCTTCACACCAGTCCATTCAGCTGATGTGTTTCCTGAGGTGTATAAAGCAAGCTGATTTCTTCCTTCCAGGTCTCTCAATTTGTGACAGCATGTTTTCTTAAAACCAGCAGAAATACACCTGGGTTTCAGGTGGTGTTTGAGCTCTGCGTGATCCCCACTCACTTCATCAGACCCCTCAGGGCTATTCATGTGCATGTGTGTGCTCCTACAGGCCCCAGTAGCCCCTCACTGCTATCGGATGTTTTGTGTAGTGACAGCAAAGCTGCACCATGTTTTGATTACTCAGTTGGGTAATTGCATGTGTCGCCACACCCTTGAAGACGAGATTCCCAGCACACTAGTGGTGCTCGCCACCGCTTCCAGTAGATGACTCACAAGCAGATATAATGAGCTCATCTCTAATTATTATGGGTTGTCTTTTTAAAGCTCTACAAGTGGGTTTCTAGAAGGCTGAAAATGGAGACAGCTGGTCTTTGAGGCAGTACACAACTTGAACTAGCCCATATGGAGGAGACAAGATAGAAGATCTTGACTAGAATGTTGCCTAGAGAGGTGGTAGAGGCCCCACTCCTGGAGACATTCAAGGTCAGGCTTAATGGGGCTCTGAGCAATCTGTTCTAGTTAAAGATGTCTCTGCTTGTTGTAGACGGAATGGAGTAGATGACCTTTGGATGTTCCTTCTAACCCAGCACATTCTATGATTCTAAGATGGGGTAGATCCATTTGACTGGACAATTGATTTGACAGATCCATTAGACCTGACCTAACCCCAGCCTAGGACCTAGAGCTATGTTCATTTGTTCCTGTAGCAAATTCTCTGGTGGCATTTTGGTCATTGTAGAATGGTGAAAATCCTCTTTCAAGCTCAAACACAGCCTTCCCCTGGGCACAGGGGAAGGTGCCTCCCAATCCCCCAAAAGCTCATGCCATCACATTGGGCATCTCAGCTGCACAACCTGGGAGCTGCTGCCTTGCTGGGGCTGGGAAGCTGTGTTCTCCCACATGGATGTGGGTGAAGCGAGCTGCCTCCTAGGACTGGTTTTTGGTGGGGTGAGGTGGCTTTAGTGCCAGGTTCCGCTTCTGCTGCAGCAGCAGGACTGCTTCAGGAACTCCATTCCTAGGAAGCTCCTCTCATGCTTGGTTTTGCTCCTAAATTACACTTGTTTGGATCCTCACAAAGTAAGGATGACAGTTTGTCCCACTGTGTAGGAGAGAGGACTGGTTCCTTCTCTTCTCCTTTCTAGATTCCCCACTCTCTCTTTTTCTGCCCTGCTTATTTGAAGTGGGTTCTTCAGGTAAAGACCACCTCTGATGAGGTGGCAGCTGTATCCTGTTTTGCTCAAATGGAGCATCTTTCTGCCTCAGGAAAGAAAGTCCTTGCACTGTGGTGGAGAGTAGACAATGACAGTGGTAAAAAAAGAAACACCAGTACAGGGTGATGAGGGAAAACAGAGCAAAAGAGATCAGCAAGAAAAAGGGAGAGGAGTGTGAGAAGAGGGGTGACAAGATGGAGAGTTGAAAGCTGTAGAGGAAAATCATAAATTTGGAGGGAGGGAGGGAGGGAATGCCAGTGAGGTGGAACAGACCATCTCCCTTCTTCAGACATTGCTTCTCAGGGTCAGAGATGGAAACTGCTGAGCTTGCAGACCCCATTGGGTCAACACGTGAGAAGATTGCTGGGGGTGAGGGAAAGGAGAAGCGCTGAAGGAAGGGCAGCACAGAGCATATCTTTGCTTTAAAAGGTCACAGTGAAAGCTGCTCCTTGCAACGGGCCGCTACTGCTGTGTTATTTCTTTAACACAGCAGGAGCTAGATGGGAGAAATCTCGAGCCCCTGTAAAGTCAGTGGCTAAACTGCCTCAGAATGCTGTGGAACATCTCGGTGTGTGAGGGCTGTCATGCATCAGAAGAAGCTTCACTCTTCCTGCTGAGGAGGTTTATTTGGCTCAATGTGTATAAATTGCAAAATGAGAGATCCTGCACATACAGGTGTGAATGGTCCAAATGACTTCCATGTGTTGTTCTGCAATTGGAACTCAAATTATAAGTGAAGTGTGGGAAGTTTCAGCCTTTCACTGCCTCCTTCAGAAACCCCAAGGAGCAAGCCACGCTGTCCTGGATATCATGGCAGCTCCCTTTTGTGCTGATTTCCCTGGGCATTTAAGTTATTTCCTTACCCACAGTTTTCAGTCAGCCTCTCCGGATGCCTGTTACCTTGACAGCCCTTTTTTCTTTTATTTTTGGGAATTAAAAGGCATCAAAAGCTGTCCTCTCTTCTGAAAACAACTGTCACCAGAACGAACACACCAGCTCAGCTGGTGATGAATGGTAATGACTCAGCCTCCGCTGCAGATGTACAAAGAGGAGTCGCTTTGATTTGTCCTCATTTGCCACATCGTCCCTTGACAGCAGCCTCACCTACACTGCTCACAGTATGGGATGTTCCTCTGCCAACCTGTCCCCAGGGAGCACAGCACTCTTTCCCTTGGGACAGGGTAGGTTAACAGGGATAAACCCAACTCACCCACATGGATACCCAGCCCCACCTTCTCCCTGCTCCGTCTTTGCATTTGGGGCAGCAAGATTTTGCCCTGCTAGTTTGCGTGACTGTGCTGCTGCTGTTTCACTCCAGCCTTTGCAAAGTGGCTTCCTCCCTGCTTCATTTTGTAGCACCTCGGGATTTCTTTTGCCCTCTACTCACAAGAAGTTCTTGTCGAGCTGTTCCAAAACAGAGTAACGTCTCATCTATTGGCTAGCGAAGCCCCACTCCACACACACACAAAACCCAGTCAGTTCTGCAGTCACTGCAAATGTCTCACGTGTGTATTTCTCATGTAACCATATCTGATGCTGCTCTCAGAAAAGCCACCACCCATCCTCAAAGAAGCTGTTAACAGAAAGTGGGGCACGCTGGGGAAATTTCAAAAACAAGGGTGCATCAAGCAAGAGAAAGAAGCTTTTGCTAGAGAAACTTTAAATCACCCCAACCTCACTTTTCTTCCCCTGCAACTTCATTAGAATTTCTGACCCAGTGCAAAAATGAAGTACTCGGGTGCTTTATCTTCAGATTCAGGACTAAAACCTCAAGACATTCTTAATGCAAAAATGTATAAAGTTGTACCTTTCACAGTGCTGGATGGAGCTGTTGTAATTCATCCCTATCTTAGATTGCCAACAGCCCCACAAGCAGCAGGAGAGGCAAGCTGGCCATTTTCTGCCCTGCTGTGCTGGTTCACAAGGGAGGTGCTTTAAGCAGCTACTGCCCTACTCATTCTCCTCCTACCCCAGCACAATGAAGTCTCTCAAGATGCAGAAAGTTCTGAGTCAGAGGGTTGGTTAGTGCCTTGCTTTGTTCTGAGGCTGTTGTAATGGTGGAGATTGTATTTGGAGAGAGAGCCTACATGGAAAACAATGAGAAAAAAAATGTAAGATGACCCCACGGTGCAAGCAGTGTGGAGAAAGATGTAGGAAAAGGTGATTGACAGCAGTTCCTGGTCAGTTTGGGGACGGGTGCATTCACATGGGCTAGGAGGATTAAGTTTTGCTCTGGATATTGCTGCAGTTTCAGTTCTCCCAGTACACATCCTCCTCAAAAACTTAAAGGATGGAGCAACAACTGCTCTAGTTGTTAACTCATCTGCAAGCCACAGGGAGTCCCCAAAACTAAGCTCTTTTTATTTTTGTTTTTCCTTTTATTAAACACTTGGGAGAAATTTTCCCTCTTATTGCCCAGGACGGTCAGCAAGCCAGGACAGTAGATGTGACTCGTGCCATACAGCTTCACAGACCTTGTGGACGAAAAGCTCAACATGAGCCAGCAGTGCGCACTTGAGGCCCAGAAGGCAAACTGGACCCTGGGCTGCATCAGGAGAAGTGTGGCCAGCAGGTCGAGGGAGGGGATTCTCCCCCTCTACTCTGCTCTGGTGGGACCCCACCT
>VXBP01007474.1:126734-236734 GCA_013400115.1 Rhinopomastus cyanomelas
GGCTGCCCGGGGTGTTTGTGGAGTCTCCTTCTCTGGAGACATTTAAAACCTGCCTGGACTTGGTCTGGGTGATCCTGCTGTTGCAGGGGGATTGCACTGGATAATCTTTCAAGGTCCCTTCCAATTGCTAATGTTCTGTGATTCTGTGACCTTAGAGGTCATCTACTCCAACCTCCCTGCTGTGGGCAGCGACACCTCTCAACTAGGCCTGGTTGCATAAGGCCTTATCCATTCTGGCCTTTGACACCTCCAGGGAGGGGGCAGTCACAACCTTTCTGGGCAATTGATTATTGACTATCTCCATCCTTGTACTAAAGAACTTCTTCCTAAGATCTAGTCTAAATCTCCTCTCTCTCAGTTTCAAACCATTTCCCCTTGTCCTATCACTAGATCCCCTTGTGAAAAGTTCCTCTCCAACCTTCCTGGAGGTTTCCTTCAGGTGGTGGAAGGCAGCTAAAAGGTCCTCCCAGTCTTCTCTTCCTTGGCTGTAAAACCCCAGCTCTCTCAGCCTATCTTCACAGCAAAGGTGCTATGAGGACAAAGACATTAGAAGTCTTGTGCTTCATGAGGCAATCAAATACACACCATACATTTCAAAGAGCTGAAGAGGGTCAGGCTCCAATGATCATTCATCTATTAGACACAACCATGGTTCCTGAGGACCCCTACACTGCATTAAGCAGTGGAGAGGAGCTGGATGTTTGAGCTGGCTTCTGGGGAATGTTCAGGTTGTAGCCCAATGCACCTGAGTTACGCAAAAGCCATGGTGGCTGAAGAACTGCAGGCTGGCTCCCCTAGCCCAGCAAGTGTCCATGTCCATGAGCATTTTGGTTTGGGGGCTTGGGAGGAGGTCTGTGCACAGCCTTGTACGCAAGTGGACACACACATCACAGTGTATAGGAACACAAAACATGGTTTTGGTGCCCTACTGCCTCCATGTCCCCACCGTGTTGTGAGCAGGGAACATACCTCATGCCCTGAAGGTAGGTTCAGACTTGTCACTTGTCACAATCGACAACTCCTAGCACAACCCACCAAGCCCATCAAAGGTGACTTTGGCTTTCTTTTTCTTCTAAGAGAGTAGTTTTTCATTACAATGTCATTTGGCCTATGAAAATAAATCTTTACATTCTCATAGCAAACTCCTATTTCAGTTCCAAGGGAGGAAGCAAACCATTCTGGATGGAGCCCCTGCAGGATGGGTATAATTTTGAAAATTGCTCTCAGTAAGTAGTTCTCAGCAGCTCATTATCAAAAAAGAAGAAAATGGTCAAGTGTCATTTTGCAAGGCTCAGCCTGGGATCTGGTATTATTCAACATCTCCTTTAATATCCTAGCGGGTACAGTGGATATGATCACACTCATTACAACAGCAGACACTAGGCACATACGCTGGAGGACAATCAAAATTCAGGCTAATATTGATAAACTGGAGAAGTGGTCTGGAAGAGAGCAAACGCTGAAGTGTGATGCTCCAGCAAGAATAATCGACCTCATCAGTGCAGGCTGAGGGGTGCAAGCAGCCTGTTTGCAGAAAGGAGGCTGGAAGCAGCCAGATGGGATTCAGCAATTATACCTAGAAACAGCAGAAAACTTGCCAAAAAGCAGCCTCACCTATGTGATCATCACTTGATCAAAAGCAGAGACACAAAGTAATTTGGTCTCTGTAATTTGAATTAGCGAGGCTTCTGCCAAAGAAGAATACAGATTTCAGGTAACTCAGATCAAGGAGGATAAAGACCATTTGGTGACAGTCCTGAGGGGAGAGACCAGACTGCCCAGAGGGTGGTTGAAAGCAAAATGCAGGTATATAACACAGAGGTATGGACAGAGAGATGAATACAGGAGATAAGTCCTCAAGCCCTCTTCTCCACCTCTGTGGTGCACACTTATGGACTTAGACTGCAGAAGGGAGGAATCAGAAACTAGGAAGAAGCAAGTTAGGTAAAAAATCCTTCCCACCCGCCACGACAGTGAAGCAGCCAAAGCAAGTGCTCAGATGAGTCAGTGCTGAGTGGATCAGAGTGCTGATTTAACTTTCAAAGCTCCTACAAAGCTTTTGAAGAACACAGTAGACAAGTAGCTATTGGGAATAATACAGGAATAGTTGATTCTGCCTTAGGAAAGGGCAGTGGGAGTAGGGGATGTCTTTAGTTTAGGAGCAGTGCTATTTTGCTAGAGCAGCTATTGAGTAATGCTGGATTTCCACTTGTTAGGCTTATTTCTCCATGGCACTGAGTGCTAAGTGTTCCATTGCTTGAGGGGTCCAGCACATTCCAGTGGCTCTTGGCTGGGATGGGAACATCTTTGCTTTTTCAGCCAATTAAAGTGTCATTACTATCTTTCTCCATCTGTAAGAAACCTTCATGTCTTTTGCTTTTGTCTTCTTTCTGCTTAGTTATTTTCACACCTATTCCTCTGTGATCCAGTGACACTGGTGTCATCAGCAAATACTAGATGATAGATACTTCATCCTCTGGTGATTAAATCCCATGAGTTCATCTCAGAAATATCTCAGATATTTCAGTTATTAAAGAAAGTGCTGTGCATACTGTAACAACATGGAAACTAGCTGATGCTAGTCCCCACCATATCCAACATTCAGGCTCAATTCTGCTAAGCATCAAAACCTTACATCTTCCTCAGGGTTACTCACCAATTCTGTAACCTTTTCACCAACCTGAACAAATTCTGAAACTGACTGAAGAGCTCTGTACAATTCTCTAAACATAGTGCTTAAACCAAAGCCACAAGATCGTCCTGGTTTGCTCTACCATAGCATCCAACAATTTTTTTCCTCAGTAGTAATTCTCTTGGGTGTTGGAGGGAAGATCTTCCATCCTAGGCAAACTATATTGCAAGTTTATTCACAGCAGTATTTCAGTAATATTTCCATGAGGATATAAAGTTCCTTTCTTTTTCTTTAGGTACACTGTTAGAAATGAAGTTAAAGCCCTGGGTCGTTTATTTTAGACTCCCAGGTCACACTGTGAAACAAATGGTGCCTGTAGATGACTGCCTCTCTTTCACATTAAATTATATCATGCTCATAGACTACTCAGTCTTGGTGCCTTTACTGCACTTTACTACACAGAGTGTACAAAGTGTTTCTTATTTCTCCTGATGCTAGAAGGAGATCAAGAGTTACCCTTCTCTCCTAGTCTTGTCTGCTTCTTCCAGCTCCAACCAGCACAGTGTTCACTTGGCTGCTGTGAGATGGTTCTTGACAGTGCTGACCTCAGGCATTTTGCAACAGTGTGGGGGCTTTCTCTGCCAAAGGAATTTTTGAAAACATTCTCCCATAGTCCCACAAACTGTGAGTAACATGGGCAGCTTCAGTTGTGAGAGGGCTGAGACCCTGCCTGGGCAGCTGCAGAAGGCACATGCATGCATTTCTTAAGGCAGCCTTACACAGTGCCTTCCATCACCAGGACACTGTGAAGTCTCAGCTTGTGCCCCTTGCCAACTGTACATTCTTTTCATTAGTCCCTAAAATGCTATAAATTACTCTTGAACACGATTCTGCAGACCTCTCGCAGAGCAGGACCTAGCAGGGGCTGGGGGACATGAGGAACTGCTGTTGCAAATCATGTTTCTGACAGAAGTATGCAATTCAGGCCAGGCCTCTTCCAAACGGTGTTACAGAGAGGGTTCAGATGGGTTCTCCCTGGCAGGGTTTTCTCTGCCGTCTGTGTTTGCAGGAGCTGGAAGAGCACCAGCCCTTGAACCAACTCTGTTTGGTAGGACATCTCCGCTTCAGCCTAGCTCACACAGGTAACTTCAAAGCCACTGTGGCACCAGCTTCACCACAGACTGGAGGTACTAATGAAGCAGTTTATTTTCTAACTCAATCTGCTTCCTGTTAAACCTTTGCTGATACTAGTCCTTACTTAGGTGCTCTCTTTCTCTCCCAGGCCAAGTGACACTCACACCTGGTACAAAGAGAATCTGAGCTTCTAAGCCCAAACATAGCAGTGATGCCAACCCCCAGGCTTTTGATCCTTCCCCAGTTGCTTGTTGCGATGGTACAGTAGTGAGGTTGTATGAAAACTGGAGTATCTTGGGTTTAGAAAAGCAAAAGGTTGGCTCCAAAAGATGGAAAAACTATTTTATATTCCCTGTTTTGCCTGTGACAGCAGAGGATAACTTTTTCTTAAGGACAACAATATTAAGTTGGGATGGACCTATTCTGTTCTGGCTTTCAGGCAGCTTTTCAACAGCTTTTTCTGATAAATGTCCCACCTTTGTATTTGCAACCTCTTAGTACATCAGTGCCACTCTAGGATCGAGTTCTCTGAATAATTGCAACAGCAGGATTTACTTCTCCTTTTTCTGAAGCGCTAGAATAAAAGCATGGCTGAGAACGGAACCTGCGGTAAAGAAAATCTCACCGCAAGGGATCCCCACCCTGTTTGCCTTCCTCCTTGAGCAAGTGCTACAAGGGCATGCACAGGGGCTGGTAGCAGCTCTCCTGGAGGGCTTGTTTCATTTTTACTCCTATGAAGCAGGTGGGAAGGAGTAATTTTTAAAATTAATTGCATTTTTAGTACAGTGTCTTGAATTTTACAGTTTGTTGAAGTGATTATTAGCTCAAAAACAGCAGATCTGTTTGGCATTTGTGTTGCTTTTAACTGGAAGGTAACACTTCTTCCTCCCCTTCAAAGAACAGAGGGCTGTGGACTTGGGGTCATCAAAAGAAAGAATTGAAGAGCCACATCCAGATTTTCCACGATGAAATTCTGGCAGCTGGGTGGACAAACAATGATAATATTTGTAGAGTATCTTAGGATGAGGAAATCCCTGAGAACATTTATGTGCACCTGAAAACCTACCCCATCAACTCTAGTAGTTTAGGGTGGGAAACAAAGAGCAGCTTTTCCATCTTCAAGTGATGGATGCACATCCATTGACTGCTGTGGACCATGATATCCAAAACAAATTTTACCTGTCAAATACACCTCAAGCCTTGCACTGGCTGTACATGGCGAGGGCTTGGTGCAGTGCTGCACTAGTGCTTAGCTGGCTCAGGAGGAGATCACCACCCACTGCATCAGTGTTTCTTCAGCAGTCTTGATTTTGTTAATCAGCCTGTCTTTCATCCTGGCCTTGTTTGCTGAAAGAGCTACTTCAGAGAGAGCTGTACAACACACGCAAGTAAAAATAGCAATGAGAGTTTCAGCAAAATGTGACACTCCATGCAATTACTTTTTTCCTTGTTTGCATCTCCTGAGTTTTCTTTTTCTGGTGAGTTTAACTCTTGTGTAGAAACTACCACACACATGCACACACAGAATGAAGCTAGGGGGAGGCTCTCCTAAGCGGTGATGGACCACTCAGTTACCTTCTCCAAGCAAACAAAAGCAGCTCGCTCTGGAGTACAAGTGAGTTTTAGTGTTTTACACAACAGGCAGTTCAGAAATAATATTTATGGCTGATAGAATATAGAATAAGCTGGCCAGAAGGAAAACCAGAAACAAACTAGAGTATTCCTGGACAGGCTTTAGAACAGAAGGGTGTTGTGGTTGATCTAACAGCATCTTCACTACTGCAGAGGATATAAGAAAGGATAATAAGGTAGTGATGTACAGTGAGTGACGAAGCATCTCTCGTGGAAGACACACCGGCATGCCCTACTTTGTGTTCTCTGCATGGACAGTGCTACAGCCTGTGGAAAAGCTTTAACTGTGGGTGGAGAAAGAGTGTATATTATCTCAATTTAATAGAATAAATACAAAATTGAGTATTGACTTATATTGGAAAAGACCTTTAAGATCATTGAGTCCAATCTGACTTCATGCTGCCTAACCTGTTCTGGAGATAGGCAAAGACACGTGCCACTCAGGAAGGGCATTGGGGTGGAGAAGCCTGGTCATGAGCTGGTCATGAGCTGGTTTGGTGGTACCCCCTCCCTGCTCCTCTGCAGAGGCTGGCCAGGATGGGGATAAAATGCAAAGCCAAAAGAAAAAAGGTTATTCTTTTTGTCGTCATGCATCTTAGCAACAGCACCTACACAAGGATCTAAGTATAAGATCTTTTACTCCCTACCTCCCCAGGCAATCAGCATGCTGAAATACAGGCCAGGAACAGGATGGCGATGTCAAAACTGACACGTGGGAAGACTGTTTCCTTCTTACAGGGGTTTCACCATGTGGATCAAGCTGTCTCAGAACAACTTCAGAACCGCTCTCCTCCCCGTGGAGAATTGCCTCCGCAGCAGCTTTGGTAGCTGTCCAAATGGTGGCTGGCACTGTGCTGGTAGCTGATGCCCAGAAGGTCTCACATTTTCAAAGTAAGAAAAACCCACCCCCCATGGACTGCTCTCCAGTGAAACTAGGTTGCTCAAAAACCTCTGAGAAAGGTGGAAAATGAAGGCTGCCCGTTTGAAGTAGATAGACTGTCTCTTGGAGCAGAACAGAGCAGAGAAGAAAGGCAGCTGGTGACATATTCAGTGCAGCGCTGGCTCCGCCTGAGCCTTCTTTCATCAGCCAAATTTTAAATTAATCTGTCTGGTCTCTGAATCTTGCTGGCAAGTTTTCCAGTAAATTTAAGAGTCAGAAGAGGCTAAAGAAAGATGCTAGGCACACAAATCTATGCTATCCAGGTGTGGCCAGTGGTGCCTTAAAAGCTATCTGCAAAACCAGAGGCTGCTGTGGGACATGTGGGGTGATTTCCACTGCTCCTCTTCCATGTGCAGGGTGAGCAGGCAAAGCCTCTCACATCCAGATCTGTGTTGCTGGACATGAACCAAACCTGATTACACTCATGGGCCTCCAACTTGAATGAAGAATTGACTGAATCCTTTCTTTTTCCTGTGTTTTCCTTCCCAAGAACAAATGTTGGTGTGTTGTGCTTTCCTTCTAGCACGCGAGCGATGGCATTGGTGCAAACTGCAACGCAGGAGCTTCAGTGTGAAATTAAGGGAAAACTTCCCATAGTGAGGGTAACAGCACTGCCACAGGCTTCCCAAGAGGTCTCCTCTGGAGACATTCAAAACCCAACTGGATGTGTTCCTGTACTGTCTCATCTAGATGATCGTACTCTAGCAGTGAGGTTGGACTAGATGATCTCCAGAGGTCCCTTCCAAACGCTGCCATTCTCTGATTCAGTGATTTCCACACAAAAGACCTGCTGATCCAACCCACAGCCAACGTGCAGAGCAGACAAGATGAGGCTTCCTTGTGGGAAGAATGTCGTTTGGGCCGACAGGGAAGGTGGAAAGGAAACATGAGCCTCCTCACACAAGAGCTTAGGAAACTGAAATCTCCATAACAGTTTTTCTCTTAAGTTCTTCACATTTCTGGATATTTGTCCTCTAAATGATTTATTTCACTGACAGCCTCCTTTTCTTCTCTGCTGCTGTTGTTAACACCAGCTCATCCCAACGCCTATTCTCAGAGTGTCTGCTTGTCTTCACGTGGAATCTGAGAGCTTGTTGCTGATTAAAGCAAGGTAAACGTTCTTGTCTTGAAGGTTTTCATTAAATCCCCTCTAGCCCTCACTAGCAGTTAGGTCAGCAGTCCATCCCCACTGTGCTCACAGGTCTAGCTGTGCCTGAGCAAGGCTCTTTCCATTTTCAAGGCAGGCAATAAGTTCGCAATTAAGCCTTTAGAGTAGCTTGCATTTTAAAGGATGCAATAACTTGCTGAACGAATCACTAGATTTGAGGTTGCCAGAGTATTTCTCTTCCTTGGTGGCCAAGGTTGAGTGTAAGAAGAAAGTCATTCAGTGTAGGAGGATCAGAAAATACATTAATGGCATAACAGCAACAGAAGGACTGATCCAGCCCTGTGAATTTGTGGAGTTTACTTTCTTAATTGCTTTTTTGTCTCTTAAGAGCTACCAAAACAGCAATATACTGATCTTTTAGCCCATGCTCTGCTGTTCCTTCTTCTCAGACTCACTCTCAGCAGCAGCCAAGTGATGATGTCTGGCCCTAGTGAGCTTGAGCAAGAAGGGCCAGCAACCACTGCTTGCTCAAGACCACTTTTCTCAGAACAGGGAAGGCAGAGCGAAGCTGTACTGCACTGGACAGCCACTGTCGTTCAGATCTGATTGTGGCTGAGCTGTCACCTCTCTGTTACCTGCTTCACAACCCAGTAAGTGGAGCAAAACTGTCTGATACAGACATGCCCCTCAGTGCCTAGCCCGTGCCAGTGGAGAGGGCTACTGAAGAGCTGTTGAGCTTTCTTGACCCAACCACCAGCCCCAACTGTTCTTCACTAGCTGGACTTTCCTAACACACATGGAGCAGTATCATTGCATTCATTAAAAAACCCCTTACAAGTCAGAAGTAAACAGGTCTCCAAATGAAAACATTCCACTGCAAACACTTCTCCATTTGGGACAGGAAAAGTGTATAAGGGAGGCCAGTCAACCTGTCTGGCATGCCCCTGGAAGGGTGCATTTGCCATGGGCAGGAGCCCAGCCCTGACAGAAAAGGGAAAAGAGCTTCTCATAGGCTTTTGCAGTGCTCACTGGAATGGATTTGAAGCAAAGAGCTTTGAGCAAAGAGCTTTGCATAGGAGTAGCAGCCCACCCTGAACATCACAGTTATCTTCCAATTCATAGCCAATGCTCAGAGGGTCTGGTAACGGGCACATCAGCAGTGTTCTGTCAACTACTTGCATGAAAGCAGAGCTGCTCTCACTTGAGCTGTGTTTAAGATGATGCTTTCTGTGCTTGAAAAGGCAGTTTCCCAAGAGCACATGAATATATTATAAGGCATCCAAACACTCAATAATTAATTTTCAGCAAGAAGAAGGTTTTATTTCAACCTGAATGACGTAAAAAGCCTTTTGGATTCTCACAGTTTGTAAGTAAAAAGCTGAGATGATTCTATCCAAAGGCTCTTGTGAAAGGAGCTCAGCCAACAAAACCTGATGCCCAAGCAGCAACAGTTTCTCAGTAATAGAAGTACAGATTCCTTCAAGCAGCAAATCCCTTGTCAGTCCTTTCCTCTTGTTTTGTAGTTAGAAATGGTCTTCCAGAGTACCAGAACTGCAGCAGCCCAAAGGATCATTCCTACCAGCAGTGAGCTGTTTGCTCATTTGGGCTGTCTTGGGACAGACACATAGTTCTAGCTAAGGACAAATACTTCTTTCCACTAGCAGTTTGGGTAGCAGATGGCAATGAAGCAGCTACTCTGGAGTCAGGAAGTTGCCTGTGTGGTACAGGCAATTTAAGAGAAGAACCAACAGAAGAGGATGGGTTTGCTGAAGACATGCAAAACCTTCACATACAAGGAAAGTGCTACAAAGTGTGTTGCTGTTAGTACTTTGCTGCATACAGAGGTGCGTAGAATCCAGACTGAATCACTTACAAACCTCCAGTACTCCAATTTACTCCTCATTTACTGTCTTTATTAGTTTCATTGCTCAAACCCCAACAGCAGATAAATGACTAATCCTGTGTGGTGTGTTAGTGTAGTCTTCTTTTGCAAGTGTGTTTTATCATCCTTCCACTTGGTTGCTTTATTTGCCATCTCTAGCAAGGCAGTGGGTTGATGTGGGCAGCCCTTGTCTGTGCAGGCAGACTCTCCTTGTACCTCCTTTCATTGGCTCTGCCCCTCTAGACTAGCCGTCAGCAGAATCTTCATGGGCAGACCCACTTCTCACCTAAGGGGCTGAGAGAGGCAAAAGAAAGCTGTGACTGCTACATAGCCCCCAGGCCACCACATAAAACTACCAGTAAAAGCCAGGCACACCTGTTACTGGTGCCCCTGTGGAGGTCAAGGCCAGGAAGTTTTCACATGATGTTGACAACCCCTCACCAGTTTATCCAGAGGGTGTGGAATCAGAGCCAGGGAGGTTCTCCTTCACTGAGAATGCTGTAATTAAAATGTAGTAATAAGAGTCTAACCAATGTGTGACTGACTGCCAGCAACCAGGTTGCTGCCTCACAGCAAGGACTGGAGCAGCTGCAGGAATGGGTACCCATCACCCAGCGACTCTACCAGCAGTGCCAGGAGCCAAGGAGCAGCTGAGGTGCTCTCACAGTAGCAGCTGGCTCCTACTGCTGCTGTTTGTCTGATAGTTCTAATAGCTTTGTTCCACGTTGCTAATAGCCCAGCAATGCTTCTGGCAGTAAAAACTTTCCTCTATTTCATACCAGCCTCCTGTGAATTTTTGTAGCAGCTATTTTAGAGCTCATTTCAGTGAGTTTCCTCAGATTTCCCCAGTCTGATATGCGATGTGCTCCTGTAATAAGGATGACACTCAGAGCCAGGAGGCATTTTTCATGCATTATTTATTCATTGTGCTATGTGATGAATGTGGGAGGTGTTATGAATCCGTGGTAGGAGATCTGGAGGTAGACTCATTTGCTTTTGGTAGCGTGTGATTAAAAAGAAACTCTCCACTTGCGTAGGCAATGAAGGTATTGGATTTCTCTTATCAGCACTATGGTGAAAAACTTGATTTCTCTCATTTCCTCCATCAAGGGAGCGACGACTGCCAGCACAAGCATACGGTGTGATCTGCTCAGAAGATACGCAGTTGCTAGACTCGATCTGCTCCCATCACTTGCAAAGAAGAGCCAGGAAGCAGGCATTTAAGGGACAACATCAAATATTTAGGAGATAAAATCTGCACAGAGTGTAAAATGAGAGATTTAATCTGAGCCTTGCTTTAAAGACCTGGGCTTGTTTTTCTGTCTCCTACCTACTGCCCAAATCAAAATGAAATGTTAGAACACATTTTTGAGGTTTGGGTACAGGCAATGTAGAGTTCAAAATCACCTGGTCTGGGAACAGTGTCACTCGGGGTTTTGCTTCTGTGTGTGACAGAAGTACAGACCTTGACGACCATGGGAAGTGGCAAGAGGTTTCATTAGGTTTTGAAAGGGGATACATGAAGATACATCCTTTTAGTTTCCTTGTAGTTGTATAGTTTCACCTTTCCCTTGGTACAAAAGACCACAAACCCCAAAACCAAGGATTGGCTGCAAAACCTGCCATCCCTTACTGAAGGCAACCATGTGGGTGACCTTCAGGAACTGCAAAGAGACAGACATATAGTAATAGGACTGGTATTCCTCAGCGAGGTATATCTGCCAGCAGCCATTACTGAGAATCCTATCTGGGTGTGGAACAGAGAACAAAGAAGATGTTGATGTCCAGGGCACTACCAGGACCTGCACAGTAGCTCAAAGCTGCAGAGATAAGAAGAACAGTTGGATGAGCATGACCCAAAGTGTCAAGATGGTAACATTCCTGGGAAGAAGGCATCCATGGTGATTCAGTAGTCCATTCCAGTGGCCCTCAGAGACCTTGGAGGTGTTACACACCAGTGTCCTAGAGCACAAGACCACATGCTGGTACTGCTGGAAGCATGGCTAGAAAATGCCCAGAGTGCTTCCACCACCTGCTCATCCCAGCTGTACTCAGCCCTGGGCTCTCCCTCTGCTCAGCACACCTTTGGCCACAGCCCACAGCCCCACCATAACCTGATTGTGTCAGAATCACATTCCCAGAGCCAAGAACTTAGCAGTAGTTGGTTTTGCCTAGAGCTTTGCTCAGCTTTGCTTGTGTGGTTTCACTTCAGATCACGTTCATAATATTCCCTTTAATGAGCTGCGCCTTGCACAGCTATTTCACTGGGAATCTCAGTGCTGAGGGTTGGGCTGATGTGGGACTGTAACACGTCCTTTATTCAGCTGACCCCTGGAGGCTGGAGGGCCTTCAAGCTGGGCATCCCAAGCTGCCCAGAAAGACCTGTTTTTATGGGCGATGAACTAGAAATCGGCTCTGGCTGCTGGAGTTAGGGGCTGTCCTCCCAAGCCACGGGCAGATCACAAAGCCATCACACACAGAGCACTGAAGGCTGAAACTGAGGCTCAAGCAAACATTAGTCCCACCAGTGGTAATGGGCCATGCATACAGTGGTCAGTATTTTGGTTTTTGGCTAGTCTGGGTTTGTCTGAGGGTGAGAAAGCAGTCCTGAGCTCCAGCCCTAAGCTCTTGTCCAAGACCATCCTGGCACTTGTAGACACTGAGTAGAGTGAGGCCAGCAAACAAATCCCTCATGACAGTGTAGCAGTGGTGACAGCTGAGACAGCTGTGTGAGGCCTCACACACCAACATTATGAGGAGCAGGCAATGCTGCCAAGGGTTAGAGAAGGATGAAGGCTCCATCCATCTCAGCTTCTTGCAGAATAGTTTGTTGAAAACCACAGAATCACACCCTTGACTGCAGCATCCACAGCTGCTGGGTACCCAATAGCCTTGTGGCCAATGAAAGACTGAAGGTGGGTGGAGAAACAACTTTTCCCATTACAGCATTGGGTATGGTGGGAAGGGAGGAGGGAGGGCACAAGCAGTTGGGATATGTCCATCTTTATCACCCAGAGTAACTGCAAAAAGGAGCCTGGGGATGTGCCCTATTAAAAGGAGTGAAATTTTGATCTATGTGAAAAATAAAAATGTATTACTGCAGCTTTCAGAGCACATTTTTACTGGTACAAATTCGCTTCCCAGCTATCAAATAGCGGGAGCTGGTTTTAGATTTCAGTGTCAGGAATTGGCTCCAAATTTCCTATTGCTGCACTTTAAAAGGATCCCAGCAAAAACCACAACGAACAGTGACAAGAAATGGACCACGAAGGGCCCACGGTGAGAGCACAGAGCTGCACATCTTTTTGGCACAGAGTTAATAATCCTACCTAGGCATAGGAGAAGTGTTTTTCCTTTAAAAAGAAGTCAAGAAGTTAATGCTAGAGCAACATTGCAGATCCCATGAAATCACTGCTCGCAGAGTTTGGCAGAGCACTGCTGATGCCCTGGCTGTGACGCCCCGTGAGGAGACTGTGAGCAGGGCCAGCAGCTCTGGCAGGCTGGTGAGCAAGGGGAGCGTCCCAGCAGAGATAACTGTGAGCGCAGCTTGGCGCACTCTCGTTAGCCAAACAGCAGCTCATGCTGGCCATGTAATCACTTAATCTGGTTAGGGGCTGGAAACATGGCTGTCAGGAAGACAATTTAGAATCTCTAGATAAGTGATGGGGTTACAGAACTACAGTGGCAGAGTGGGAAGGACCTAGAGTACCCCAGCTAACCCGTGGGTACATCTGTGCCAGATTTTTCCTGTGAGGGACAGGAGGAAGACAAAAAGGACAAGGAAGGAAGAAATTTGGAGAACTAGTCACACAGCCGCAGCTAAATATAAAGCCTATGGCACAGCTGAGACTTAACAGCTGGGTAGGAGACTTCAGAGAGACATTTCCTGACAGGAAGAGATGCTGCAACCCTAAATGAAAACTTTAACCTGAAGTTGAAAACCTCTTTCTTGGAGAAGATCCCCAGTGACTTTCTGCTGGGTCATTTCATATCTTGCAAAACCATCTCAGTGAAGTTAAGCAACTCTAGTAGAGGCAGAAATGACTGCCAGTTACACTTTCCACTTGATCTGAAAACTGTGGTGGTGTGTTGAATGGGTAGGGCCTGTTCCACCAGCACTCAGCAGCCACATAAACCTTCATGAACATTTAAGAGTTGAGAAAACTCAGACACAGGCCAGGAAAATGCTTACCACAGTCATCAGACCAACCCATGGCGATGAATGGAAGAGAACGATTTCTTGCTGAAACTACTTGGTGAAATATCCTTTGAGGGCAGAACCTGACTGTGGTAGTGCAGGAGGTCACTGAGTGACAAGTCCTCTGCTTCATGGAAACCACTTTACTCCTCCTAACAGTAAGATGGTCTTTGAAGTGCCGGAAAAACGTTCAAAGACAACACAATAAAATAATTACAAATGGTTGCACGTAGGCTCCATTGCCTTATGCAGATCCCAGGGTGTGTTCTACACCATGTGCCCTCTCATCACAAAACAAGTCCTCAGCTCTTTTCCTTGTCAGCGGAAGTTTGGCAGCCAAGGAAAATAAAGTGACGCTAAAAACTGACCATCTTACTCACTCAGTAGCTTAGAAGGAGAATGGAATGGTGTTTGTGTTCATATTTTGGCATCAATGCCTCGTTATAAAAGCAGCCCAGAGAAGTGGTGAAGACACAGCTTGGTGCTTGCTGGAATGGGCTCCCTGTCTGCCACATGTGGCATGGAGCAGGCTTGTCCTCCCAGCAGGAGATGATGTTTGCATCACCATCCCTGGTCCTCAGGGAGTGGGAGACCAATTGGGGCAGTGAATATCATCCACCTCCCCTCTCTGCACTGGGCCAGGAGCTGCTGTTGGCTGCCACCCTACATGGACCAGGAACATCAGTTAAGGAGAGAGGCACAGAGGGAAAACCCAGAAGTGCAGAAAATTAAAACAGAGCTGGAAGACACCATCAGGAGTTAGTTCTCCTGCTCCAAGGCTAGACCACTCTAGACAGATATTGACTAGAATGTTCCCTAAGACCTCTAGGTTTTGGGATCTGAGTCTTTCCCAGCAGGCTGGCAACCTGCACCATGGTCTCCAGCCTTAAAGGCTGACTGAAGTCTAACCCAGCTCTATTCTGCTGTAAATACCAAACATCAATGCAACATTTGCCTTCCATCAAGTACATTGAATTTATCTGCATTTAGAAGTATATATATTGATTAGGGATTTATTCCTTTTATCGAGCAAGATACTTAGGAAACATTTATTTGTATTACCCTCAAGCCTTTCCTCTGAATTCCTTGTTGACAGTCACTTGTCAAAGGCATGACACAAGAGCAAAGGTTTATTCAGGAAAGAAAAATATTCATGTGTCACAAAGAGTTACGGTTTTGAGTCTAACATCCCTTTTCTGAAGTAAAATTAATGCTGCAGTTTCCTATCATAACCCTCAACTTCACAACAGTAAGGAGCTGCAAAGCAGAAACAGCTGGGCTTGTGCCCAGAGGTGGATGCAATGGTTTGGCCACCCTGGCTTGCCGCAAGGTGCCTGGATCTGGGACCCTGAACAGGTGGGCAGCAGAGCGAGCAGACCCCTTGCTGGAACCTGCTTCCACTCTCCCAGCCCAGTCCTGCCTGGAAAACCACAAACACTTCTCAAGGTCCCAAAAGCATCTTCCTGCCCTGACAGGAGTTCCTCCCATACTGTCCTGCCCTGACCTTGAAGCTAGGTTTACATGAGAAAACCAAACCACACCTGATATTGGTTGCTGCCAGGAAGGGAAGTTTTGGATGCTGAGGCATTAGCACAGCCCTTGTGCTTGACACCAGTTCAGCTTGGGTTGTTGCTGACACCTCACACTAGTGAGTAGTCTGGTATCACAGTGATCCTGAATGGTAATGGGGACACAAGCTGCTGAGGAGTATGGGGTGAGATGGAGAGCAGCTATGCCTGGGTGAAGCAGTTTGGAGATGGTCTTGGTGGGAGATGTCTGGTGGTACGTGACAGAGATGGACACAGCACCTGTTACTTGTGGTGGGCAGTGAATGTGCGGATTCAGCCAAAGAGCACCACACATCTGCCACTGGTTGTTTTCACAAGCAAAGGAAACACTTTATGTCAGTAAAGGCTTATTAAAAGCAGTAACAAAGGAAATGGAAAGCAGAAGGATTCGTTTCTCAGTCAGCCTGCATTCAGGAACGTGCAGTGCCCAGCTGCACGTCAGCCAGCAGTGCAACTTGATGATGCTGTACAGTGCTGCTTTCAGTGGCTGCTGCTCAGAAAGGTCTCACTGAGAAAATCAAGGAGTCATAAAACAGCAGCAAGTTGTTTGTCTGTGTGACTGTCCCAGCAGGAGAACATTGTTTTGCACAAGGTTTGAAATTCTAGTGAGGACAGTGTATAAACAAGGGAACACTCACCTTGCAAAGTATGGTCCAGCAACTCCCAGGGGAGAAAAACTCTCCTACATGAATGTTTTGTTTGCTTCCTCAGTACCACAGGGAGGTTTTGACACCAGCAGAGTCTTTCTGTGCATAAACAAACCTGTGGCTGCTGTAAAATGTTTGTGAAAACTTCACAAAATCTGTAGGATGCTCGTGAATGGCAGTAAGGAGCAGGACTCAGAATGACTATGTGGATGTTTCTGCTTCTGCTTTCTTCACCAGGGTGTGATGCCCAGCTTTTGTGAGAGATGTGAATAGTTATTCAATAGCATGTGGTGTGGTGGAGCCACTGGTGTCCTACTGTGTGTGAGTATTTTCTTTAGCCTCTCGTTCAAACAGCAGATGAACCATCTTGCTCCCTGTGATAGGACAAGGAGCAATGGGTGTAAGTTGCAGCAGAGGAGGTTCCGCCTCAACACAAGGGAGAACTTCTTTGCTGTGAGGGTCACAGAGCACTGGAACAGACTCCCCAGGGAGGTCGTGGAGTCTCCTTCTCTGGGGACTTTCAAGGCTCGCCTGGATGTGTTCCTCTGTGATCTGTGTGAGATAGTTTTGTCCTGCTGTGGCAGGGGGGTTGGAATCGATGATCTCTTGGGTCCCTTCCAACCCCTAACATCCTATGATCCTATGATCCTATGAACTCCTCACCTTGCCATGGCCAAGTGTCATCAGTGCTCTGGTGCAGCAGCTCAAACCCTTCCAGTGCAGATAAGCTAAGCCCTCTGCTTTCACTGCATGCTTTTGACTGGGACTCTAGCAGCTCACATTCCTGCCTGCTCCCTGTGGTGGTCAGAGGTGCAAAAGCTTTTCTCTTAAAGGCAGTTTTCTGAGGGTTTCTTAGTTATAGTCTCTGCCTACCTCTACCTCAACACATCTAGTCAAGTGCACTTTGTGCATAGTGGCAAATCACTTTGGTGTGTGAAGTGTTCATCGACCCAAAATACACTATGGATGTTTCTAAACAGATCAGCTGGAAGCTTTGTTTGCTAACAAGTATGCCAGCCCCTGAATTTAACACAGGCTGTGAAAAAGAAGTCTTGGAGTTAGAGCAGGAAAGATAAAATGCTTTAAAAAATTGATCATCAAATATGAAATAATCTGAAAAGAACACAAAATTCTTTCTCATTAAGGAAGAACAGCCCCAGGGTCAGGATGGGTGTTCCAGAGCTGCTGCTGGTGTTTCCAAACCATGTGGCTGGGAGGCAACACCGGGAGCTGTCTTTAGCAGTGCAGTTGGTGACTGATGGGCAAGTTTGTGTGAAGGGAGCTCAAACCATCAACAGCCTCGATGTGCATGGCAGGCATCTCAACAACTGCCACAAAGCAGCTGCCTGGGGAATTCCCTCAGGACACCCTTCCTCTACAGAAAGCTTCTACCTATTTGTGTTATTCAAAGAATCACAGAATGTTTTGGGTTGGAAGAGACCTACAAAGATCAACTAGTCCAACCCCAGACAATTTCCACTAGATCAGATTGCCCAGTTCCCTGGCCAACATGACCTTGAATGTCTCTAGGGATGGGGCACCTACCACCTCTTTGGCCGGCCTATTGCAGGAACACTAGTCACAACTCAAAACTTCATGTCAGCATGGCTCTATTGGCAGAACTTTGCAACTTTTAGACTAGAAAAGTCTGTCTAGTAAGATTTATACCCCAAACTAGTTTGAGGGCCCATCTAGATGTGTGACACATTGTTTGTTCAAGTTACTTGAGTCAAATTCCAGCAGTTCAAAGGAAGTTGTAAAGTCTGTCCCTCTCCTCAAACTGAGATACTGGAGCAGCCCTGGTAACTTTTTGCTCCACCTTCATTAACTTGGGAGCTCTGAACTGCATGACCTGTGTTTGCAGAGCCTGAGTGTAATTGTCTGGAGTTTTTGCATGTGATAAAGGGTATTTCCTTATAAAGTAGACCATGGAAGCACAACAGAGATAACATCAAAATAACTTGCAATTGAAACACTTGGAAACTTGGCAAAGAATTTGCTTGGGAAGTTTACATGGCAGGGAGGAGTGTCATCTCCCGAGTGCTGGGGATCCATTTCCAAAGTTACAGGGTGGATATCAGCTCCATACTTTTTTGCTTAGGAAGGAAGCAAATAACACACTGCAGGATGCTGCTGTCAGAGCACACCCCTTGGCAACACCCTCTGCGAAGGAAACATTTTTAAAAGTTGAAAAAAAAGTGGAGGTAAAGAGGAGATTTTTGCTTAAAGTTACACAGGGATAGAAGTCAATGCGTGGAGAAGGCTTTTCAGACACTCCTTCCCTTATGATCATTTTCCTCCTTGAACCCACCAGATGTCAATCTGTGTTTACAGAAACCCAGATGTAGAAAAGTAGAAAAATATTTCTTCAAGACTGTTGCAGCCAGTGTCAAGTTTCTTCAGGACCTGACTAATCTAACAGGCTTTTCTCCCTTGCTCTACGTAAATTCTCAATATTCCTCATTCCTGGTCATTCCCATCCACGCATCACACCTTTCACTGCTCTAGGCTCTCAGACAGTGACATGTAGTGGTCTCTTAGAGTTTAGAAATGACATATTTGGTCTTAATCCACTTCTGACAGTTTTGAGGTTGAGGACATTTGAGACTTAGGTTTAAGATTCAGCTGTAGCAGGAGCTGTTCTTGCTGTGTGGGCTGGCTTGTTCTTGAAACCAGGTTGCTGGGTGCTAAATAAGAACTACCAGTTCCTCTCATGAGTGCTGCCCACCACTTCACCTAAAATAGAGAAGAGTCCCAAGGGCCTTATGCCTGCCCAGGGCACAGGAAGAAGGTGATGTGCTGTTCTCTCCAACACTGCAACATCATCACTCTGCATTTGGGTTCTGCCTTTATCCTACATGGACTCTCTTGCTGCGTTGTGACGTGTCCTAAACCTAAAAACTGAGGTTGGTCCACAAAATATTCCCAGAGACTAGACTGTGAACTGAAATTCATATCTCTACTAACATTAAAGAATAATTCATGCAACAGAGAAATTTATTTCATGGCACATGATCATTCCCCAATGTCTTATCGCAACTAATACATTCATGTGGTGTCTCCCCATCTTTTGTTTTCTGTATGACAGGAGCTAATGAGTTTTTCTGCCTAGCGTTCCCCATCACTCGCCACCTACAAACCACCTTCTCTTCCTGAGATATTTTAAATTATTAGTGTTGCCAGGATAAACTGCAGCCTCCTGAAGCTATTACTTAACTCCCATTAAATGTGGTTTGCCATTAAAGCCTGCTGCTTCCCACCTGAAGAAAAGCTTGTGTGCCCAAAAGAAAATGTTTGTGTTTTCAGTTAAATCTGTGGGTTGAACAACAGAAGGTCTTCTTCAGTCTTGCCTCACTACAGCCCTGAATTTGTTACTTTGGCTCGCTGTCACCAGGGTTTGAATCTGTTGACTAGCATCAGCTCTGCACAGTTTTAATGTGGAAGAGAGTGAGTAAGCACACAAGGAGTCTTATTTCAGACAGAGCAACTATCAGTGAGAGAACAGACTTAGAAGATACTTAAATTCATAAGAACTGAGTTAGATTCCTAACCCCTCCACAATACAGTTTGTAATGTAATTGGATGTGATGACAAAGTGCTTCCTATCTGGCATCCAGTCCTCCCACAGACTCCAGTAATGTGCTGCAGCTTCATCATTTTTCCAGGTTCTCCCCTCGAAGTATTCCTATTGCTAAATATCAAATGTCAGCAGTTAGCAAGTAAATGATATTCCAGCAGGATGCCTTCCAATCCAACCCAAATCTTTGGTCTTCATCTTGACAACTTTAACTGCCTTTTGGCAAAGCTAAGCTACTTGCAGTAAGTGTCTAGAAAAGACAGGGGTTACAAGTTACACCATCTTAATATCATTCTCCAAAGGGACAGAGGTGCCATGGGTAGTTTTGTCAGTCCCAAACCCTCACGATTACTGCTGCAGTGCTAACAGCAGAGAGACTTAAGGGAAAAACTTCAAGAGCTGTTACCAGCATACATTTAGGCTCATTAAAAGACGGCGAGTGAAGCCCAGAGAAAACTTGTCACAAAGGTGCCAGAAAGTGGTGTAAAACCAGAGTTACACCGGTGACACTTCTGTGTGGTGCTGTGGGCTTATGCATAATGGTCAGGCTGAGAAAAAGGAGAAACCCAAGTGAAGAAGGACAAAGTACAGCTGCACCCACAGTGCAACTTGGATAGAACCTGGTCACCTCAGACCGTTAGTGGCATTAAGACTCTGACTGGCCAAAGCTTTTCAGAGGCCATAGGCATCAACTATTTCACCAGTAAACACACACCTGATGACTTCACTACCGACTCCAGAAGAGGGAATCAAACACCTCAGCACCTCTCAGACCTAAGGCTGCTCTCTGTGCAGCAGCCTGGTGTTCCCAGGCAGCAGGAGAAAACTCTTTCACAGACTAAAGCCACTTATGTGGGCTTTGTAGTGGCCCTATCCACTCTGCTGTTTGCACCACATTCTACTCCCACTATAAGTCTTTTAATAGATCTCAGTCGGGAAAACCTAATCCACAAAAAACCCCCCTGTGCTGGGTCTCCTGGGTGTGCTGATGATTCTCCTAACACATGCAGCAGTGTGTGGTTTGGCACAGCACAAAGCAGCTGTGTCACTTTATTATTACTCAAGATTCCTGATTGTGAGGGATGCTGGCCACACCTAAATCCCCTTGTAGCTCTGGGCTTTAATTAGCAGCGTGTTCCAAATATTTTCAATGCTTCCAGACCGCAGCCATAGGTGCCGGCAGACAGTGCTGGATGGTGCCAGCAGCCCTGTCTGTAAATGGAAGTGTAGCTGGGTGTTAATGAATGTCACGGGTACTTAACATCACTCAAGTGAGCTAAAGAATTAATTTCTATCAACATTGCTATTTATAGACTCTCTGGGTATTTAACAAAGGAACAACAGTAGTAATTTAGTGACAAAAAAGGAGCAGGAAAAGGAGGTGTGTTGACCATTTAAAACTTGCATGAAACTATTGTGGCTAATTAGCGTGAAATCAGGAACTGAAAGTAATGAGGCTGAAGTTAGCTTCCTTCAGATCTTGCCAAAGATTGACCACAGCAATAAGGAAGCACAAACCAAACAAACGTGGAGGAGCACCAGTGTGAATAACCCTCCAGTTGTCTACACCCATGACTTGACTTTCTAGCTTTGCAGAAAGCTCTTCCCTGGGCAGAATCAGGACCGTGCTAACAGAAGAACAGTGATCTTTCACAGAATCATAGAATTTTTCAGGTTGAAAAAGACCCTTGAGGTCATCAAGTCCAACCATTAGTTCTACTCCACCAAGTCCACCACTAAACCATATTGCTAAGCATATATCCAGAGATGGTGACTTAACCCCTCCATGGACAGCCTGTTCCAAGGCCTGACTACCCTTTCAGTAACATAACTTTTCCTAATGTCCATTAATGTCTATAAATATATGAAGGGTGGGTGTCAGGAGGATGGAGCCAGGCTCTTCTCAATGTCATCTAGTGGTAGGACAAGGGGCAATGGGTGTAAGCTGGAACATAGGAGGTTCCACATAAATATGAGATGGAACTTCTTCCCAGTGAGGGTGATGGAGCACTGGAACAGGCTGCCCAGGGAGGTTGTGGAGTCTCCATCACTGGAGATATTCAAGACCCGCCTGGATGTGTTCCTGTGTGACTTGGTCTAGGTGATTCTGCTGTGGGGATTGGACTAGATGATCTGTGTTAGATAGTTTTGTCCTGCTCCGGCAGGGGGGTTGGACTCGATGATCTCTTGGGTCCCTTCCAACCCCTAACATCCTATGATCCTATGATCCTATGATCTTTCGAGGTCCCTTCCAATCCCTAATGATTCTATGATTCTAATGTCCACCCTAAACCTCTGCTGGTGCAGCTTGAGGCCCTTCCCTCTTGTTTTATCACTAATAATCTGTGAGAATAGATCAGCACCCACCTCTCTATATTATCCCTTCAGGTAGCTGTAGAGGGCAATAAGGTCTCCCCTCTGTCTCCTGTTCCTCTTCCTAAACAGCTTCAGTAACCTCAGCTCCCTCAGCACCTCCTTCCTCGGTACCCAGTGCTGTTCACTGCTCCAAGCAATCTGCTTTGCTTCCTTCATGCTTCTTCTCTTTTTCTGCCTTCTAAAAATGACTACTGCTTGGACTTCAGCAGTTCCAGGGTCTGGCTGCGTGCATGGCTATGGGGCCACCACTGAGCACCTGCACTGCCACTCTCAGAGGTAACGGTGCTTCTGCTCCAATGGGGAGCTGCTATCTTAGAAAAATCACAGCTCTCTGAAAAACATCCCTCATGAATGAGAAATGCCTTCCTTACAGGCCAGCACGTTATCTGAATAAAAATGTGTTCATTTATCTTATCTTGCATTTTGATATCACGAGTTGCAGCATCTCAGCAAGGCTTTTGCAGCTTCAGTTGATAACTGCGCTAATTTTTACTTCTAAATTAAGCCACATAATGCTTAGGAGCAAAAAAGCAGTCACATTACAGTGTATGAAGCAGATACATTGAATAACTGTGCCACCGAAGAGTTGTGACCACAGGGCTAGCTCTGTGCTGTGTTAGTAAAGCAAGAAATGGATCAGCTGTGCTATTTATTTGCGTGTACTGAGGCTTGTCCTGCCTGCAGTTGTGTTGTTCTGTTGTGTTGTGTTGTCCTGCCCTGTGTTATGTCCTGCTCCATATCAGCATGGAATTTCCATTCAGAGATCCTGTGTTTTAATGTGACTAAACAATCCTCATGAAGTACTGGAGATAAAAACACCTACCCCTTATCTTTGCCACTTTCTTTCTACACAAAACTTGGTCACAGAAGGCTGGCTTTATGGACTCAGCATCTCTGTTCTCACCACATTGGAAGGTTACCATACAAATGAAATCAGAAGTTGGTCACAGAGCTTTTGCCTTCAAGGAATACATGCACCACAAATGCCATCTGCTACCACGGCAAGAGGGTTTTGAGCTTATGGAAGAGGAGGAAAACTGGAGCAAAAGCTCTCCTTGGCTCTATATGCTGCAGGACTGGCTATTTTACAGAGTAGAGAGCAGTTCCAGGGCACAGAGTCTTTAGCACTGTGCTGAAGTCCAGATCTCCAGTTCCTCCTCCATGGGGTACATCATCCTCCCAAGAGCACGCTGTCTCCCTGCCGGTCTCCTGACCTGCAGCCAGGACAGCCATCTAGCTCTCCTCCCTGCCATACATACACACCTAGCCCATGCCAGAGGTAAACTTCAGCTCAGAAGATGTGTGAAATTATTGCTGCTATTGTTTTGGGTCTTTTTAAAGTAAATGACATTTAATGAACATACCTGAGACACAAAATACCTCACTTTCATTTTAATTAGCAGTTATAGTTGGTAATTAAAACACTACCAGCGTCATGGTGTCATAGTACACGAGCAATGCCCGTGTATCTCTGTGCCGGAAAAATGAGGGTACGACCTCCAGTCACAGTTCCAGAAGAGGCACTGCTTTACTAATGCTTCTGGAGGGCTGAATTCTGCATCCTTCTGAGAGAGAAGAACTGTGTAGGCTGTAATGTATGGTCCTGGACACCAAGGCACATAAAAGATGTAGGGAGACATCACAACAATCCCTTTTCTTAGAGTGGTACCACAATTAGCCAAAGAATCTGCTTCAAGGGATCTGACACCCCTAATTTTCTTTTGTTTTTCACCCCTCATTTTTCTTCTGTATTTCAACACCTATTTTCTGTACTTCTGTTGGCATAGATTTTTTTTTTGGCCTGGTGCCTTCATATCAACACATCTTTGACTGTTCACTCAGAGAAGCACTCATCGGGCAAGACTGATTCCCTGCAACCAACTAAACAGTCTATTTTAAGAGAAAGACACATCCTCCACAAAAGCTAATTCATGCAGCATGACTCTTGGAATATATAGTCTAGCAATACACCAGTGTTGGAAGTGACACAGAAGATCCTTGAAAACACTTCTAATCGATGAATTCAGCAGGGTAGCACAGTGAAATGATTGATTTTAGTCTGCCAGACCTCCCTCCGACCTTTTCAGAGACAGTTCCTGAATGGGCAAATTTGAATGCAAACACGACAGTAGCACCCAAATTCTTCAAAGTGAAGCTTTCCCATTATTTTTTGTATCAAATTGCAACAGATTAAAAATGCCCAAAGACCAAGGCCTTTTAAAGAAAAAAGTATATTTCAAACAGTGACAAGAGCAATGTCAGTAGTAATGATTGATACCGTGCGACTGACCTGATTGGCACACAGTTCCCTGTAGACAACCATGAGGTGTAACACACGCAGCCATAAGGACTGGTAGAAAAGGAGATTAAAACCACAATACTGGGATTTTATGTTTTTTGAGGTCTTCAAGTTATTTTCCTGTTTTAGCCCGGTTTGAGACAGCCATTGCAAAGCAAACCAAGAGCATGGGCAATACCAAAGCTTGCTTGAACCTAATCAACATTAAATTATTATTGACATGGGCCACTTTTTCTGCTTCTCATCTGGAGTTTGGGGGGAAGGTGGTAGCTGCACTGAAGACATGCAAGTATGAAATACCAAAATGAATAATGAGAAGAACTACTTAAGGTGCCTGATCCTCTAGGACCATCAAGGCAACCCGCTTTCAGAAGCCATGCAGATCTGTTGCAAAAAGGATCTTTTTGCAGAAAAGGATCTGCTGGTTTCACAACAGGGAAGGATCTGCTGGTTTTACTGCCCTTCCTCCAGCAGGGTAATGTTTGAATATGGACCATGATTTTAGAAATAACCATTTCATTGTGCTTCCGGAGTATTCCTTCAGATGTCACGGCTGGGACTAATTCAGGCTGGCTAGCACTAGGTTTTATACGCAGCTGTTTGTCTCAGAATGTACCAGCTTGTTCTTTGCAACCTCAGCAGTTATTTGTGTGTGTGTATTCTAGATCTCTTGTGACTATCATGCAAACTGTGACAATTATTCACAGAGTGTAACCAAGCAACATCTGCCAGAGCTATGAGCTGCTTCAGGAGGTGTTAGTGCAGATATTCCCAGTGAGCACCAAGAGGTCCTCTCCCCCTGTCCCACAGCCTGCAAAAGAAGGAGAGATGATCACTATGTGTGCACCTATGAACATTTCCTAGCAAATGATCCAAGCAGATGGCACTTCACTGCTGGACAAGTCCATCCTTCTCCTCCACCAGCTGCCCTTCATCCAGGAAGGAAGAGCAGTGCAGCAGGCTCAGGTAGGACTGCTCTAGACTGGGAATTATAGAATCATAGAACGGCAGGGACTGGAAGAGACCTCTGAAGATCACCTAGCCCAGTCCCCCGGCTAGAGAAAGAACCAAGTCTCCCATGGGACTCCTCCTTGTGCATCTGCTGCCTTTCCCCGTGGACATTAGTTCTGGAGGGTTCACATGGCTGACAAGATGCTGTGGTAGTTTTCCCCTTAGCCTCTACCTCCTGACAGCTTACAGCTTTTTGGTGGGTCGTCGGAGAAAGCCCAGGCTTGCTGGGCTGACCTGATTAGCTCTGCATATTGCACAGAAACAGCATTTCTGTGTGATCTCCACTTACATCCCTCCTGCTAGGGCCATGGCAGCATCCTTCTCATCAGTCAGCACCTACACCTTCTCAGGGCTGCAATCACAGCATCACAGCATGTGTTGGGCTGGAAGTGACTCGTTCCTTTCTGGTTTTTCCCATTACAAGTGCATAGGAATCACCACGAAAGCATGTGCCTGACTCAGGCTCCCTGGTTAGTCCTTGTTAGCAGTCAGGAACGTTCATGAAGCTGTACACAGGGCGTTTTGAAATGGCTTAACCAATCTTATTACAACAAGCAGACTATTAATGAGCAATAAGTTCTTCACTCAAGAGCTGTGCGCTTACCTCAAATGCTTAACAAGGGGTGAGTTTCTAATACAGTGTGAATCTTCATTCCTGTGAGATCATTGGCTAATTCTTGTCTTAAAATTAGTTTCTCAATTCCTGCTGAAAAATTTGCTGAAATACTTTGTGTTGTCCATGCATCTGGGTGTATTAAAAACACCCCATATGCATGTGTAGGTCAAATATTGATTAGTTAAGTTTTAAACCATGCTGGATGGATCCAGCACCCTTGTACTAGGATAGCGAAGGAAAAACAAGCAATTACAGGCAAACGGAACTGCTCTAAGTTCTTCTCAGAAGTTTTTTCCACTTCAAGGTAATTTGACATTTTTGGGTTAGGCTTTAGGAACTCAGGGTGGAAGCCTGGCTTTGTACAGCCGCTCCAAACGAGAAACAATTCAATTATGCATCAGCCCACCCCTTCCCCAAAACTAAACTCAGTCAGGTACTAACCTCACTTCAGCATAGGTTTTAAATAGAAAGGGTAAGTAGGGCAAAGCTGGTTGTGGGAGCTACTTTGTCTTCCATCTTTTCCATCAGTCACTTCCTCTGACCTGGCCAGGCTGTTGGGTCCCTGATAGTGTTTTGTCCTGCTGGGACAAATGCCAACCTCCTTGCACTCTGTGGATGACTAGGAGTGGGAAACGGAGACACGCAGACCTCTCCTCCATACCTGTGGGTCTGTCCACTACTTTGCAGAGATAGAGTAAATACAACAGGTACTGTTGTAATGTATTATTTTAAATTTGAGCTTAATTTATCTGTTGCTTTTGAACATCCTGCTCTGCATCCAGAGAACTTACCCCAGCAATCTGACTGCAGTTTCAGAGCAAGTGGCATACAATTTTTGAAAGTGGTGAGTTTTGCTTGTCACAAACATGAAAGCACTTCGTTGGGTATGCTGGAGAACAGCTGAGATGAAAGCCAGTAGAGCTCACTTCAGAATTAGGCACTCTAAGTAAAATGACAAATATTTTAATATATATATATTTTAATAACACAAGGGTACTATCTCACTGGAGGGCTGTATTCCTCTCAGGATTTGTGTGATACATCCTGGTGTTCCCTACAGCTGCCCATCACTTGGAAAGTAGCTGCTATCCATAGTTTAACAGAGATGCTTTGCAAACACTTATTTAGTTTGATTCCTTCTTAAGAGAAACACCCAGCCCTTGCAGAGGTACTAGAGCTCAGCCGTGAGCAACTACACCCCATGCTGGCTTTTGAAGGCGGCTTGCAAAGAGGACTTCAGGATCCAGGGCTTTGATGAATAATGGACCAGTATTCAGGAGCTTTGGCAAACACAGCAGCTGCCTATGGCACAGGATTGTACTCCACAGGGGATTTAAAACCATTTCACCATAAACACTGCACCATGGCATTTAGCCAAGTGACATATTTTTCCTGACTGAGTTTAAGTCTTTGTCTGACAAGACCTAAGTTTTCCTCTTCCGCATTTTAAGTTACATGCTTTTGTCTGGACTTTTCAAACTAGAAGCTCCGTAGTAACCACTCCATGCCTGGTGGCTGCTCTAGTGCTTTCAAGGGTTTTGAGTATCTTTGACATTTCATAGAATCACTAGGGATTGGAAGGGGTCTCAAAAGATGATCTAGTCAAATGCCACAGCAGGATCACCTAGACCAAGTCACATAGGAACACATCCAGGTGGGTTTTAAACGTCTCCAGAGAAAGAGACTCCACAACACCCCTGGGCAGCCTGTTCCAGTGCTCCGTCACCCTCACTGTGACGAAGTTCCTTCTCATATTTGTAAGGAACCTCCTATGTTCCAGCTCACACCCATTGCCCCTTGTCCTATCACTACATGATATTGAGAAGGGTCTGGCTCCATCCTCCTGACACCCACCCTTCAAATATTTATAGACATTAATGAGGTCACCCCTCAGCCTTCTCTTTTCCAAGCTAAAGAGACCCACCTCCCTCAGCCTTTCACCACAAAGGAGGTGTTCCACTTTGTTCACCATCCTAGTTGCTCTTCATTAGACTCCCTCCAGCAGCTCCACATCCCTCCTGAACTGAGGGGCCCACAACTGGACACAATACTCCAGATGTGGTCTCACCAGGGCAGAGTAGAGGGGGAGAAAACCTCTCTCGATCTGCTAACCACCCCTCTTCTGATCCACCCCACGATGCTGTTGGCCCTCTTGGCCACAAGAGCACACTGCTGGCTCATGGTCATCCTGCTGCCCACCAGGACCCCCAGGTCCCTTTCTCCTACACTGCTCTCCAACAGCTCAGTCCCCAGCCTATACTGATACCTGGGGGGTTGTTCTTGCCCAGATGCAAGACTCTACACTTTCTGTGCAGGTATGTTCTGTTGCTCCTTTTCACTGCTTTCTCTTTGCTTTCCAGCTCAGCTTTCCAACATGCCACTCCTTACTCAGACCAAAAGGATTAGCAGAGCTATAAAGCTCAGTTAAAGCAGTCATTACATTTGGCACAGGTTCACCTGTGCCATGCTGTGGGCACTGTAACCTCTCCACTAAATGACCGGCTTTGGACCAGTGCAGGAGTTTTTTCAGCTGACTGCTGAATTCTTACCTATTTTGAAAAGAAGTTAAGGTTGAAGCCCTCTTTAGAAGATCACTACAAGTAGGATTTATCATCACTAATTTTGCCCAACTAAAAATTTTGGGACTTGCTTAAAACCATATGGAGGAGAGGGAAGGAACCGAGGCTCTTCAGGACAGTAATTCAGCTGCAGTGACTCATCAATAGCAGGTGTCTAGATCACTCTGTTCCCTTCACCCTCAGAGCAGGAGCTGAGGGTGTTGTGCTCAGACACAAGGGCCACGCTGCACCCTCTGCTTGTGAGAAGATGTTGTGGGGCAGTTCCTGTCCCCTCTGTGTAGCACAAGGGTCACACACCTCCTCTAAGTGGGATTTCAGTGGGATTGACCCTAGGCCACTTGGGGATTTAGTTCCTTTGGACTTCATGTAAGTGGCTACCAAGGCATTAGGTAATGTAGCCTGTTCTGAAGATGTGGAGCTTATGGGTTTTCCAAGATGTTCAACAGCATGTTTAGTCCTTGCCTTATGAACATAACACTTTTAGCAGAAAAAAAAAGAGCATTTGGCTGGACTGAGTTATTTCCTTACGCAGCACCTCGTTTTTGGCAAGTATTGTTTATGCCCTGGTTAAACTCATCATGAAGTCCCACAAGAGGGAGAAGTTTAGTGGCTGAATATCTTCCTTTCATTCAGCAGTTGTTTCCTGAGGTGAAGGCATCTTGACAGGGCTTCACAGGAACATCCATTCTGTTGTGCTGTATGAGTGAGAGACCTTCCCAACAAGAGCTGCCGTACCAGCATGATGCTGAGCGTGAGACCATTATGATTCCAAATGATCAGATTTCCAGAACATGAGACTTAACCAGCTGAAGATGGCTGAGGTTTTGTTGTATGCTAAGTCTATAATGATAAAGCAGAGTGCAGCCCTCTGAAGGAAGGGGTTAGAACACAACAAGCAAAATAGCCATTGCTGTTGGTCCAAGTTAGAAAAGTGTCTGTCTGTCTTGCTCTGGTAGCTGCAATCATCACCCATTTCCCAAGGGTTCTTAATACTGACACCTGCAAGTTCTCACATGTTATACAAATGTCCTTAATACATTTTCATCACCAGCTGCCCTGCTGGGGGTCTGCTGCAGCCTCACCATTAAGCTGTCAGGCCCTGGCTGTAATGAGTAATGACAAAGCAGTTCCAGCTTCTCTGCAATGCACCTGAAAATGAATGGTTGAGGGGGTGATATTAAGAAAAACAAAGCAAACTACAAAAACGTTCTTGAGGCTGTTTTCAAAGACTCATTGATGTGAAATTCTCAGATTTTAATTGATATTCAAAACGCACCTAGAAACCCATTACGATTTTAGAGCCACTGAAGGATGTAGTCTCAGCATCGCATGGGTAACAAAGGCTTGGTGGGAAGAGCGGTTGTGCACAGCACTGGGTGAACATTAGTCAGACTTGCACATGTCAGAGGTCTGGGAAGACAAAGAGCCATGTCTAGGATGGCTTTGAAACCCATCAATCTCCATCTGTCCTGAATGGACCCCTGTGAGGGGAAAGGCTTTTTGCCCACACAAGCACCACGAAGTCGTGCGGAGCGTCATGTTTCCGGGTATGTGACAGTATGTTTTCCAGAGAACATTTCCCTGAGGTAGGAGGCAAAATATAGCCCTTGTATCCTACACTGCATAAAGTCTGCTCCTCTGTGGAGAAGAAATCTCCCCCTCCCTTCCCAAAACAAAACCACCATTTAAGACTACATTAGCACCAAGAACAACCAGGACAAACAGCACACACTCCTTTTATTGCCATTTAAGCCAGGCTTAACTATCAGCTCACAGAAAGTTATTTCCATTCACAAATATTTCAATGTATGAATTTCCCTAGCACCAGTGACTTGTTCACTCTACCTCTACGAACCAACTGCATGTACCGAGAAATAAGGTAGGAGCTAGCACGGAGGCTGTGCAGCTCATGTGCAAACCATGTTTTTTTCTTTCCTGGACAACCTTTTTTGCTCCAAATTTCTTGTTTTTCTCTGTTTTTTGGTGGCAATTGATTTTTTTTTCACTTGGAAACAAATCAAAGCATACACCAGACGTTCCCCTCTCTAAATTGCACAGCCAGTAATAAGGAAATAATAGAGGGCTGTTAGCAATATTACTCTAACAGACCTTGCTGGTGAGGAGAAAGGTGCACAGCAATGAATATAACATGAGTTTTGATCAAAACTCTCCATTGATTCCTGGCCCTAACAGGTACAGACTGTGAGAGCTACATTAGCACCCGAAGCACATGACTCTTCAGACCCACTCTTGCTGGGCAAATGCTGCAGCTGAACACCTCATACTTAGCAATGCCCCCTTCATGGGTTTGTGCTTGTGATGTGATGTGCTGACAAGGGCTAAACTCAGACCTGGATCTGGTCCAGACCCAGGGGCAGATCCATACCCAGTACAGTGCCAAGGGTGGCTGATGCTGTGGATGAACACCCCATGTCTTATGTTCCAGCCCCAGCTGGGATTATAGAATCATAGAATCATTATGGATCGGAAGGGACCTCGAAAGATCGTCTAGTCCAATCCGCCTGCAACAGCAGGATCACCTAAACCAAGTCACACAGGAACCTGTCCAGTCGAGTCTTGAACATCTCCAGAGAAGAAGACTCCACAACCCCCCTGGGCAGCCTGTTCCAGTGCTCCGTCACTCTCACCGTGAAGAAGTTCCTTCTCAGGTTGATGTGGAACCTTCTATGTTCCAGCTTACAACCATTGCCCCTTGTCCTATCACTACATGACACCGAGAACAGCCCAGTGCCATCCTCCTGACACCCACCCCTCAAATATTTGTAGACATTAATGAGGTCACCCCTCAGTCTCCTCTTCTCCAAGCTAAAGAGACCCAGCTCCCTCAACCTCTCCTCATAAGGGAGGTGTTCCACCTCTCTTATCATCTTTGTTGCCCTACGCTGAACTCTCTCCAGCAGCTCCACATCCCTCTTGAACTGAGGAGCCCAGAACTGGACACAATACTCCAGGTGTGGTCTCACCAGGGCAGAGTAGAGGGGGAGAAGAACCTCTCTTGATCTGCTAACCACCCCTCTTCTAATCCACCCCAGGATGCTGTTGGCCCTCTTGGCCACAAGAGCACATTGCTGGCTCATAGTCATCTTGTTGTCCACCAGGACCCCCAAGTCCCTTTCCCCTACACTACACTCCAACAGGTCAGTCCCCAGCCTATACTGGTACCTGGGGTTGTTCTTGCCCAGATGCAAGACTCTGCACTTACTCTTGTTATAGCTCATTAGATTTTTCTCTGCCCAGTTCTCCAGCCTGTCCAGATCTCGCTGAATGGCAGCACAGTCTGCGGGGGTGTCGGCGACACCACCCAGCTTTGTGTCATCAGCAAACTTGCTGACAGTGCATGCCAATCCCTCATCCAAGTCATCAATGAATAGATTGAACAGGACCGGTCCCAGCACCGATCCCTGGGGCACTCCACTAGATACAGGCCTCCAACTAGACTCTGTCCCATTGACCACCACTCTCTGACTTCTACCCTGTAGCCAGTTTACAATCCACCTCACTACCCGAAAATCTAGGCCACACTGCCTCAGTTTGTCTGCAAGGATGCTGTGAGAGACCGTGTCAAATGCCTTTCTTAAGTCAAGATAGATGACATCCACGGCTCTGCCCTCATCCATCCACCTGGTTACACCCTCATAAAAGGCTATCAGGTTGGTCAAGCATGACTTTCCCTTTGTGAAGCCATGCTGACTGTCCCTAATGACCCTCCTGTCCTTGATGTGCCCGGAGACAGCCTCTAGTACAAATTGTTCCATCACCTTTCCTGGAATGGAGGTGAGGCTGACCGGTCTATAGTTACCTGGGTCTTCCTTCTTTCCCTTTTTAAAAATTGGGGTAACATTTGCTATTTTCCAGTCCCTAGGCACCTCTCTCGTTTCCCAGGACCTAGCAAAGATGATGGAGAGCGGCCTAGCAATGACTTCCGCCATCTCCCTTAGCACACGCGGGTGCATCCCATCTGGGCCCATAGATTTGTGCACATCCAGTTTGTTCAACTTATCCCTAACCCAATCCCATGCGCCGCGAAGATCGCCGGGAAATGAAGGGGCTCCGCTGCTGCCTCGCGGTCTGAAAGTGGCGCCGAGTCACCTCCCCGCCGGGCGCCGCGAAGATCGCCGGGAAATGAAGGGGCTCCGTTATGGCATTATGCCGTTATGGCTCTAAACAAATAACTTAATATTTCTGCTGCAGCCTCCTCACCTTTTCCCTTTCACCAGATGCTGACGGTGATACATGAAATCATATGAGTGGATCCAACCCGGCACAACAGCTGCAGAGGCCACTAAAGAAAAGGGCTTCGCGAGCTGTGAGCACCAGGCTGGCATGGCAGGCCAGCAAAAAGTCCTCCTCAGGCATACACCTAGCAGAATCCCTATTTGCCATCCTGCGCCAGGGACATACAATCCTTCCTCCATATGAAGTCTTATGTTTTTGTGCAAACCCCATCTGTCACATTGCAGGAAAACCCAGAGAAAATTCCTCTCCATTGATCCCCAGGGCTTTAACGTGGTCAGAAGCGAAGTGTGTTTTGGGGAGTAGCAGCAAACAGCTGCTTCTCAGACTCTTCCCAGCACAGCTTTAAGACTTGCTCCATGGAATCATTACTAGTATGGCTCAAACTCAGCTTCCAACCCTGGTGTGAGCATGACCCTGCAGCCGACTTTCCTAAAGAAATATTGCACATGTGATGACATCGATCATTAATGCATTTTAGCCACTGGCCAGCTTCAGTCAAACCTAGCAGCCAAGCAGCAGTCTTGGAGACCCAAAGTTCCTAAAGTCTCATGGCCCACGTGTGGCTGGACCAATAGAAATGGAAGAAAAAGTAGACCAACAAAGAGACTCCAGAGAGCTCAGGGAGAGAGATATTCGGTGAATGCTCTGCTCCAGGAAAACTTCACAATGAGTCTGGAGAATAGATCTTATGAAGAGGCTGAGGGAGCTGGGGCTGTTCAGCCTGGAGAAGAGGAGGCTGAGGGGAGACCTCATTGATCTCTGCAACTACCTGAAGGGAAGCTGGAGTGAGGTGGATGTTGGCTTCTTCTCCCAGGTAACCAGCGATAAGACAACAGGAACTGGGTTCAAGGTGCCCCAAGAGATGTTCAGATTGGGCATAAGGAAACATTTCTTCAGAAAAAGAGTGGTGAGGCCTTGGATCAGGCTGCCCAGGAAGGTGGTGGAGGCACCATCCTGAAGGTGTTCGAAAACTGAGTAGTTGTGGTGTTTCAGGAGAGGTTAGGGATTGTAGGGTGGATGGTTGGACTTGATGATCTTGAAGATCTTTTCCAGCCTTGATGATTCTATGTTACATCTGTGTGGATATGGGAGCACCGAGTGGGAAAGCAGATTTCATCAGTTCCAATGTAGTTTCTTACAGCAGTATCATGAACTTAAGCTCCCTGTCCAACACCCCCCACAGTACTGGAACCAGCCCTTTCAACCTTTTCACCTCTGGCACCAGCTGCAGTTGCTTTCCGTTGGCTGGAGGGATGGTCACATTCAGCAATGAAAGAAAGGAAAGGAAAGCGTTGCCCTCCCTTGCTGCAGGGAGCAGCTCTGCCAGGGGCACTCATACTGCAGAGAACTTCCTTCAGGGACCAGAAGGAAGGCCACTGCGAAACGGGGCCGCAGAAAGGCAGGGACGGAAGGACTGCAATGTCCCCCGGCTGCTGCTCTGAATGTCTGCTTTAACAAGAGGTACAGTGACAGCCTGTGCTCACAGCGACTCTGGAAAACAGCCAGCAGTAGTTTCCCATCTACATTTTCCTTATTCTTTAGTCCTAAACTGCACATTTGTGGACTGAAGCACAGCAGGAACCCTGTAATAGCAGCGGTGCTGCTGCGTTGCCTCAGCAGAAGGTCTAGGGAGGATGAGCTGAGCCTGGGCTTGCAGGGAGCTTGCAAGGAGCAGACCCTCAGGACTTGCCTCAGCACAGGTCACAGAAAGCCATGCTCCTTCACCAAGGCAGACTAAAGTAATTTAATTTAAGAAGCCAGAAGTTATTTATAGTAACAGAGCCAACAGTCTTTTAACTGATTAGTGTTTTCCAAACCCATTTTAAAAAAAATTACAATCTTTATCCTCTTTTTCTTTCTGCTCAGTGCTGCAATATCTCTCCAAGCCAGAGGGCAAGAAAAAAGGGGGCTGGGAGAGATGTGCAAAGATAGCACCATTGTCAAACAAAGAAACCTCCTTCAATTATTCAGAGTATCTGCCTGTTCTCAAGTTTCCTATTCTTACAGCTTGAGCCAAGTGCTGCTGCATGCATTTGGCCATAGCTCTGCTTAACTGGGAGGACAGCCCCAGCAAGGAACTTATATGTTCTTGGGATAATTAACACCTGGGTTGAGCGTGGTGATAAGAATTTTCCATACACATTCCCAAACTATCTGCCAAATGTATCCTGGTAAAGCATGGGGAGATTCAAGTGGAAAAGGTAAATGTAATCCTAAGTAGACATGACATGGAGCAGCTTCTTTTTTCTTCCTTCATTAACCACTAAAACCACTGGTCATGAAGCTGTGGAACATTAAAATACTCACAAAGCTGCAAACATCATAAACCAGTGAGCAAATGAGAACAATCAACAGACAATTAAGAAAACCAGACCTTGTGATATATACCAGGAATATTTTGAACCTGAGAAACAAACTGGAGTTGATGTCATGACTAAAAACTTTTAATAAGGCAAATGTGAGAGGTCCGTAAGCTGCAACACCGTAAGTAAGAAAAGTTCTAGCAGACCTTGGAACCTCCATGGTCAACTAGGAGAGTGAAGAGATGTGGGCTCTGGGCAGAAGTGTTGGCAGACAACAGGCTCATTTTATTCTGTTTCTGCTTTCGCAGTGTGATGTGAATGGCGTTCTCATTCTGAGGGCCCACTCACACTGAATCACCCCCTTGATAGAGAAGACCCACTTCACTACATTTCTTCTGGAGTTACTAGACATTTACAGCGGCCTGAACCAAAGAAATCCCATGCTTCCCCAGGTTGTCCAGAATGTTACCCTTGCTGAGTCTGCAGAACCACTGGCAGCATTTCTCTTCAAAGTGCCAGCTGAAAGGGAGCCTGGACAAATCAGGTAGACATGGCTGGATCATGGTGGTGGCACCTGCTGCAGTGTGTGAGGTCTGTCATGGAAGGCGAGCAATCTACCTCCAGTGAAACCAGAGTGAACTGGTAAGACAGTGCAGCAGCCTGCAGCAAGCCTGTATACACATGAGCTTAGTGCAACGCATGGCTCTTGCCAGCCAAGAAAGTGGGAAAGCTTAGGACATTGTACTGGGACATTTCACAAGTCATCAACCTCATTATGTTTGTTTTGATCAAACATTTTTCAGTCATGCAGCTGCTCAAGAACAGGGGTGGGTATTTTTATGCATTTCTTCCAATTCACATCCCCTCTTAAAGCTCTCTTAGGACTATGAGAAAGTATGGAACTATGTTAGGAAGGAACCCTTCCAGACCAGCCTGCATGGCTGGTCCCACCAGCAAGGTGTCCCACCAGCTGCAGGGCTTTGCTCAGCAGGGTCTCCTCTCTTCTGGGCTGTAGAGGACAGACCGCCTTGGATGTGCTTCTGCCCTCCTGCCATGCCTTCACCAGCCAAGCTCTTGAGGCTGTGGGTGAACTCTGAGGGGTCCTAGATAACAAGACATGGGGTGGAACAGAGGGCAAGGATGCAGGGGGCTCAGGCGCGACACTTACTGCAGAACCGCCGCCTGGTCCCACGTCGCCAGAGCCGTGTGCGCACCCATTGCAGGCACGGGGACAGGTCCATGGCTCGAAGGGTTGTCCGCGGCCAAGGCCACCAGTGCTGGCTTGCTGCCCTCCGGGCAAACCGGCGACAGCCCCCTGCGAAGCCCCAGGCCGCTGGGAGGATGCGGCGGGCGGCAGCCGAGGCCCTGCCGTCCCTCCGTCGCCATGCCATGTTTTATGCATGAAGGCGGCGGCGCGTAATTTCATCCCGATTCCCTGCGCCCAGTGTGTATGTGAGCTCTGCGACATGGAGGAGCCAAGGCACTGGTCCCTGGGGAAAGTGAGCTCTGGTGGGGGGGATACACGGAGCCACTAGGGTGGAGCAAAGTGCCTTTGCCAGCTTCTGTGGTACTGGCTGAGGTTCACCCATCCGCGGGTCTGCAGATGATGTGCTCTGCGTGGACTCCAGAGCCAGAAGAAAGCCTCCAGGATGTTAGGATGCTCCATGAAAATCCACGTGCGCTCTGGCTGTAAAACTGTGACGTGTGTTTGAAACCTCCACCCCAGAGCTGCACTGTGAGGAAAGGGCTGCTAAGCATGTTCCTGTCAGGGTGGCACTGGTAGGGGTGATCAGCAATTCTGACTTGTATTCTAATTTTACTTTTGATATTTCAGTAATCCCTAGAGTGCCACATGTAACCTTGTCACTGCTGCCCGAGTCACTTGTTCTGTGATGTGACAAAGTGGCCTCTCCTTCAACAAGTGGAGAGTTTAAGCCTCTGATTCTGTACCTGTAAGCTCTGCCTCAGCAATTACATTTGTGTTTTTTACCGTTAATGTTTCCTACACCACAGTGAAGAGATGTAGTAAAAGACACGCACCCCTACTGCACAAGAGCAAGAGCAAAGCTAAGAGGTGTTTCTGGAGCACACCAGCAGCGTTACTCATGTGGACAGGTCATTCCTGGCAGGACCCTTGAAGCCTTTCCCTATGTCCCTGTGAGACAACTGAAGGCTGGGCAGGAGAGCGGCAAGCCCTGCCACATGCCCCAGTGTAACAGGAGAGTGGTGGCTGCTGAGTTTCAGGTTTTCTTGCCATTTGAACCCCGTAGTAGGTTCATCTAAAAGACTGTTGAAGGGTGTTTCTGTGTCTGATGTAGGTAGGTAAATCTTGTGCTTTCATTTTAAAGATAGATAAATCCCATCAGGTTTTACCTATTTTTTTACCATTTTAAAGTTCTTTGAATTACTCCTGGTCTGGACTAAGAGCAGTAGTTTGGATCCCCAATTGGAATATGAAAAACTTGGTGATATTTGCCCCTGAAATTTTTGTTAAAGCCCATATGTAGGCCATCTACAGTTGGAACTCACACAAGATTCAGTAGGACAACCCCAAACCATCTGAAAATTTAAAATCAAAGCAACAGATCATCATCAAGGTAAGAGATTAAATTCCTTGGACCCCCATTACACTTTGCCGGACACTGGAACCGATCAGAAATTCGAGTAGTGGGTGATGCAGAAACACATCACAGTCTTTGAATGTTAACCAGCTATCTTGAGCCCTTTTGCCAGGACCCTTTCCCATGGGATTTCCCCCAGCAATTGCTTGAAGAGGCCCAAGTTGGCCCTCCTGAAGGCCAGGGTTGTGATTCTGCTAGATGAATGTGCTAGTCTGTTCCTGCCACATGAGATCCTGAGCTCTACCATCTCATGGTCACTGCAACCGAGGCTGCCCTCAACCTTCACTGCTTCAACCAGACCCTCCTTGCTGGTGAGTACAAGATCCTCTCCTAGTAGGCTACTCTACCGTTTGCATCAGAAAATTGTCATCAATGTACTGGAGGAACCTCCTGGACTGTGGTGGCTGGCTGAGTAGGATTTCCAGCCAATATCAGGGTAGTTAAAATCCCCCATGAGAACCAGGGCCTGTATCTGTGAGGCTGCTGTCAGCTGCCTGTAAGAAGGCCTCATCAGCTTCCTCATCCTGATGTAGTGGCCAGTAATAGACACCCACAACAGTGTCACCCATGCCAGCCTGCCCTTTAGTCCCCATCCACAAACTCTCAACTCTCTCTTCATCTGCCCCTGGACAGGACTCAGTACATTCCAGTTGAGCTTTCACCTAAAAAGCAACTCCTCCACCCTGCCTTTCTGACCTACCCCTCCTGAAGAGGACATGACCACATTTCAGTCATGAGAGCTGTCCCACAAGGTCTCTGTGATTGCCACCAGATCACAATCACCTGACTGGACACAGATTTCCAAGGCCTTGGAAATCTTTCTTCATTCCCCTCAGGCTATGGAGTACAGCTTCCTCCCCAAAGACTGAAGAATTTGCTTTGATTTTGAGTCATTGTGCAATAACACAGAATTATTGAGGCTGGAAAAGCCCTCTGAGATCATCAAGTCCAGCCTAGTGACTGGTCAGAGTGAGTTACCCACGTACTGTATTGGACAATGCTGTTGATAGCAGAGAGCAGCTGACCCAGGGTATTTCCTCCACCAATATTCTTCTGCTTTCAAATGGTCACCATCACCTGTCCTCACCATATGGTACTTTGGGTCTGCTAGAACTATTGCTGTACCCGACTGGAAGGGATTTCTGGTGGTCACATCCAGACTCCAGCTGCTTTGGCAGTCCCAGCTTATCCTTTAATTAATTGCATCTCTGAATTACGCTTCTTGCCTTCTTTCACTTGAGGAATAAGGAAATTCAAGTTGAGGGGACTGCAAGTGGGGAGGAGTCATTTTTTGATTAGAATTCCACACAACTGTGGTCTCAGTGTCATTCATCGCTTGCAGTTACTCTGATGCACACAATTTACAGCAATAAATGAGACATAACAGCAGGTATGTGTGGTCTGGAAATTGAAATCAGATCTGAAATGAGGAAGGTATGATGGCTTTGGTGCATCCTATGCATAAATAGTGCTTGTAGGTGTCACAAATAAGAATAATGTAAGAGACTGGCTACGTAGAGTGTAATTTTGCTCGTTTAAGGGAAACACATTACAGTGACAAGTATGTTTGACCTGATGATAACTTGTTTTATTCAGTATATGATGTTTGTCCTCCTCTGGTTTTGTTCTTTTTTAAACACAACATGTCTAGGTTTAAAACTTTACACTTGTAGATTTATTTTTACCTTAGAGCAGGGAGAAGCCACCATTTTTACACTTGATTCATGATTGTTTTCTTCATAACACTCCAGGTGTTTTACAGGCACTGAAGCACAAAGGAGGCATTTAGAGAAGCTTAATTATGCACTTTGCCTTCACCACCACCATGCAATCCCCTTCAATTTTTCTCCAACTCTTTACCTGTAAATGAATGATGACACGTCAGAGTCACAGCGCGGGGAAACCAGTGCATGTGTCTGAGTTTTACCTTAAAACCTCAGTGGAAAGGGAGAAACATGTAGCTGCACAGGAGAAATAGGAACCATGGAGCCAGTTTACACTCAGTCATATCGCACTCATAACATCAGGTAGCAAGAAAAGCCTTGGGAACAGCCAATGAAGGCAGCAGCCTTCAGTCAACGTAGTCTTCAAGGTTAAATATAACTGCTCCATCCGATGCTCGTCACTGATGTCCCAGCACAATGTGGTTTTCTAGAGGCTGCTGCTATTTCTCTAGAAGACAGAGACCACTCGCAGACAGCAATGACACCAAATTGGTGCCTGAAGCCTTGACTTGTGGCTCCAATAGTTTTCCCCCCGACATGCTGCTGATAACAAACACAGCGTATGAGCCTTTTCTATCATCACAGCAGTCCATGAGGGGCTGTTAGAGGCTCTGAGATGCTCTGACAGCAGTACATGCAGTAATTTTTCAAATTAGCAAACCACAAGCTCACTAAACGTCAGCGAGTGCTACTTTGGCATGTCAGATGCCTGTGTTGATGTACAGTGGAATTCGACCTCGTTTGGTGCTTGAAAGCAGCTGATAAGGTACAGCGGTGTTGGTGGATGTCGGGGCACAGAGCGCACTCACGGATGGGGTCACTAGTGTTTCAAGGAGAATTTCCGTTCAAGCCACGCAGCTCCGTGTCCTTCGAACTTACCCGTGAATTTAACTAATTCACTTAGTTAAATCACCGGGTAACGGGGTTTATAAATACTCTTAAAAGGGGAGGGAAAGCCAGCGTTGATAGCTCCGGCGGAACCCTTGTAGCTCCGCAATCGTGAGTGCGGAGCAGCCCTGTGCGGTTCTTGTGCCACCTACCGACCAGCTCCTCCTAACTTGTCAGTCAACCTTTCCCCAAATGGAACGTTTCTCTGTTTATTTTTAGGTGCAAATATTTGATGTTGGATTTCTTCCCAAGCAATTAATAGCTAGTGAATACAATCTGTCTTTGTGCCTTGATAATATGCTCTAATTTAGAGCTAAACCACCCTTTCCCGCTCTAGTTGGCTCCGTACAACAATGAAGTGGGATGGGGTGTCGTGAGGTGAGATGGGATGGTCTGTGTTATCCAGCATATCAGAGCTGATGGTACTTTTTGTCCTTAAATATGTACTTTCCTGCTGAAGTCATTAATTTTGCACAGATGGTGAAAAGCAGAAGCTACGTGCAGTTTGCTTTCTGGCTGTAGGCCAGATCTTTTCCTGATGTGTCAAGGGGTTGACTTCCCATTCCCACACCAGGAGAGCTACAGTAATGCAGGCTGCATATCCTCACCCCCTGGGAGTGCTGACAGAACTGCTTTTCTTTTGGCTTTCCAACCCCCTGGGATCAGGAACTACCCCTCACAACGAAGAAAACACTTTCATCTTTGCTGTTAAAAGTCAAGGCAATCACTTGGGTGTGTGCCCTTTACGGGGGACATTCCTGAAGTGATCATGAGGTGGAAACCACGTACTTGGGTTTAGCTGCAAAGGTGCTGCTTGCACTTATCTTGGGTAGACAAATCACAGACTGGCCTGACCCTGTGAGTTGCTCTGCCAGCAGGTGAAAGAGTGGCTTTAACTCTCTGTAGACTGGATGTTGCTGTTACTCTGCAAAAGTCTTTGATAGATGCTGTGGCAGTTAGCTTTCTGGTGGGTTCAGGTCAAAAAGACTTACTGCAGCCCCAATTTGAGAACAGACTGAAACCTGTGTGGAGGAAAATATGGCTGTGACAAGTCTGGGATTGAGGGTCTGTGGCATCAATAAATCCAGAAGAATATCAGTGGACTATCCAGGCTGCTATTAGAACAGGTAGTGTTTCTAGAGCTCCTCATAAGGACAAGTTATTAGAAAAGCTCCCTTTTCTACACCAGATCTTAATTTAAGACACAAGTCTTATATGATCCCTTTGCTCTGGGACCTAAGCAGCCTTGGCCGGGTTAGGGTGTGACACTGGAGAATTTGCTTCCAGCCACAGCTTCTGCCTCCTACTCACACTCTCCTCCAGCTGCACATTTCAGCGGGGCCACAACCTCACTGAGCATGTTGAAAAATATGTGGAAAATAAGCTTTCAACATTCTTCGTTGCTAGGTTTCTTCACCCTAATTTAAAATACTGTGGAAATTTCATCTACTCTTTAAAAAGGATGACAAAAGGATTGGGCATAAATTTAGTGTTTGGGGATACAATACTTTCTTTGATTGGCTTGAAGATCAGTATCTGTCCTTAATTCATATTTTCTTGCATTTTACTTATTGGCCTGTGGGCAATGTCTCCTAAAATTAACTGGATCAATCATTCCAGAGACCTCAACTGGATGACCACATATTTGCTCAATATTTTTGGAAACAATTTCAGAGATTGGCAGGCATTTGGATGATGCTACTGATAAATTTGACACACCATGGTATAGCAAAGAGGGCTTTAGGTAGCTGTGATAGATTTCCTGCTCGGTGCTCAGCTATCCCGCAGACCTGCCACAAAGCATCAAGCATTTAGGGTTTAGAAATAACCCAGTGCTCCCCACTCCATGCATAGGTTTGAGTCAGAAAAGCTGCAGGAAGCTCACCTCTGACAAAAAATAAAAGTGCTTTCAGAGCAGATTGCTGTCCCAGAATAACAGCAGGAGAGCAAGGAGTCAAACCTCTTGAAATATTTATCTTAGTTTTTTCCCATCAAACACTGAAAATACAGCTGCACCACTCACAGGGCAATAAATAAATATTGAATCAAGGCACATTTCTGTTGTTTCTTTAATCTGTTCCTAAATGCCTTGGTTTCACTTGCAGACAGCCCCCCCACACCTTGCAGCTGAAGCCGGCTCATCAAGCCAGGCTTTCAGGCTGTCCAGACTTTCCAGGTGTGAGAGCTGAACTGGCTGCTAAACCCTTTCAGATGGATAAATTCGGGGTGGACAGGATGTATTTCTGCAGAGGAGGATGTCTGAAATGGGAGCTGTTGTGGGAGTGTGAGCTCATGAGGAAGCTCCCAGTGTGACTTTAGTGTAGTTCTCCTTGGAAAGACAGACCAAGCAAACCAGCAAAAAGTACCCAGCAAATTAATGACTCTTAAGAACCTTTAGAACACTTAATTACAGTGATATTGTACCTATGCTTTAATTAGGTAAGTACGTTTCGCTATAAAAGCCTCTTAATCAAGAATAAGTGTGCTTTTTAATTTACAGGCATTCCCAGATTTACTGAGCTGCTTTCTGTCTTCTTCTTTGAAGCCTTCTCCTTTACTTACTCATTTAAACTGTTGTTTCTGAGAGCCCTTTTAATAATCTTTTCTGATTTCTTGTCATATTTCCTGGTTTTAGCTCTGCTCAGTATTGTCCTGTATTTTTTATATTCTTATCCTTTTAAAATATGATTGGTAACATGCTGCTGTTTTCCATGGCTCTGACTATATTTTTATTGTTCTACATCTTTCTCTTTGAAGCTGCTTTTTGGCAGTTGTGGCAGCAACACTAACCACAGCAGTTCAAGAGCTTCACAAGGTCCACAGTCAGAACTTTATGTCCTTTTTTGTGTAGCTATACTTTTGCAAACACCATGGGATATAGTTCCACATCACAATGGAAACTCACACTTAGTTTTCCAGTCTTCACAACTGAATTTCTGTGAGTAAATTTATTTATGAGGATCCTGATTTAATACTTATATAATAGTGATTATTACTGTGCTTCAGTAACACTTAATAATATTCCATATAATAAGGAATGGCTAGATAACATAGAGTCACTTTGGCTGGAAAAGATCTTCAAGTTGATCAAGTCCAACCACTATGCCAGCACTGCCGGGTGACCACTAACCCATGGCCCTAAGCACAACATCTGGATGACTTTCAAATACTTCCAAGGATGGTGATTTCACTGTGCCCCTTGGCAGCCTGTTCCAGTAGCTGACAATCCTTTCAGTGAAGAAATTCTTCCTAATGTCCAGTCTGAACCTGCTCTAGCATAACCTGGGGCCGTTTTCTCTTGTCCTATCACTGGCAATGTGGGAGAAGAGACAGACCCACCGTACTCCAACTTCATTTCAGCTCCTTGTGCAGAGCAGTAAGGTCTCCCCAATGGCTCCTTTTCTCCAGGCTAAACAACTTCATTTGCATCAGCTGGTCCTCACAGGACTTGTGCTCCAGACCCTCCACAAGCTTCATAGCCCTTCTCTGGACACGCTTCAGCATCTGGATGTCCTTGCAGTGAGGGGCCCAAGTACCGAGGTGCAGCCCGAACCCGGTGTTCAGGGTGCAGCCTCACTAGTGCCCAGTAGAGGAGGACAAGCAGCTCCCTTCTTGCCAGACTACTGCTGTGACAGCCGGGTACCTCAGCTCAGAAAAAGAGACAGCACTTAACCAGCTGGTAAAGTTTTTAAAGACGGGTTGTTGCCTTCCACTACCCCTAAGATAAATCACGCCGTGAAATAATCCTGTCAGAAGGTGCAGCCCACCTCTCGGGAAGGACATGAACCAAGAATTCACGGCTACTGGGGCTAGTGTTTGGAGTCCTGATGCAGGACTGATTTTTGAGCAGTTATAAAGCTGGTGGAGCCCTGGTGGTATGACTCAAAGCCAAAGAAAAGTGTGAGGCTGTGTTCTAACCCATTGTGCTCTCAAACTGAGGTTGCACAAGGAATCTGGTAGAAGAAAAATAGATTCAGATTGCTCTATAGTCTGACACCATTTCCTTTCCTCTTGCTCATGACTCAGACGCTTTGACTCAGATGCTGACTGCCTTAGAAAAGCCTGCCTGGTGGAACATTCCCAGGCATTGTTTCTCCCCTCGGCCAAAACAAATACCTGTAGAAAAAGAATCTAGTAGACTCACTGCAGGGACTGTTGCAGGGAACCAAAGGCTTCGACTCAGTTCACTGCTGTGAAGGCCCATCAGTGGTCACCCAGAAAATACAAAAAACAACTGCAAAGTCGGATTCCAAGATGTTTTTCTCAGTCCCACAGGCACGTGCATGACATTGTGGAACTTCCAGGTTTTGAAAGTTGAAAATTACATCCTGAGTATTTGTAATAAAACAGTGCAAGTGTTGTGCCGTGTCTCTGGTGGACCAGCGATGTTTGCAGCGTGAGGTAGTTAAACTGTGAGTTAGGTCTGAGCTTAATTTCAGAGACCCTGAGCACAGCTCTGCTGGAAGCTTTCTGGTCTGGGGCTTGGTTTGGTATGTCACACAGCTCACTGGGATAACTGTAACCTGGAGACTGATAGAAAAATTGAAGATGAAAGGGGCTTCTCGAGGTCGTCTGGTCCAATTCCATGCTTGAATCAAGGCCTACTTCAGAATCAAATGAGGCTTCTCAGGGCACTCTTCAGATGAGCTTTGAGAGGTTTCCAAGGATGAAGCTAAGAGGGCAGTGCCAAGTGCCTAAGGACCACTACCTACATTGAATGATAATCAAGAGGGGTCTCATGCATTGTCCTCCTTTTGGAGTGTAATCACTTGTGGCACCTAAAAAAGAACCATCCCTCTTGCACAGCGCAGGAGGCATCTAGTTCATTGCAGATAAAGACCCTGGTGTTAGGATCAGCCTTTCTCAGAGGGTCCAAAGCAGAACAGCTCCAGATGAAAGCCGTTATACAAACTGAGCTGGGAAAGTTTCATCACTGACCGTAATTTTTCTTGGAGTCAAAATCTTCTAATCAAAATCTAAAGAAATTAGACCTACCCTTTCTGTCATCTCTGCTCAAATTCACCTTTCTCATGCTGATGTACAAATCATTATCTTCTGACTCAGTGGACAAACAGGAATGTCTGTTTATCTCCCCTTTTAGTCTTTTTGCTAGTCTTCCCAGCTCACACCCTTGCCTTTAATCTGTTTTGCTGAGCCAACACCTCTTGCCCACTGTGTATACCTTGAGGATATGAGACGATGCCTAACTACTCTTTGAGCATTTTCTTAGTAGAAGCTTCAGCACGCTGTTGCTAGGATTTGGTACAATTTAAACAATCAAAATAAATCTCCACACAGAAGGAAACACTGGGTTGGTGTGGTAGGTACTTCAAGCCCATCCTACTTGCCCTACCTTGAACTAAAAAGATTTTCAGAGTCCTGCTTTTTGCTAATACAGCAATTCAGAAGAAACCAGATATTTTAAGAGAATCTCAAAGTTGTCATGTAAGCTTCATAACAGATGCAGAAACAACATCCTGAATTAGATGAAAGTCATTCTATCTCCAGGTTATGGTGACCCTCTCACAGATTTCTTCTCCCTTAGGCTGACATCTATCCTGAATCAAGCTGATGAGGGGTTGGGACCCATGGCTAGCAGTCGACAATTTCCTCTGTGAGATCATACCACTCATGCTTGCCCAGGTCTTGCAGATTCTTCCAGTGGAGAAAAGATATTCCTCAAAAATCTTTTGAGGGAAAGGATTTGACCCGAAGTCTTCCAGTGAGATGATGTTTGAGTTATCTTCTCCTTAAAGGACTGTCTGGTTGGAACAGAAAACCTCTGTGTGGCTACTGGAGTTGCAAATCCTCCAAAGGTATTTTCTTTCCCTGGAAGATGTGAAGTTTAATCATTCTTAACCCATTGCTGAGGCTCTGGACAATCTGGTCTAGTGAGTGATGTCCCTGCTTTTTTCAAGGGGTTTTGACTAATGAGTTTTGGAGGTTCCTTCCAACCCTATGATTCTATGTGAAAACATAAGCAGAAGAGCCCAAACCTGCACTTATTCTGATATTTCTGTGACTCTTTAAGGAGCTACATAGGTGGTGGCTAAATAAAACTTTGCGCTATAGGGAACGGCCAGAGAATTCCCAATCACGGGATTATTTTTCCTTTGGCACTTTGTGGCCACAAGGTGTCAATCGTTACTCACGAGAAGAACTAACGGCCGGCGGTCTATTGTCAAGCGGGGCGGCTCAAAGTTTGCAGCTCTTCTCAGAGCCCTGACAGTTCGGAAAATGCGAAATGAAAAGCCCATAAATGCAAAGGACAAGCGTGAACTTCAACTGCAGAGTCTTCCCCTTTCATCCTGTGAGGAGATCGCACACACGCTTTGTAGTGTTGGATACACAGATGCACCTGCATAGCTGGTGAATTAAATCGAAGCTCAATTCCATTATGGTTTTTACAGAATATTTCCATTTTGATGAGATATGCAAAATTGTCTCTCCTCATCATGCTTCTATTTAACAAAAATGTGAAAAAGATCAGCAAAAGAGAGAAAGCTCTAGAGACGCATCCAGAGACACTTAACACTTCTGAAGAGCAAGTGACAGAAGGGAAGAAGTGAGAATAAAGAAGAGGGAAAGCCAGGCTCTTAAAAAGCTCAACACCATTTAAATGTTTGATAAATAGCCAGATTTTTCAACAGAACTTTAATAATGAACAGTGTCTCGCCAACTGATGCTGTGCAGCAGCACTTTTGTCTTCAGAAACCTTAACAGAGCAGCTGAACGATGGCAAAGATATTGTGCCTTTTCCCCACAGCTAGAGGACACTGAGTTCCCCAGGTGAACCTCATCTGCCCCCCGCATGCCCATTCTGCATCCCAGCTCTCACCCCAAGTACTAGGGGTAGAGAATGGATTTGCCAGAGGAAAAATACAGCTGACAGGGTGTAAGTTGTATTCCAAACTGTCTCTTTCAGTGCTGCCACATTTATTTTCCCTGTGGACAGGATCTTGAGTGAATATCCCTGGATCTAGCTGCATAACGTCATATTGCTTCCTGGGATGGAGGCAGGGAGGCATTTTTGTCACCCTGTAAGGATTCTTTCTGGGGTTCAAAAAAACCTGAAGGTGGAGAAAACTCTTTCTGCCCAGTCCAAATGGTCTCCTAGTGCATCCACACTCGGAAAATTGATTGAAGACAGTCTGCTTTAACTCAGGTAGGTCTCTCTAACCTTAGCTAGTTGTTAGTGCCTCTGCCTCTTAGCAGCCCTCTGCAGCACACACAGCCACCAGCTCTGCAGGCTTTGTCACAGTGGGTTCCCCGTGTGACTGTGAGCCACCAGACCCAGCAAGCTGTCACTGATCGCGTCAGCTATGGCCACACGGTCACACAAGCTCAGCCAGGGTCTGTGACTTGTTGGCAGGACTCTTGATAACTAGCGACGATGCTAAGATGGAATAAAGCCAGCTCAGCTGCTGGAGGCTTGACTGAATAGACAGCTCAAGAAAACACTTCCCCCCTTTCAAATCCAGCCTGTTTCGTTTGGAAATGAAACATTTAGACAGTAGATGCTGCAAGCTCTGTGAAGGGGCTCTAGCGAGAGGGGAGCTGCCCTTCAGCAAGTGAACTCTAGGTGGGTCTCCCAAGGGAATGAGGAGCAAATGATGATTTAATGCCCTTGGGAGAAAGCAAAGAAGATCCTACCTGGTGAAGCAAGGATGTGTTATTTTCTGTCAATATTATGGGGAACTCAAAAAACTTCTCTGGGCAGCTTCCACCCCCAGGGATTTCCCTCTGCCCCTGTGTGGCTGCAGGGTCTGTGCCAGGAGGGGTGAGCGGCTCTTGCTGCCCAGCAGCTTTGGCCACACTGCACTTGGTGCTCAGGCATGTGTTGTGCTGACTGCATCGGCATGTGGTGTGCGCTATGTGCTAGTCCCTGGGCTGGTCCCCTTTCTGTGTGTGTTGAGGACGTGTGACACGTTTTCCCTGACACCAAGGCAAAGGTTTTGTGGCTGGACATCCTTGATTTGGAAATACGGCCTCACAGGGGACTGATTCCTCTGCCAAGAAAGGAAGTGAGTCGGTTGGGTGTGTGCAGCTGAGGAGAGTGACGAGTGAACTCTTTGTGTTTGTGACCAGTTTTCTCCTTTGTTGGTTTTTTTTGGTTGAATCACAGTTAAATAAATAAACCAAACATGCAAGCCAAGGAACCAAATCTGCAGAGCAGTTTTCGCTGCAGGTAAAGCATGAGTAAGCTCTGGCAAAGGTCTAATTGTAGGTCTGTGTCCACCCTGAGATGCTGACAACACACATTTTGCCGCTTATTAAAGAACATTAATTTCAGATGCCATCAGATGTAAAACTGGAAATGGATATGGCTGCTCCCAGGGCAACAGCAATAACCCAGAGGTTCGTGGAGCTCCTAGCTTGCTGGGAAGTGTGCCTACAGCACTGCCCTTGGAAAGGGCAACCTAGTTTGCGTCAGGCTGTTCCTCCTCAGCCAAGAGGAGGAGGTGCCCAAACTCCATCCTGGAGAATCCCCTCAATGCTCCCTGGGGTGGGGTGAAGCCATAATAGTAATTGTGGCTGCTCTGGTGGCAGCTGGGGTAGAAACAAGCTGGATCTCCTCAACATTTTCAAAATATTTTTTTTTCAATGTCCAGCTCTTCCCCAAAGAAACAGATTTCTCTTTACAAACCTTGTCCTTTGGGTGTCCTGCTAGCACTGCTGGCAAAGCTCAGGAGTCCTGCTGGTTTCTCCACCAAGACCTTGACTATGCTGAGGTGGACGCTGAATTAGCTCTTCAATTTTTATCCAAAGCTGTAGTTTGCTACCTCTGCTTCCACTCAGCCCTACCTTGCAACTACTGCAATTTACTTACTGCTCCGGGTACTTGCTGATGGGGATATTTGTGATGAGATTGTTTCCAGCTGTCATTGTCTCCATATTTTGGGTTTAAGTTATTGAAATTCTACCCTTTGTATTTAAATGTGGCACATTTGAAAGAGAGGCAGGAAAACCTGGGACCATCTGTCAGCTCTCAGCACAAGGAGTGGCACTGCCAGCTTCATGCTGCCATGAATTGAGCTGGTCAGCCTGGCTCTGCTCCAGCACCTGGGGACTGCGGTGGGGCCAGTGCAGTCCCTGGCTCTCTGCAAACCTCTATTTCTGCTGCCAGGCATATTTAAGGTCAGATTTGTAGCCCACCTGTACACTCCTCAGCAGTACAACTGTGCTCACTGAACAGTTTGATGTAAGTTGTCTGACACAGATTTTAGGATCCCATTATACTGATCAGATGAACACGTGTGTAACATTGACAGAGCTGCCTGTCATGAGGCTACTACCTAGGGATAAGGGAACTCACTTCTCTCTCCAGATAAGCTCATCTGCACAGGAACCTGCACAAAGACATTACGTGTGCACTGAAAGAGTGCAGGTACCTTCTTCTTCCTATTGAAGTACATAGTCTGAGGGGGGTGGATCACTGGAACAGGTTGCCTGCAGAGGTGGCTGGCTGAGGCCCAGTCCCTGGAGCCATTCAAGGTCAGGCTTGATGAGGTTTTGGGCAATCTGATCTGGTGAGTGAAGTCCCTGCTTGTTGCTATGTGGTTGGTCTAGATGAATTTTGTAGATCCCTTCTAAACCCATGATTCTATGATAACATGTCATAGTTTTTTACTGGCCACACAGTGGTATTTCAAGTAAACACCTGATGCAAGTTACTGTTTGCATCAAGTTGGGTTTGGTCTTGTGTCTCTTGGGATTTTATGAATATTTGGCTGGTAAAAGCCAGATCCTTCTGCACTTCAAATAAGCCTACAGCAACACTTAGCTACCACTTTTTAGAAGCCAGTAAAACAATTCCAGGAGCCTCTGTGCAGACACTGAAACAAAGAGGCTTTCATAAGAATAAGAAAAGAACCCACATAAACCCAAAGAAGTAACCAACCAGGTTAGGGTGGTGGTAGACTATGGTCCTCTTTAGGAAAAACTCGTGTCTGCCTGCATCGCAGGGTGCCTCATGGCAAACCCTCTGTTCCCTCTGCGTGCCGGCTGAGGCAGCGGCTAGGTGTTTGACATTGGAACGTTCCAAAGCACAATATTTAATGGGTTGTTACAAAACAACAATTGGTTCTGACCTCTTGCTGAAGAGGAGGGAAGCTAATGCCTTCTATCAGCAGAAAGCTGTTAACGCGCTGAGAGGATGACGCTGATTCCTTGATGGCGGCACAAATGAATTAGAATGAGGGAAGGGAAATTGTCGCCTTGTGCTGAGCACCTCATAATTTTTCTGTCAGTTGAAGAGCTAAGATTACTGCCAGCAGCAGATAATACGCAGTGAAAGAAACCAAAAGCATCAAGTTGCAGTAAAAAAAAAAAAAGACTAGCATGTGTGCAGTGAAGCAGGGAAGGAAGAAAGGGCAATAAAAACCTGTTCTGAGCAGTAAATTAACCACTTAGGGGCAGACAGAAGGCTGCTAAAAGCTACTGGATGCAATCTGTTGCAGTGAAGATGAAAAAACTTTCATCCCTGACACCACTTTGTTTTACTGCACATCATCACAATAAACAGATAGGTCTGTATTGTGCATTGCAGAAAATGACAGCCAAGGCTCATGACTAAGGAAAGTGCTTCAAAAAAATCTCAAATCAAACTCATGAGCAGATTTTGAGTCCACCAGGGAGTAACCACTTCATGATTGTTTTCAGAGATCATTAAAGCATTTGAACTTGATGAGAACTGTGCTTAGATGCTAAAAGCAAATTCAGGCTGATTGTGAAATGAGCTGCTCTCACTGTGCTGGATTATTATGTAAATAATCCAGAGAGGGAATACAGAAGTAACACCGTTGGACCCGTTCCACTGCCTGAGAAGAGCAGCTTGCAAGTAGTGAATGCCACAGGCAGCCACAGAGCTCTCTATCTGCCATCTTTATGTCCCAGTCTAAATAATGAAATAATGTGCTTTCGACTCCGCTCTCCTGGCTGGCTGGCGTCTGAACTGAGGTCAACATGTAGCTGGAGATTATAAACTGCACAGAGTTGTTCACAAACTTGTGCTTTGCAGATTGCTGATTATTTTCTGAGTGAGTATGTGGGTAAATCTTTTGTAATAGCAGACACATTCAGCAAGTGTGTGGGCTCTTCAGTGGTGATTTGACATTTGAGAGATGTAGCCTAAAGCATTCACAGTGAGTTAAACATCAGCTGTGATTTTCCTGCAGCATCTGCCCTTTGTGAGCATGATCTTAATATCAGGATTTTCTGACTTGTTTTTCACTTGAATCACAGGATCACAGAACATCAGGGATTGGGAGGCATCTCAAAAGGTCGTCTAGTCCAATCCTCTCACTACAGCAGGATTACCTAGATCAAGTCACACAGGAACATGGACAGGTGGGTTTTAAATATCTCCAGAGAAGGAGACTCCACAAACCCCCCTGGGCAGCCTGTTCCAGTGCTCTTGCACCCTCACCGTGAAGAAATTCCTTCTCATATTGATGTGGAACCTCCTGTGTTCCAGCTTACACCCATTGCCCCTTGTCCTGTCATTAGGTGACACTGAGAAGAGCCTGCCTCAGATCTTCTTATCTGGTTTGCAGCACAGCCCTAAGAAGAGTTGTGATACCCTGGTGTTGTGGGTTAACCCCAGCAGACAGCTCAGCCCCTTACAGCTGCTTGCTCACAGCCCCCAGCCATGGGATGGGGGAGACACTAGGAGGGACAAAGAAGAGAAACCCCATGGCTTGATAAATAAAGTTTAATAAGTTTAAAAAAATGAAACAACAACAAAAACCCATAAACTCACAAAGAACAACAGATGCAAAAGCACATACTCACTCTCCAGGAGCCAACAGCAACAGTACTCCTGGCAAACTCCTCCCCAACCCTGCCCCAGCTTTTGTTACTGGGAACATTTCATGTTATAGGACAGCCCTTTGGTCAGTTTGGGTTGGCTGTCCCAGCTCTGTCCCAGACCTCTTGTCCAGCACCAGCCCATGCACCAGCAGGGCAGCGTGAGAAGCAGAGAAGCCCTGATGCTATGTAAGCACCGCTCAGCAAGAGCTAACAAGCCTCCACGTGAGTATCAACACTCTTTTCACCAAAGTCCCATCAAACCACAGCACCACGCAGGCTGCCACAAGGAAAATCAGTTCTGTTTTCATCAAGTGACTATGAAGTGTGGCGACTGGTGAGCAGAAACATCTTAGGCTGGTTTTGCTGATGGTGCACAGTGGAACAGCAAGGCAGGTTTTCCTTATGCACCTCCTCATATTTGTGGCTTATCTCAGGAATTTTAAAAGTGCTTTTCCTTCTGCTGTTCTCAAAGTGCTTCTCTGGCACTGCTGGCTTGAGGTCATTGCCCCTACAGCAAAGCAGCCAGTTACTTTGTTGTACTGCAGAAGTCCTCTGAGCATCCTCCACCATGCAGGGGAGGAGAGAGGGCATGTCTAAGCTAAGTCTATACTCCAGAAATAAACTGTGCCAGGAACCATAGTCACCCCTGGAAAGCAAACAGCTGCACTCAAAAGCCATTCCTTGTTTCGAGCCTGGCAAGTGCCATCTAGCAAAAAACTCTCCATCCCTGAGCAGTGACTGAGGTGCTGGTTGAGCCTCTTGGAAAACCAGTGTTGCTCATTAGCACAGATACAAGCCACCCCATGCTCATCACCCTCAGCATCCAGAAACATGACTAATAGTCACGCAGCCTTTCTGGTCATGTAGGTGGTGCAATGGTGTTTCTCCTGCTTTTTTAAGCCACTGATGTGAATTTTACCTTTCCTTTGCCGGGGAGCAGCACACGTCTCTGGAGCGCAAACTGAGGCTGGTTGGTTGGTGGTGGGCTTCCCTGACATACCTTGAGGGCCATGATGAACGGCAAGAACTGAACTGTTTCTTCCCCTTCAGCAAGCCAGAACTTTTCACCACATGCAGTGGAGGCATTTGCCCCAGATACTAGTCACTTTAGGATTCAGAAATAGGGCTTGGAGCGGATCGCGTAAGGGCGCTGGTTTTCAGCAACGCTGAGTAAATGGCCAGATGTAGGGACAAGTCTACTCAGAGGAACACAGTAGGAAGAGATGAATGAAAGTTGTGTGTTGGTGATAATCCTATTGCAGATAATTATTTTTCTTTCATGCTTGAGAAGTGATGATTTGAACCTCATAAGTAGCACTTTTAAAGATTGTTTACTCCAAATAACTGGTGGGATATATTCATCAGGAAAAACTGTGTGACCTCAGCTTTGTGATGTTAGTCAACATTCCTGTAGCCATCCTGTTACAGCCAAGGCCTAGAAGTGACAATCTCATTTTGCCAGGAGACTGATGTCACCAAGCTATGTGATGTGATGTGGTAGATATGCTGGAGGGAAGATAGACATCCAAGGAAACATCAACAGGCCTAAGAGGTGTGCCTGAATGAGCCTCATGAAGTTCAGCAAGGCCAACCACAAGGTCCTGAACATGGGTTGAAGCAATGCCAAGCACAAATACAGTCTGAGTGGTGAGTGGATTGAGAGTAGCTCTGAGGAGAAGGACTTGGGAGTGTTGTTGATGAGAAGCTTAACATGACCTGGTTATGTGCAGTTGCAGCCCAGAAAGCCATCCATATCCTGGGCTGCATCACAAGGAGTGTGGCCAGGAGGTCAAGGGAGGTGATCCTCCCTTCACTCTGAGATCCCATTTGAAGTAGAATCTATCTCTGGAGCCCCTAGAATAAGAAGGAGGATCTGGAAGTTGATCAAAGGAGTGGAAAACCTCTCCTGTAAAGAGAGTCTCTGAGGACACCTTACAGCAGCTTTGCACTATCTAAAGGGGACCTACAAGAAAGCTGCTGAGGAACTTTTTCCAAGGGCATGTAGTGATACAGCAAGAGGTGAAGTCTTTAAGCTGAAAGAGGGTAGATTTCAATTAGATGTAAAGAAAAATTTCTTCACTGTGAGGGTGGTGAGAAACTGGAACAAGTTGCCAAAGAAGTTGTGGGTGCCCCGTGTGGTTCTGTGATGATTCTATATCTCATCGTCACTTAGCACGCTCTCTTAAAGGTTCTTCTTGACACACCACATGTTCAGTGACTCTCCAGAATGTGCTGATTCTGACAGAGCGTTTTGAGATCTACAGAACATGTTTTTTCCTGCAGAGGTTGTAGGTTGAATGAAAGGGACCGGTATTGATGGAAGGGCTGTTAGCAGTTTCTGGCAGGGAAGGAGTAAGAATAGTAAAGACTGAGAGAGAAGTTCAGGCTTTTAAAAAGGAGATAAATAATCATGTTCAGCTTGAAATTTAGGTCAGAACCACTCCAGTTTTAGATTTGTGCAGGTTCATTTAATCTGCTTCACGGGCCACAAAGAAAAGCTCCCTTGTTTTTTCGGGTGTCTTTCGGACAGTACAAATCACGTCTATGTTTCACTGCCTCTCTTCCCAGGGACAGTCAATCTCCCGGGGCCGACAGAAACCCAGTCAAGGCATGCGGCTTAAGGTGGAGTCAGTGGTAAGAAAAAGAGGCTTGCTGAGACATTTGATGTCATGAAAGCCTCTAGTGAAAGAGAAACGGGGTTTCCCAGACCTAAAACTTGTGCAGCCTGACTTAGTGGCAGGTGACTTGAGGAGCTGCAGCACTCTCCTACCTGTTGTAAATGCTGTAGCACGTCACAGTGCTGCTCAGTGTCTAGCTAAGTGCATTCCGTGTAGCATCAGTAATGCCTGGTAGAGAACAGAGACACTTAGAGAGTCAGTGTAGGCTGCCTGTTCAGGAATTGTCCACTTTTGCTCTCTGGATCCACATCTGGAGTTAGATTTGTGACAGCAATGCCTAACTGAATGTGATGCCTTCATGCGAGAGCTAAGTAGCAGAAGCAGATGAGCTCTTAGGAAACAATGATACCGGTTTTATGCAAATAAGGCTGCTAAAAACAAGTGAGGGCAGAGGAGTATGGAAATAGATGATACAATAACACAGCCGTGTGACCAGAACGTAACCAGAATTATTCTGAATAGATTTCTCGTGTTAAGATTTTCACGAGGCGTCAGCTGCTCTCTGTAATTCTTAACAGGACCATCAAAGTGTGCTTCACCAAAACACACATCTCGGCTGCTGCATTTGTCTGCAGGCCATTTAAAATCGAGATAACTTTGTTTGTGTTTGCAGGGCACTGAAATAACCATAAGAACATGCAGCAACCCAGAGCAAAGGGTTTGAATAGACTCAGTCACAGCTGACAATGAGACTTAGAAGTTCCCTTTGCCAAGGCAGTCGGTGGTGGAGGACACACGGTTTTCCCTGTTAGTTTTGTCTCAACTGATGAAATCCAAGGCAGATACACAATCATTCAGCAGTATAAGATGTTCTTATTATGCCATTAGCTAGCTACTTGTTTTCTGTTCTTTTTCTAATTAATGTTTCATGAGAAAACATCCCCGAGTTTCTACATCTACAGGGTTCTGAACAGATGTAATCAAGGTGAGGGGCCCAAATGCCACATTTAGCAGTGTTGCCACACAAAACACAATGAACAGAGATGTTTGTTGGGGAAAAAATTGTAACAAACATCCAAAAGAATGGACAGAGCCCAGAACTGGAAGTGCTATGAATTATTTTCAGGCTAAGTGGAAATAAAGCTGGCATGGATGAGAGACTCCATGAGCTCACAAGCTCAGGCATAACTGGAAGGTGATGTCTTCGCTGTGCTTCACATACTTCTTTAAAATACCCCTAAAAATTATGGTGATTGAATGGTAACATCTCCTTAAACCATACTGCTCCTGGAGACACCTGGCTGGTTGGTCTGAGACAGTACAGCTCCTTTCTGTCTGCATGCCACCAGGGCAGTGAGCAGGATCTATGGGGTTGCAAAGGAATAGCTGGGGAAGAAGTCACTGCTTTGAATTTGTTCTTAGACAGGATTTAGACTGAGAAGGAGGACAAGGGCAACAGACAGGCAGGAAAACAGGAGTTTGTTATGCCATACGTCACTGTATCACAGTATCACAGTAATGATAAGGTTGGAAAAGACCTTAAAGATCATCCAGTCCAATCTAAATCCAAAAAATCCCAGTAATCCTAACATCTAACATCTATGCAGACAATATGGACAGTTTTAAGGCTCAGCTTGACAGGATGCTGGGCCATCTCATTTAAACTGTATTTCTTTACTTTAGTGGGTTGGACTTGATGATTCTTGGGTCCCTTCCAACCTGATCTACTCTGACAGTGTGATACTGTGATACCTGTAAGAGGCAGTGTCAGAAGTTCCTCAAATGTTAATGGTCAGTTTGATGCATGAAGGCTGCAGTTTTGAGGACATTTCTCCCCAGCATCCCTTTCGGTGTAAACGTCTCCCTGATCACTGTCTTCTGAAGTTCCCAGTTCCCCCCTGTTCTGTTACTCTTGGTTAAATATAGTCCATGGATGCTGCAACTTTCCCTGCAGTCATCTAACTGACACATGATGCAGCCCACTGCTCTCATCAGCATTTCTGTCATATCAGAAACTACCACACATTGAGTGTGGTAGAGGGAAAAACACTTCCAACTAAACCATACAGATCTCATTCCTGTTACCCTTTCAATGGCTTTTAAAATGACTTTTGCACTGGGAGGAGTCAATGTGGCCTGTTTCCATTCCCCATGTAGCTGCTACTTGCTGTACTGGAATGGATCCTGGCTGGATGTGTTCCAGGCCAGGGCATCCAGGTTGTGACTGTCTGTACAAACGCAAGTAACATGAGGCTAGGAGGCCATGGCAATGTAGCAAGGAGCACTCAGGAGCAGCACAGGGAGTGAGAGTTACCTCGTGTCATGTTCTGCCTCCTACCCAGGGAATAAGGAATGGGGAATGGTGAATTTTACTGGTTGAACCTGGCCTTGGGAGCACTAATCAAGCTGAGTTCATTCTGTACCTCCCCTACCCTGAGCAAGGTCTAGGCTCCTGGGTGTCAAAACAGGAATTATAGAGTAGCTTTGGCAGTGCTACCTCATTAGCCTGTAGTGTTGGTGATTTAAATCACCCAAAACAAAACGAAAAGCCCTACCTGCTCATTCTTCTTTTTTACCTCACTACACCTCCTGGGCTCATGGTGGTGGTCAGCTCGTGTGCAGGCAGGCTGTTGGTATCCCAACAGAACGCTGCAGGCCTGGAAGGAACACAGCGTGTTTGGAGCTGGTGTGTGCTGATGTGCCTGCAGTTGTCTGGAAGCAGCCAGGGAAGCAAGGCTTCCAACACTGCCTCAGGCAAAAGCAAGGCAGTGGTCTAGTGCAGCCTGAGGAATTGTTTTGCTAAGAGGTCATAGATCCAAACATATAAATTTTTTCACTTTTTTTTCAGAACTAGTGGGTGGGGACAGATGAGAAAACATCATTTGGGAAGTTTTAGCTGAACACAGGCATTAGGCTCAATGTAGAAAAAACAGCATAAAATTAAATGGCTTTATTTACAATTATTTAATTTTTCCCTGCTGCATGTTAGAAAAGGTGTGACCTTCTCAATTCTTTTATGTTTCCTGCCAAAAGGTACTGGTGCTCCTCACTGGATGTAAGCTTGCCTTATACAGAGAGACAGGAGTGCAGTTTTCTGCTGGGCTGTGAGGAAAGGAAGGAAGGAATTTGTTCAGCAGGTGTTCTGTGAACACTAGAAAAGGGAGCAGAAGACCACGAAGAGAAAAGGAACAGAGTGCATGTTGTACAGAGGTGGCTGTTGATATCTTCTCACAAATAGCAAACAACAGGATGAGAGGAAATAGCCTCAAGTTGCACCAGGAGAGGTTTAGGTTAGACATTAGGAAAAACTTCTCTACTGAAAGGGTCATTAGGCCTTGGAACAGGCTGCCCAAGAAAGAGATTGAATCGCCATCCCTGGGTGTGTTTAGTGGTGGACACTTGGGTTAGTGGCTGGACTTAAAGATCTTTTTCAGCCTAAATGTTTCTATGGTGTATATACACACACATGCACCTGTGTACAGCTAAGATCTGATGGACACTTCTGTATACTGAAAGCACACAGCTTCTTTACTATGTTCTTTTATCAACACAGTCACTTTCTGCTTATTTCCTTCAAAGGATGTCCTTCTTTGTTACATGTAACCAGCAAACCCCAAAGAGAGCAAATTGTAGCCATTTCTGTAGCCATTTCTGTAGGAATCCTGTCTGCCTGCCTGAAATCATCATTATTTACAGAAGCTGGGTGTGGACAACTTCCACCAGTTTTGAAGCACTGGTCATGGTTCTTCAAGTTAGGACTAGAGGAAATGGCTGCAAACTGCACAAGGGGAGGTTTATGCTGGATGTTATGAAAAATTTGTTCAGTGAAAGGTTTATCAGGCATTGAAATGGGCTGCTGAGGGCAGTGGTGGAGTCATCATCCCTAGATGTATTTAAATAATGTGTCGACGTGGTGCTTAGGGACATGGTTTAGTGCGGACCCGGCAGTGCTGGGTCAAAGGTGGGGCTGGATGATCTAAAAGGTCTCTTCCAACCAAAGAGATGAAGTGGTTCTGTGATTCTGGAGCACTCCCCTGAGATGCAGAGTACATTTTGCTGGTATTGGACCAGCAAAAACACTCCTCTTGGACTGATGCTGTTGCTCGCACTGAATGCATTTAATTAGACATAAATGTGTGTGATCTCCCAGATCCATCACTCACTTGTAGAGTGCTTGAAATATGAGGTTCATGCTGTAATCCACCCCTTTAGGATGGAGGGCAACCAATCACAACCCTGCTGCAGTGAAAATGATCCTTTCATTGAAACCAGGCAGCTACCAGACACAAGCCAAAAGCTTTCCAGAGCTGCTGAGTTCTTCCTTCACTCTCACCCACCCTTTACTCTTCTCCATCCTTCAGTCTCATCTGTCCTTCTCTCTCATCCAGTAGGCATCTCTATGGTTTTATTTTGATAGGTGCATTGAGGCAGCTCATGTACCATGTTCGTGTAACGTGGCTGCTACAGAGCACAGAAACTCTCAGCAGTAGGGTGCAACAAGGGAACCGCTGCAGTTCGCCCTGGGAAAGGACCGCGGTGGGTTGCCTTCCACACATTGCAGGCTCAGGGACTCGCCTCTCGCTGCACCTGGAGTTTGCTGAGGGCGTTATCTCAGAGCAGGTGCTGGAGCGGCTGCCGTCCCTATGGAGATAACGTTGGGGGGTGGCAGACGAGTTAGGATCAAAGGTTTCGCTCTTCCAGGGCTCCTAGCCACCTAGTCTGGGCGACTCCTCTCCCGGGCGGCGAGGGCTGACCCGCGGTGACAACCACCCCCGTACAGTACACGTGTTTGAAGGGCAGGAATCCACAGAACAGACTGGGGGCGCTGGAAAGGACCGGGGCTGCTCCAGGGACCCCGCTAGGGCGGAGGGTGCGGGTTGTGCCGGTACTGGTGGCAGCCAGCAGATGGACCCCGCCGCAGCGCCGGGGCTGAGCAGGGGAGGGAGGGGCGGACTCGCCGCTACCCCCACGCAATTCTCCTCCTCCTCCTCCTCTTCCTCGCCGGTGCTCGGTGGGCGCGGGTGGGCGGCTCCCGGCGGCTCTCGCGAGGTGAGGAGGCGGCCCGGGGGGAGGGCGCGGAGCCTCCCGGGGCGGGGGCAGCTGCCACCGCCGCCGCCTCCTCCTCCTCCTCCTCCTCCTCCCGCCCGCCCTTGAGCCGCCGGTGCGGGGCGGTGCGGCGAGGAAAGGGGGGAGCCGCGTCTGAGGCTGCCTGCGGGTCCTTCCTCCGCTCCTGGCCGCGCCGGCAGCCGGGGGAGTCATGTAGCGCGGGAGGAGCGGGCTGCGGGGAGGGAAAAGCCCCTTCCCTTCCTCACCGCACACTCCCGCACACACACAGGCAGCACCGTGCAGCGCCGCCATGGCCGAGGAGAGCTCCGACGTCCCCAAAGAGTTGCTCGGTAAGGGACGGGGGATGGCGAGGGAAGGTATTGCGGGGACGGGGTGGTGCGTTGAGGGGCTGCAGCGCTGCGGGCAGGAGGGATGTGCGGGCACCCGGAGGGCGTGGGAATTGGATGCCGATGGTGCTGGGAGCTGCGTGCGGGGAACGGGCGGGCGGGGGCTGTGGACCCGCGGCAGGGAGCGAGAGAGAGCGGGGGCGCTGCTGCGGTCGGGGGCTCTACATCGGTGTCTGTGTACCTCGGTATCCCTGCACTCCGGTACCCTGGTATTCCGCACCCCGCCACAGCGTGGGCTCCCCGGTGGCTCCCGGCCGGGAGGTTGGTCGGGGCTCCGGTCGCTGTATATTTTTTTAATTTTTCCCCTGGGCTTTGCGTGATTTAAGAGTCATGTTCCTACGCGTGTAGGTGGGAGGGAGGGTATTGCTAGTTAAAGTTTGATGGCCACGCGCACCCCTTGGTGCCTGGTGCGGCTGAAGGGATCAGCGGGGACGGTGAGGACCCTGAAAGCGCTGTCATCGCTCCCGGGAGCTGTGGGTAATCGGATCGTTAACGCCGTGCGCGGCTAACTGACATCATTGGGGAGGAACAGGTCTGATGCTCCAGGCCTGGTTCTCGGCCACCTTCCTCAGGCCAAACTTCCTGTGATTTTAGCTGCAGCTCTGCCTGTTGAAGAGGAATCGAAAGATCTTCCTGGTCTTTCCAGCTGCCTTAATGACAGATGGAAACAGAAATCCTTCAGGCAACAAGGTGCATGTTGCATTAGGCATAGCCACTTCATCTACACTGTTGTTTCCTTCAGTTTCATCAGGCAGGTCTACCAGTGGTTTAGCATTTATAAAGTTTATAAATTTTTAAACTTATAAATTGCTAAAAAGCTGGATGGACAGTTGCACCTGTTGCAGATTATTTCTTTCCTGTATAAACAAAACAGCTGTATTTCACAGTCCTTGTAGTGTGCAGAGCCCATGGTACTTCATACCTTACTCTTAAGAAGTAGCTATAGCTTAAGAAGTACTCTTAAGGAGTAGCTATAGCCAAACCCATGAACTATTTGTTTTTTAAAATGGCTGGGCATACTTGAACTGCTAGTGCTTGGCACTTAATTTGGATCTCACTGTCCTGTTCTAGGTGAAATGTGGTGCAACTTGTGGTAAAGGGCAAAGTGAGCATCTTCACATGTTCCCCTTCTCTGGTGGCCCTGGACAGTTTTAAGAATTACCCTTCAATCCTGCTGCTCTGCAGCCACACAATTTGCTTGGTCAAAGGCTCTTCTAGGGTGTGTGGATCTGTTCATGTAGGGTTGATTTGGTTTCCAGCAGTATTTTGGCATCTGCTTGTTAAAACTTAAGCTTTTAAATTAACTTTTTTGTAGTAATCCAACATTTTGAGAGCAGGATGAAAGGATGCCTTAACATTTGGTGACTTGAATGTGGAGAATTAAGCTGCTGGTAGGAGTGTTTGAGCTGCAGTTTTTTGTTGTTACTCACTTCCTGTGTGACCTTTGTCAAGTCCTGCAGGTCATAGTCTTCAAGAAACTCTCTTACTTATTGGCTTACCGGGGTCTGCTCCTCCAAGACGTGAGTGTCTGATGTCTCCAGCATTAGAGATGGATGAGGACTTCCAAATACAAGCCTTAACATTATTTTTACAAATCTGAGTCTGAAAAATTACTTTGCCTGCCCACTTGCCATGTACTGTGCAAGGACATGTCCTCAATCACATGAGGAATATCTTAAGCCTGTATCTTAACTCTTAAGTGTCTCTAGCTCTTCCTGGCAGATGGAGCCTTAGAAGGAGCTGACATCCTGATGCTTTGAGCAGTCTTAGGTCCCAGACCCTTTTTTTCCCTAAGGCTTGCAATCCCACACAGCAGCAGTGGAAGTGAGACCTGCGGGGCAGCAAGAGGAAGCAAGTCTTTCCATGCAAGCTTCTCTGGGAGAAGCAGAGCCTGTGGAGCCATTTGTGGGAGATGAGAAACTGAAAGGCAGAGGCTGGGGGTGGAAGTAAAGTAGCAGAGACAGCAGCAATACATTTACTTCTGCAAGTTGTGGGACTGTGTGGTCAGCTTGCCTCTGTGTTCCCAAGCAGAGACAAAAATACCAGAGTTAGGCATTACCCATGGGAGAAGGAGCCTTGGGAAAAGAGCTCACATAGTGAGGACAGGGCTGAACTTTTCCCCTGGGCTTTGCTTACCTGGCTGCTCCAGTAGCTTGCAGCCTGCCTCTCAAGTGGTTGCCTGAGGAGCTGGCTGTGCTGGCCGGCTGCCATGGGACTGCTGTGGCTTGGGGCGTGCTTCTTGCTGGGCAAGCTGCTGCTACCGAGGAGCTTTTGTTTCCTGATAGGAAAATTAAAATTCCTGGGAAAACATGCTGATTCTGCAGAAAGAGCTCTTTCTGGTGGTGAGACACTCCAACCAGACACGTTTCTGACTTGCACACCATTCCTGCCCTGCAGGCAGGATGCTGTGGCCTGGGCTAAATATCCAGGCTTAATAAATGATGTGTTGTTTGCACTAACTGGTTCTGACTACTGGATGAAAAGTGCTACACAGAGCACTAGAGTAAAAAGCCTTGGGAAGACCCCATTACCTTCAGTCTTTGCCTTTAAACTTCAGCCTGCATGAGAGCCATGTGTGTGCCTGGGGAGAACGGAGACTTGCCTTCTACAGATGCCAGTTGTAGTGGTGGAAATAGGTTAATGTATTTAAAGATTTCTTTCTCATTCCTTTTCCATGGAGACTGGGGAGTGAAACTTGAGGAAAGGTGCCAAATGGGCTCTTCTATATGAACTCCTGCATTTATCTTGCAGATACTGACACCAGTGTAACTGGATCAGCTCCCTGACACCGTTCTCAGTGTGTAGGTTCCCTTCAGGCTGAAAGCAAATGTTTGGGGGAAAAGCTGTTTTATTTGGTATTTGGCAGAGATGGTGTATGGATGTCTATGCATATACATATTAATTGCTGTGGCAATTAATGTAGCATTGGTGTTGGCACTATGAGGTGGGTACATCTTTGTTGTGACTTGGACCAACACCAGCATTGCCTTTCACATCGTCGTCAGGTGTTAGGATCTGGAAGCTGGCATGGTTTCCTTTGCAACTTAAATGCTCAGAGTGCAAAATGTGCCAGTGCTTGACTTCCCATTGTCTGACCCTTTAGTCTCACTTATATAAACAACAGGATACTCTTTTGTTGTTGCAATGCAAGAAGCTTGCTAATAGCAAGTGAGGAATTTCTGCTCTCCCAGAGTGGAGCCAAGCAGTGCTGGGGCTTGTCCTGGGAATGCTTTTGATGTGTAAGCAGTGCTGGAAAGAAATATCAGATAGACTTTACAGCCCTCACATATGAAATCAATAAACCTATCACAGTGGACATAGTGTCTAGATGGTCTGCAGAAGTAGTACTTGTGGTGGGTTTGCTACTGGTGCCTGTACACTGAGGCTTCGATGAGCACAAGTGGCTGAACAGCATAGCTCTGAGTATTCCTGAAAACTTTATGGTGGTGTCTGTTTCCTTCTCGTGTTGACCCTGAAGGTATTTATCTTGGGTATTTTCTTTTATTTCAGAAAGTGTCAGGGATGTTATTGGGAGGAAAATCAAAATTTCAGTCAAGAAGAAAGTGAAGCTGGAAACCAAGGGAGATAAAGTGGATAACAAAATATTGGTAAGTGTGAAAGAATGAATCTGACATACAGGAAGGAAAAGTCTGTAAGTCTTCAGAAGGCATTAATTTTCCTCTGGAAGGGTTCTTGGAGCCTTGTGTGTGCCATAAGATACGCAGATATCTTCTTTCCCCTTGTTTTCTCACTTGGCTGTGCAATGGGTTGATGTGCAGGTGAGCACATGTACACACATATTTATTGCCAAGTTATTCCTCAATGTTTACGGCTTTGCGTTGTAGACTGATGCTTCAGTGCCTGATCTGAAGGGATTTTCTGCCTGTGCTGGGTACCTATCCTGTGAACTTCTATAGGAACAATGAGTGGGCAAGAAATGCAAAAGGAACCTTTTCTTACCTTTGGAGAATCTCCTGAAGCTGTTGCTGGTGAAGGGAAACAGCAAAACTACCGGGTTTTTCTGAACTTGATTGAGGTGGTAATTTTCAGTGTTGTCTGTGAAGTCATGCATCTGTCTTTTGAAAGAAATGTGGGATCCTCCATAGTGATTCCTAAAACTGTAGTGGAGGAAGCAACTGGAACATAATGAGTTCTGTCCAAGGCCGGATGAAGAGAAAGTTGAGTTTGTGGGTGTGGATTAAGGGGCAGACTGGTATGGGTGACACTGTTGAGTGTCTATTACAGGTCACCAGATCAGGACGAGGATGCTGATGCAGGTCTTCTACAGGCAGCTAACAGCAGCCTCAAAGCTACAGGCCCTGGTTCTCATGGGGGATTTTAACTACCCAGATATCTGCTGGAAGTCCTACTCAGCCAGCCATCCACAGTCCAGGAGGTTCCTCCAGTGCATTGGTGATGATTTCTTGATGCAAATGGTGGAGGAGCCTACTAGGAGAGGAGTGCTGCTGGATCTTGTAGTCACTAACAAGGAGGGTCTGGCTGAAGCAGTGAAGGTTGAGGGCAGCCTCGGTTGCAGTGACCATGAGATGGAGTTCAGGATCTCATGTATCAGGAGCAGAGTACCTACCAGAATCATAACCCTGGCCTTCAGGAGGGCCAGCTTTGGTGGGTGTCAGGAGGATGGAGCTTGACTCTTCTCAATGTCATCTTGTGATAGGTCAAGGGGCAATGGGTGCAAGCTAGAACATAGGAGATTCCATATCAGTGTGAGAAGACACTTCTTCACAGCAAGGGTGATGGAGCGCTGCAACAGGCTGCCCGGGGGGTTGTGGAGCCTCCTTCTCTGGAGGCATTTAAAACCCACCTGGATGTGTTCCTGTGTGACTTGATCTGGGTGATTCTGCTGTGGCAGGGGGATTGGACTTTCGATCTTTTGAGGTCCCTTCCAATCCTTGATGTTCTGTGTTTCTGTGAAAGTGTCAAATTAATTTAACTTCTATGTGTTTTCCTGTTTCCTCCAGAAGTTTTGCTGGCCTCTCTTGATAAGAACCAAGCTGTGGCGATGAGCTGGTGCGCCTGTGTGGACATGCAAAAAGAGATGGCACTTCATTTCTTGGTTTTTATGATCCTTCTCAGTCAGGAGAACTAGAGTAGCAAACACAAGCACGTACAGGGCTGCTATAATCATTTGCAGTTATTAGAAATCTGGTGTGCTGTGTCAGTAAAAATGCTGTTGTGTGCTTCAAAGTTTCATGGCCAAAACTACTGGAACGTATTTTAGGTGCGTTCTGCGTGCAGATAGTCTGTTTTGTCTGTAAAAACCTCAACTGATGAATGAGCTCTGAGTTGTCTTCATAAAGTATATGCTGCTTATCCCTGGGCAGTGAGGCTGTAGGTAATGGTCAAAAGCAGTCAGAGCAGCTCTTAAGGAATTGGAAGTGTTTTCTGCATAAGGCCTACCCTTGTGTTACATGTAGCTTGTCTGCTCACAGTTTCTATTTCAGGACTGGAAAAAGTTGATTGGATCATGTCTCGTATTTATTTGAAAGTCATGTTTGTAAGGGAGGCTGACAGTTTCACTGGAGCTGCAGCGCTTGATTGAGTTTTTGATTTATACAGAATCATTACTGTTATCAATAGGAACTGCATTGTGGAAGTACTGAAATGCTGTTCTTACCTGTCATGACCAAGAGAACGTCAAGCTTTGAACTGTCGGCGAAGTTTCTGAGGGAGGTACTACTCTCAGCAAAATGCCTGAATGTGATGACTCGCATGTTCTTTGTCTTTAATCTCTTAAGCTCTCAGGTGGGCAACTTTAACCTTTTATGACCGAAGAGGTACTGAAAGGGGCAGAACCTGTTTCAGTGGCTCATAAGTTATTGAGCACTTCTAGTGTGTGTGTGCATATTTTCAGGGGACAGGATAGGCTGTTCAAGGGGCTAAACTGCTGAAGGGGGTGTTGTCTGGTAGAACCATCTGTTCTTTGATGCAGGAGTGCAGGAGATTTACATTGTGAAAAAAGATAATGTTTTCACAGTTAGAGAAACTGCCTGTTGACTGCTGGAGTTGGATTTTGTGGTTTCTTCTGCCAGAGAAGAAAGCTGTCCTGTGCGAAGCCGTGCAGATCACTCATGGCAGTTTTTACGTTGTGCCTATCTTCACGTGGGCTTGTTTTGCAGAAGTGCTCAGGGCTGTCTGCTGTGGCAGTGGCCAGTGGAGACCAGGGGTCCTTCTGAGAATACAGACTTCTCTGAAGTGCGGAGTGCTCTGAAAAAAACTGACACCAGTGATACCTAAGGTGGATACCTCAAATTAGTGGAGACTTTATGGCCTTGCTGTCCCTGGGCAGTTTTACTTCTTACTCGTGAAGTGAAGGAGCTGTACCCTCCTGTCTTCATAAGAGTGGTTCTGAAAATACATAATGATGGCTCAGAAATGAGCAGATGCTTAATGCTAAATGCCACGGGGAAACTGCCAAGGAAATGAAGAGTTGTACTTCAGGCTGGGACTTGGGAGCATTCAGCAAATAATACATATGGCTGCATTCTCAGCAGAGCAGGTAAAACCAAGGACTGGATCACTATGGTTTGGGAAAGCATGTCGAACAGAATGCTGAATGAAGAGTTGGCAACAAAAGCAACTTGGTAATTAAAGACTCTATCCCTAAATGTACACACCAGAGGGCTCAAATGTGATTGCATGGGCAACCTTTGCGCCAGTGCTCCTCGACTCCGGAGAGCTTAGTTTTGAAATGTTAATCTACTGAGTGGTCTCTTGAATGCTCATGTGGCAATGAGTTGAGATTTTGGTTTAGAATTTGTTATCAGTTAGATGTTTGCAAGCAAATTAAGAGGCATGTGTGGGTCCAGCACTCAATAAGGAGAAATACCAGTTGTTTTCAGTGGAGCTTACCCCAGAGCTTGCTTTCTGTGCAGCTAACCCCAGAGCTGCAATGGAATGTGCTCAAGGTTTTGAGGAAGTTGATCACAGAGGTTGGCTCTGAGCCCTGGCACCCAAATCTGTGCTTTAATAAAGTGATCTCTCAATCTTTCTTCCTAGGAAAAGCCAGCAAAAGCAGTACCACTTTGAGAGAGGGAGATTATTTACAAATGATGGCACTTGGCTGGTATCTATTAGAAAAACCACTCGACTTCTGGCCCTGGTGTTCAGTGTAGTCAGGGTGCAGAGTGCTAGAATATAGGTCTAAGTGTCCAGTGAAGTCACTCTGCTGTAGGGTCTACCTCTGACAGTTAAGTCAGAAATCTGAGACTAAATTAAAAATGGTGCGAAATCCTTGGAGTTTCTTCAGGTTTGTTAAAGTGGTGAGACTGGTAGATAAATTCCATGCTTGCCTTAATGTGCTTTAGAATCTCAGCTTTGGAAGTCAGTTCTGCTTAGACTGGGGCAGAGTGCCAGAGCTCTGGAGCAATGTGCAAAACCCTCTTCAAGGCTTCTCTCAGCAGTTTGGGTCACAGACTCCCAGCTGGATCTACCTGTCCTTGGCCAGAGCCGTGCTCCTGCAGAAGCAGACCCCACTGTGTTTGCCTTCGGTGTGGTTATTTGGTTAAAGTAGATAAAATGGCGCCATTTTGTAAACAGTCAGGGATTGCTTTGGTTTTGTGGGATTGTTTTGTTCCAACCTGGTTTGTTTGGGTTTGTTTATTTTTAGGAGGACAAGGCTTAGGGCATCATGCTGAGTGGCTGCTGTGTTCGCCTCACACTGACATCTTTTGACCTTCTCTCCAGTTTCAGCTTGAGCTGATGGATATGCACAAGTCTCAGTTGCAATGATGATGCAGTTGGTTTGGGGAGGTGGTGGTGGAAGGGGCAGATGGAAAAAGAAGAGAAACTTTACACCTACTCCCTTCCATGAAGCTGATGCCTTTTGATCCGATAAGGGATTGGGCAGAATGTCCTGTCCATAAGATTTCGGTGTGTTGTCATGTTTTTTCTTTAATCAAGACATCAGTGACTGTCAGGTTATCACCTACAGACGAACCCCAGTTGCAAACTGGGCTGCTTGGTTTCAGTGTTTGCTGCCTTTTTCACCTCAAAATAGCCAAGGTACCTGTGCAGTGATTTGCTGAGTATTTCCTACTGTAGCTTCTTCCTGCCAGATTTATTCTCGTTAGTAGCAATCATTGAGAAGCTGAAATTGTAAGATAAAGGAAATATATTACATAGGTTTGACCAACTCCACGTGAATTACTGGGTTTTTGGGAGCAGTTCTTGACAAACCTGGATTTGGGACTCTCTTTACTGTTTGCTCTTTACTGTCTTAGCCTGACTGTCTCTGACATTAGCCATCCCTTCCAAAATAGTGCTGCGTTAGTCGCTAAAGACGAGGAAGTCCTGCAAAAGACTGCGCTTTCTGTGTGGCTGGGCTGGGCTTTTCACTTTGGTGGGGTTTTTTGTTTGCTTTTCTAACCTTAAGACCGCAGAGTGATGTGATGTGATGTAGTGACCAACAGCACTTTATTAGGAAATTCCACTGAAGGATCTGCGTTAGGCGGCTGCCCCAGGTCATTTATGTTCTCTGTGTTAAAAAATCACAGCTCTGGAACGCGGACAGCTACCTTGGCAGTTTCCTCCTTTCCAAGTTTACTGTATGCCCACCTTGCTTTCACAGGGAATGATTCGGGTGGCCTTGCCACTTTCTTTAGAACACGTGTTTGTTTGGGTTGAGTCCTGTCAAATAGGTTTCGAGCACATGGTCTGAAAGGTCTTGTTCTGCTGCTAAACACGCACTTATAATGATTAAAATTCTATTTAAAAGAAATCTTTCTGTATTTGCTTGTGAAGAAGCGATTAAGGCCGTCTTGTGCGCTGTCCCTGTGGCTTCTGAACACTGCTGGCGGTGCTGATGTAGGTGGGAAAGGCTGCGGTGCCTCTTCAGCTATATGGGTGGCAGTCTCGGGGTGCAGGCAGTACTGTTTCCGTACTGCCAAAACTATTTTGGGATTAAAACCTCTGGTGCTTGTTTTCCATTGCTCATCTTTTGTTTTAATCCATCCTCAATAATGTGCTCGAGTGGAGACTAATTTCTCGCTGTCTAGGTGCAAACGTCTTGCCTTAACAAACACGGACTTGCATTTAATCACTAGGAGCAGGAAGCTCACGGGGTTGTCCAAGGTTAGTTTTCCATAAAACACTTGCAGTCTTGCGTGCTGTAGGTGACAGCTGGTGTGTGATAATGAGGTTAAACATGGGCATTCTTTCAGAATAGCGGTGCTTCCTCTTCCTTGCCCAGCACGTTGACTGTTATGACATATATCGTCAGCATGTGTTTATTAAGACGACAGGAAGTAGGTGTTGGTGCACTCCTCGTGTCAGGAAGCCTAGATGAAGTGAGGCAGAGTAATAAAAAAATACTTATATGTGAAAATGTATTTTAATACGTTTACAAGGTGCTTCTTAGAAAACAACTGGACAGTGGCCAAGGAGACTGCTCCAGAAAACTGAAATAGTAAGAGTGCTGCTGGAAAGATGATTCATTGACGGAGTCATGCAGTTGTAAGCAGTCCCAGAATAGGAGCTGTTCAGAAATTACATTCATTTATGTGCAAGTCTTACTAGTTAGATGCTAATCTGTAAGGTTACTCTTGATGGGGTGGGGACACTTACAGACTTTGCATTCTCATGCTGTGATAGTGCAAGCACATGCTCTTGGAGTTGTTTCCACTTCTGGGAGGGGATACTGGCCATCAATGGAATTAAGCAGAGAGAATTGCTTCCTCCTTCTTTGGGTTAGTGGAGTTGGAATTACTTTTCCTTCAGTTTCCAGTTCCTGCTTCCAGTTCTTTTTTTCCCTTCCTCATTTTCCACACTCGGTTGTAGAGAGAACTGTGCTTTGTGTTTGATTCCATGTTGACACACTATTTATCACAATAATGATGTGAATAAGCCCTGAGGCTCCTTTTCCTGGGGTTTGGCTGCATTCAGGATAAGATCTAGCAGTCCCCTTTCTCTGGTTACCTGGGCAGAGGGCAGATTTTCTAGCACTTCTGTGACCTTTTTGTGTGCAGCTCTGCCCAGACAGACACTTGGTTGAAGCATGGAAAATCTCTTGTATGATCAGAGCAATCTTTCCATGCTTCAGGAGGGTGATGGAGCCGTGACATCGGAGGAGCTACTTCGGGAGGGTGGTACAGCCATGACATTGGAGGAGCAGCTTTGGGAGGGTGCTGTAGGCATAACATTGGAGGAAAGGCTTTGGGAGAGTGGTGTAGCCATGACATTGGAGGAGCAGCTTTGGGAGCCTCTCTAGTTTTGGGCAACTGGCGCATGTAGGGAAAGGTCAGAAAAGGCAACTCCTCCTCACGTGCCCTAGCTGTACCTGCCTTTCTTCTACCTCATGCACTTTGCCTGTGCACCCCCACCTGCAGGGCTACATAGCCTTGTCTGTGTTTTGGAAGGAGGAAATGCAAATGTTCATCTTGCTCTTAGAGGCTTCTGGTTTTCTGTTTGCAGCTCTAACAGCTATCAGGGAAAAAAGCAGTAATGGGAGACAGGAATCTGCTACCGCTCTGAACTGTTCATGGGATCTCTCCTCCTGTCAAATTTTCATAACCCAATTAAAACATTTTTTAATCAACTTTTTTAGCTGTCACTTCTTTTGCTGAATCCATAATGTACCAAAGTGGTTTGCTAATGTGCTTTTGTTTCTAGAGGGCCTGACTCCCTGCCATCATTATTGGTGAAATGGAGCCTTCCTAAGCAATGATTTGCATTGAAATCTGTGCATAAAAGTGGCAGAAGATTTACTACTACATATAATTTCCCAGAAGCTGGAAATAAGAAATAGAAAATGAGCATTAGGGTCAAGTTCTTCTCTCAGCCACTCTTTTCCACTGATGGCATTTTTGTCTGAGAAGGAGGAGGCTTGGAAAGGAGCAGAGATGTATGTTGTTTTTAGAGCCCTGTAGGTTGGAAAAGACTCTTAAAAGCACTGAGTCCAGCACTACCAAGTCCACCACTAAGCCATGTCCCTCAGCACCACATGGCCTCAGCGCTGCTTCCCTGGGCAGCCTATTCCAGTGTTTGAAAAACCTTTCAGTAAATAACTTTTTTCTAATATCCAAACCTCCCCTGGTGAAACTTGAGGCCATTTCATCTTGTCCTGTTGCTTGTTACTTGGGAGAAAAGACTGACCCCTGCCTTGCTACAACCTCCTTTTGGGTAGCGAGGTGGTCTCCCTTCAGCCTCCTTTTGTTCATGCTCAACATCCCTAGTTCCCTCAGCTGCTCCTCACAGAATTTGTGCTCTAAATCCTTCACCAGCTTTGTTGCCCTTTCCTGGACAGTCTTCAGCACCTCAGTGTCCTCCTTGTAGGGAGAGGCCCACAACTGAACCCAGTATTCAAGATGTGGCCTCACCAGTGACCAGTACAGGGGGAAAATCACTGCGCTAGCCCCACTGGCCACGCTGTGAATACCGGTGTATCACCAATAGAAATGCAAAACCCTTGTCCGTGCTTCTGGGTTGTTTGAGGGTTTTGGGGTGTTTTTCTTCTTGTGGCTTGTTTAGTCTGCCTGAAGGTACTTTGTGTAAGAAGAGACTTCTCATGCAGAGAATGGAGTTCACGTCACTGTAAGTGGTGTGGAGGAGGACACAGGGAGCCTGAGAAAGGCCACAAGGGCCACTAATTGAAAAGTCACTGCAGTCTACTGTGAAAAATGCTGCTTGTTGCTCAGAGCCCCTTTCTTCAACCACTGTGGTGGTGGAAAACTGGTTTAGGTCGCTGATTTGTCTCATTGGTAAAATACTTCCTTTGCTTTACTTACAATTCTACTACATTTTTGCTCGTGGTGGTGGTAATTTAATTCTGTGTAAAGTAATTACGGGCCCAGAATGTAAAATTATTCATTGAACAGAACTGCTTCTCACTGCTTCTGAGTGGCACCAGGTCCCCAGGCTGACTGCTGCCCTTGTTCCTGCCTACTCGCTCACAGGGCTCGGAACACCCGCTCCACGGTGTGCCTCTGGTTGACGATGGCTTCCCTAATTTGATCATTTAAGATGACAAACTTGTATAATGAAAATTTAATTACAAGAGCCAGAGTCTGCCAGAGTCCTGAAACAGTCCTAACCAAATGAATTGGTCTGCTGGGTGATGGAAGAGCTACCCTGGCTCGGGGAGCCCCAGGATGAGGTCATTCGCTTTGAACATCACTGCTGGCTGGTATGAAGTTTGCAGAAGCCACGTCACTGGCTGTAAGCGTGGGAGAGGTGGATGCCTGGCCTTGTGGGGACCAGTGGCTTCTGGGAGACCAACGGCTAAGGTAGGTTTTAGCAACGGTGGAGACTTCCTCCCCCAGACACAGAGTATTTGCTCGTTGTTGTGTTACTGTCACTCCTCAGGGGACTTTGCAAACAAATCCTGGCAGCTCTCATCCCTCTGAACTAATATGAATTAGGAGAAGATTTTTCACTGAAAGAGTGATCTGGTTTTGGAATGGGCTACCCACAGAGGTGGTTGAGTCACCATCCCTGGAGGTGTTCAAGGTTAGGCTGGATGAGGTGCTGAGTGGCATGATCTAGATGTTAGGATTACTGGGTTTTTTTGGATTTAGGTTGGACTGGATGATCTTTGAGGTCTTTTCCAACCTTATCATTACTGTGATACTGTGAATTAAAAGCGTCTGTGTGTCCCGTGAGGTTAACGTAAAGCCACCTGCAGGACAGAAACAATGAGCAAGCGAGGAGCAGCTCTTGCTTTGTGTACTGGGTTCACCTCAAACGGTAACACGTTGGCAGGTTATTTTTGTGGGTCATCTTTGCAAAGTGACCTTTGTGGAGAAAGCAAACAAATCATAATTGTGGGCTGGGCTAGTGGGTGCTGGATGCTGTGCAGCTTTTCCTCTTGGCTGGCAAGAGGAGCCTGTATCCCTGCGTGCGGCAGAAGGCCTGTGACAGCAGGATGGGATTCCGAATGTGTGAGAACAGAAGGGGACAAACTGGCTCTATTCCTTCCATAAGCATTTCTGTCCCCCTTTGCTTTTTCAGTGGTTTTGAGACAGGCTGATAACTGGATTTCATTCTTCCCCCATTCTGCAGTTGAAGCAGTGAACGGCTGCCTGTAAGGAGGGCAGCAGTGTGGTTGGGGTGTCTGGAAGCACTCTCATAGCCAGGGCTTAGGAGACCAAGGTCATTCAGAGCAATCCATTGCTGTTTCATGCTCCTGAATGCTTGAAAGATGCTTGCCAGAGGTGTGATTTTATGAAACAGGCACTTTGGGTACATGTCTCTTTATCTGAACACATCCTTGCTTCTCTGACTTAACAGCAATCCTCCCCTTGTACCAAAGACTTTGATGAGCCACTGCTTCTGCACAGCTTAGTGAAATCTGGAGGGTTTGAGCCAAGTTACAGATACCTACTTATTCTCGGGGCATGAGAGGAAAGCAAGCAGGTGATTTAGCTGCTGCAGAGCAGTTTCTACTCGGGTCTGATTAGGGGAAGCAAGTATCAATTGACCCTGATCTGAATTGGGAGATGGGGCACTGCTGTGTTTGTTCAGGGCTGACCTCTGCATGAAAAGGCTTGTCCCTCTCTGCCTTCCAGGCCATTAGCAGGACTGAAACTATTCACACAAAACTGTTGATAGAGGGGAAGCCTTTCAGAGGCTCCTGTCTGGGCAAACACTTGAGCCAGGTGCTTAAGAATGATACCACCTTACAGCCAAGCCTTGATCTTATGTAGAGCTCGGTGAGGAGCGGTGAAGGCAGGTTTGGATTTGTAGTGCAGGCAGCTTTAGGTAATGATCTTCCTTTCTGGGGTTAACCACCTTGCCAGTAAATATCTGAAGAACTACCAGCTTAGCTAAGTACTGATGCAGGGATAAGTAACAACTTTTGCCATGTTGGTAAGTTTATTCATGTCTGTTGGGGAGCAAAACACAAGATGGGAAGAAGTCACCAGAAGAACAATATCCCCAATAAAAATCTTATTTTATTATGATTGTTTTAAAAAAGGCAATCTGAAATTTTTAAATAAATCTGAAAGTTTTAAATAAAACAAGAGATTCTGGCTGTGTTAAGGTTCACATCTGCACTTGGCAGGTATTGAGAGCAAAGTGCTTGGACTTTGGGCTTTGTTCTCTCATGCCAAGAAGGTGCTGAACACCTGTATCACTTGTGAAGCCTCTGGGTGTCTGTTGTGTGCAACTGGTGCACATAACATTCCTGTTCCCATCTTTCCTGTCCCTTTGTGTTGTCACTCCATTTTCTGTGCTTTGGAAAGTCTCTGGAAACTTTCCTGTGTGTAGATTATTTTCACTACTTAAGCTTGCTTTTTAGATTGTCCTTTCTCTTACTAGTGTCCTCATTTCTCCCCCAACCATGTTATTTCCCCACTTCTGTTTCCTTGCCTTCCAGAGATAATACAAACATCTCCAAAGACCTCGGTGTCCCTGAAAATGCAGTGTTGGTGGACAGAATATAGTGCTGAAATGTACTGATGGCTGCAACAGACTTATTCTTGTTTGCAGTTTTACTTGATCCTGCTGACCAAGTTCTCTGCTTCCTTGTTCTGTAACTTCATCAAATTCTAGGCTAGATCTGTGTCACTAGTGTCACGGTGCACAGCTGTTAGTATAATCTGGCTTTAGGTTCTTTCCACCTTTCCCAAAGCAGCTTTAAGAAAAAACCCAAACAAGCACACCAAAACAAGCATCAGCCCCCAAACCAACTGCTAGCATCTCAGCCTGGTGCTTGTCCTGGGGGGAAGCCAGACAGTACAATAGACACAACCCCCGTGTCTTGCTCTCTCCAGCTTTCTAGGGAGATAAATTGTTGAGCTTAAAAAATGGGGAAAAAATAAAAGCAAAGCAAGAACTGCGGGATAATATGACAATTTCAATGCAGGTAGCTTGTGTGCATGGTGCCAGAGCAGTCTAGAAGGCTGTAAAAGAGCTTTAAAAAGAGTGTGGTCCGTAAATACAATGCTGTGTTACCCAATTTTTATAGTTTTCTCTTTGCTTTGGGAAGGTGTCCGCTAAGAGATTTAACTCTGCTGATGAATTTAACAGTCTGTAATCTGTACTGGTTCCCTCACAAATTGTTTCAAAGGCACTTTCCTGCAGTTATGTGCTTGGCTGCACCAAGAGAGGTGGAATCCTGACTCTTTTGGGCTTCTCAGTCAACTACAGTTTGGAAAGGCTGGTTATCTGGAGAAGAGTGTGTGTTCGGTCTGTAGCCAAAGGCCCAGACACATCCTCAGGAGTGGTCTAATACAGCAGGAATGTGTGTTTTGTTTTGGCTATAAACTGTTGCTGGCTGTTGGGCTTTTTCTCCTTAAACTTAGTAAATACTTACGGTAAGCCTTGAAAATACTTTTTCCCCTGTTGAATATTTTGAAAACACCTAGCAAGAAATGCAAAAACCTAAAGATGGGTTAGTTTCACGTGCTATTTCCAGTGTCGTGCTCTGCTTTTGAAGTATTTCCTGTGGTGCTGTCAGATGGGTCTGCTGTTGTCTGTGTGCGCGTGAAATTGTGTGAAATTAAAATCCTGCAGGTTTTTGTATGGTACTAATTTATCACAATGCAGCCTTAATGCAATTGCAGTAGGTGTTTGTTCAGCCTGAGTGGTTAAGCCCGCCCCAAATAAATTACTCTTTTTATTTTTTCCACTTTCCTATTTTTATCTTCCATTGTTTATTTTAGAATATTCCTGATGGTTTTTTTTTTCTTTGTGGAGGGTCTGTTTACTCTCACCATGAAGAAAATATTGCAGGCAACTGTTTTCAACCAAGGCTGGCCTTAAGGACACAGGGGTAATTAAAGGAACCATGGGCAAGTCAGCTTCTCAGACTCCTATTTTACCTCTGAAACTGCTTGCAGTCTTCCACTGCTCTCTGGAGCATACTTGTATGGTGCTGGTGGTGACTCTCTCTCCAACGTGAAGCTTCTGTGAAAGGGTCAGGGAATTGTGCTTGACACAGCACTGGGGACCTCCCAGGTGTTGGCTGCTAGGGATCCATAGCTGCCTGATGCTGATGCTCTCTGTTCTGAGTGAATGCAGTGTAGTGCCACAGAATCACAGAAAGACAGGGGTTAGAATATATATCTGGAGATCATCTAGTCCTGCTAGAGCAGATCACATAGGAACTCATCTCAGTGTCTGAATGTCTCCAGAGGAGGAGACTTCACAACCTCTCTGGGTAGCTTGTTCCACAGCTCTGTTGTCCTCACAGTAAAGAACTTCTTTCTTATGTTTAGCTTGAACCTCCCATGTTGCAGGTTTTGCATGCAGCTTCATCCAGTGACAGGAGGAATCCTGTTTTGCCTGTACCTTGAGATGCACTGCAGAGAGCTTTGCTGTGGAGTAGCCTGTGTGCTGGAGCTCACAGCGCACCCAATTCCTCGCCTAACCTTGGGGCGCTGGAGCTCCAGGGAGATGGAAGAGGCTGTGCTGTGCTGGAGGAGGAGTCTCTGCTTGCACAATTCCTTCTGTAATGCTAGACCTCCTTCTTGCCAGCTGCAGGAATTTGCATGGAGCTGCTTGACTTCAAAACACCATGGGAGGAGGGGGTTTGCTGCCTGGGATGAGAGTGAGGGAGCTGTGTCAGAGGGACTGGTGACAACCAGCCGTTACATGACCCATGTTCTGTGACAGGTCAGCAACAGAAATGTTCTCACAAGTCATCTTTACCTGCCAATTTCGTAGTTTATTGATAATACTCCTAGAGAAGCCTCAGCTTGTGCAACAGGGGATCTGCAGCCTGGCAGAGCTGGCGAGAAGAAGAGGAATAACTTTCTTTATTCCCCATGTCACTGTTTCTGAAGTGGTAATGGCAGCTTTTCCTGGAATATAAAGGGAAAGAGCTGGCAGAGACATGAGACTCTCAGTCAGAAGCCTGGCAGGAGCGAAGCAAGCTGCCTTGGTTGTTCTGCTTTTTTATGCTCTCTTGAAGTTATTTTCCAGGCCAAGGGGACTGGTGATAAATACTGCACCAGTCTCACTGGACTTCAGTTCTCAGTAAAGGTTAATCTGAGATCCTCTGCTAAAGGGGTTGTTGTCACACACTGCTTATTTATTTATGCCATTACCTTTGCATGAAAAGGTGGAGTTTTGACCTAATTGCATAGGTGTTGCTTCTGTAGGAATACCCGCGTGGTAACCGTAGCAGATTGTCAGAGCACTGCACAAGTGTTTTACTTTACAGGAGAGACCCACCACAGTGCATGGACCTCGCTCCTCTCTCCTCCAAGACTGGTTCAGACCGTGCACTACCCTTGAGGGTCCAGTTCTCTGAATTAAGATTTAATAGAATACAATATGCTGAGAAAAATCCTTAGAAAGATAGGGCTCAGATGCATTTTTGGGAAACCATCAGAGTTGTTTGGTACAGTGTGGTTCTTACCAGCTTGTGGCTTGAAGGACACTGAGTAACTCTGGTAACTGCCTATATGGTTGTAGGTATTGGATGACCCTCCCATGGGGAGCAGAGAGGTTTTCAGAATTGACCTTTGGATAATCTGGTGGCATTGTCTGAGGGGTGACCTCATTCATGTCTATAAGCATATGAAGGGTGGGCGTCAGGAGGATGGAGCCGGGCTCTTCTCAGTGTCATCTAGTGATAGGGCAAGAAGCAAAGGGTATAAGCTTGAACATAACAGGTTCCACATCAATATGAGAAGGAACTTCTTCACAGTGAGGGTGACAGAGCACTGGAACAGGCTGCCCAGGGTGGTTGTGGAGTCTCCTTCGTTGAAGATGTTCAAGACCTGCCTGAATGTGTTCCTGTGTGACTTGGTCTAGATGATCCTGCTGTGGCAGGGGGATTGGACTAGATGATCTTTCTAGGTCCCTTCCAATCCCTAATGATTCTATGATTGTCTGAGAGAACAAGCAAAAGTATGTGGTCAGGTGGAATGTCTCACACGTCATTTGAACTTGGGTGGTGGAAATCCATGAGACACGGATCTGTTGGTTAGCTCTAGTCTCCTGTGGTCCGAGAGCATTCTGATGGCTTTTGGACCCCACATTAGCAGGATGAAGAGTGGGTTGGACTGCCCTGTTCAGACTGGCTTGCACAGCCTGAAGATTAGTGGAGCTGTTGGTACATGGTGGAGCCAGGCCAGTTGGACTAGGCGTTAGGCTAATGCTTTTGTGGCATTGCGGATGTATCAACACAAGGAAATTCAGTATCTGGGTTACAGTAGCCTCTGGCAGTTGGGTTAAGCTGCTACTGTAAGAAAAATGTCCCTTCCCTGGTTTTGTTTTTTTGGTTTTTTTTAAATTCTCCTGTAATTTAAAATGTATCCCAGGCTGGTTTTTAATAGCACAAAGAGGTAAAAATACCTAGTGGTTTGCAGATATTTATGCAGCCCTGTGTGACGAGGCTGCTGTCAAGCATCGGTAACGGGGATATTGATGTTTTTCCATTCCTGTCGGCAGAATTCACGCGTAAAATGAACGCTGAGCTTTTAAGTGCGTTTAATAATCACCCCTCCCATGAATGTGTGCCAACACGTGGAGTGATGCACAAACTGATGCTCTAGATGAGTCTGTGACTTAATGAGTCAGGCTGATACGTATTGCATAGCGTATTTCACATAAATCATATGAATCTCAAGGTTATTGCGTTATACTCTTATTTTAAGGTCAGTAGAGTAATTGAAACAAGAGGCAGTGAAATTGGATATTCTGAGCCCAGCGTGCTGCCTCTTGCATCAAGAGGATGTTCAGTTGCTAAATGTGGGTTCTTTTTCCCAGACAGCAAGTGCATCTGTGGATTCTGCAGTGCCCATTTGTTTCAGCCTGAGCACACTCCTCTGTTGACACTTGCTGTGAAATACCGTAGCCTGGTTCACCTTCTGTGCTGCTGGGTTCCTGTAGCTCTCTCTGTTTTGTTTATCCATTATTAAACGCGTGCTTTCCACCCGACAAGTGCTATAAAATCCCTTTCACTGTGGCTGAACCCAAACCCCTCCACTGAGAATCTAGAAGGGTTATTAATTTTTTTGAATGCAAATACTGCGCATTTCTGCTTCCCACTGAAGTGCTCTTCAGGCCAGACAGCTCAACAGGCTGGTCCAGTCTCGCCATCCTGTTCTTAAAGCTGTGCAGGCACGGAAAAACAAAGGGCTAGATTTTTCTGAGTTTCAACTGAAAACAGAAAGAAGAGTATCTTGTGTGTTTGAAAGTCTTTCTGGTGGTCTGGTAATATATTAGATCAGTGTAAAAATGAGTGTTCATAATGTGTAGTGTGTGTGTGTGTTGTTACACGTACCCCTGCATTAGTGTAACTGGCATGCAGTCTCCATTAAGACCATACACAGAGCATCAAACTGATGCTTTTGTGACACGAGCTACAAGGGTTCAAGCTTTTGAAGATTACATTTTAAGATTACTCAGTTTAGACTGCCGGTGTGAAAGTCTTCTGATTGTGTTTGATGGTCATTCGAGAACAACAAATAAATAGAGGCCGTTGGTTCCTTCCTAAGCTCTAGCTTGTGTAAGCAGTGGCTTGTCTTTCGATTCTCATTAAACACGCTCTGGCTTGTTTTTATGACGTTCTGTTTTATTTATCCTTTCTTAGATTAGCATTCCAGCTCTTGGGAACTGCATGCCTGATGTTTACAGGACACCAGCTTTTCCTCTAAGGGAGAAGAGTGATGTTAACCACTTGATCTCAGTTTGATAAGGGGGTATCTTTCCAAGTACAGGCTTTTTGGTTCTCATTCTTAAAAAAATAAAGCCATGTAGATGTTAGCTCAGTCTTCACCTGTGTGTACTTGTTTGCTTTGAAAAGAAATAGTCTGGGACACTAAGCTGCTTCTTCTGTTCTTTTTCACCTCTTGGGTCAAGAGTGATAACCTCAGGACTTCTCATGCAGTTGGATGCAACAGTGACCTGAGACAGCAGTTCTGTTGTCAGGGTAGCTATTGCTGGAAGAATTGACTCTTCCCCCAGAAAGGAGCAAAGCAGCAGATGGGAGGCTGTCTGAAGAATATTCCAAAGAATGGCCAGAGCGACTGAGATCAAGGCCAGAGGAGTGCCTTGGTGTTGAGTGAGCCTCCCTCTTGCTTTCTGTGCTTGACAGGTTGCAGCTGCGAACCTTGTCCTCCTCCACACAGCAGACAGCCTGGAAGGACAGGCGTAGTGTTTTTCTCAGAGCAGGGATCAAGTAGCATTTCTGTAACTGGGTCAACAGAAGCCGGAAAGAAAGCAGTGGTTGCTCCTCTGCCTTTGGGGAAGCTGATCAGTCTATATGCTACATGTGTTTTATGTCCATTATTAGTAATGGAATTCAGAGAACTGAGCCTTTCCATGCCTCAAACCAGTGGGTTTCATCTGGCCTCAAGAATTATCATCTTGGTTGCTCCACAGCTTCACTCTTACCTGGCTGAGGGGCAGTTGTACCTCTGTCCCAAGTCCTGTAGCTGATGGTTTAAGCCATAAGCATGGCAGGTGGTGTGCAGTTCTCCTCTAAATGCTGTAAACGCAACTGGGCACCAGAAACCCCTGTCTTCTGAGTGGTAGGTTCTTGCTCCCCCACTCGCTCTTGGAAGGATGGGATAGTTCCTTCTGAGGCTCAGTATTTCCTCAGAGAAGAGGTGCTGGATTGCGAGATAAATGTGCAGCAGAAGACCTGCCCCTTGGTACCTGTGTGGTCAGTACTGGTTTAACATGAAATGTGCCACCACCTTTTCCTGCTAAGGGGTGCTGTTTCAATGCTGTTGGTGTGATTATTGGGTGCAAGTTCTCCAGTGCTTCTGAATCTGCTGAAATGCTTTAGTCCAAGGCCATAGTTTCCGTTCTGTTTAGTGCTGCAAAAGACACGGAAGATGTGGGAGCACCAGTTGGAACCAAGTGTGTCATCTGTGGTGAATAAATGGTTGGATAAATGTGTATCCTCACCTCCTCCGTCTGGTGCTGTGTTTTCCAGGTGGATTTGACTCCAGTCCCTGGGAATCTCAGACAGATGTGCAGGGCTCGCTGTTCAAGGGCTTCGCTCTGCCTTGCTGGATATCAGTTGGGATGTTTTTTCCCACACCCAAACTTGCAGGTGCTGGAAGCATTTCTGGTGTCGTATCAGTGTTTGTGTCCTGTGAACACTCATCAAGGTGAAGCTCCACTGTCTTTACTGTGGGTGCTTTTTCATTAGCTTTCTCAAACATGGGTGGGAGGAGAGAGCACTTGGGTGAGAACAACAGCCTGTGGCCACTGGGGCTTACGGAGGACAGTGTGTGGCTGTTGACTTAGTCTTGCTATCTGAAACTAATGTTTTACTGAGATTTCTACTGGTTTTTCTTTTCTGCATTTTGTTGGTTTGGGGCAAGAATGTGAGAAATCTGAACTTGAAAATAATCAAACATTTTTTGAGGGTGTTGTGTGTGTGTGTGTTTCTGACAGCATGAACTCTGCATTAAGCTACATTTTAGCAGTTGGGTTTATAGGTGAAGTTAGACTTTTGGAATGCAGTTGTCACACAAACATTTATAATGGCAGGTTCTAGTGACAGAAAAGCCAGAAGGAAAATTGGTTACCTCAGGTGATATTGACAGAGGTGTCTGTTGTTGTGCTTGTTTCTTTGGATTTAATGCTGGTAAAAATGCCTGAACATACTCTCTAGCCAGTATATTGATAGTGGAGTGAATGATAAATATGATTATTTAATAGCATTAAGTACTTGGATGGAGATGTATAAAAAACCCCTATAGCCAGCAGCGCCCGATAATCAAGTGGGGCTGTCAGTTTACTGTGGCCTCCTGATAAATCTTCTTACACCCGTTCGTGCTGGGTGGGATGTACCTTGGGTCTTCCCCCAGATCTCCAAATGAAGACCAATCAAGTCAATGTCGGGTTGTTTTTTCCCCTACTGATTCAAAGGGTTGCATGGAGGGCAGGTGATGGTGTCATGACAGGAGGAGAAGATCTTGAATCCTGGAGCCATAAATAATACTGGGAGCTTTCAGCAGCTGTTTTCCTCAGAAGACAGGCTCTTCTGGAAGGGGTCTGCTTTGCAGCTGGGAAAACAAATCAGGCAAAAATGTGGTTTAATTTGGGTTTGACAAGCCAACTGCTTTTTTTTTTTTGCTTTGTTTTGTTTTCTCTTCCAATATGGTCTGATTAATGTAAGTGATTTCAGTGTAGCTCATTCCTCCTCAGTGAAGTCCACGCAGTAAGCCTTCCTAATAAATTGTTCTCTCTTTACAACTTACAAGAGTCCTTGAGCTGCGTGATGAGCTGTGATATCCTGGGGAGCCTGGGGCAGGACATAGCCACCATCTTCAATAAATAACCAACAGTCCATGGTTATACAGTTTTCTTTTTACACCACTGTAGGCTACTCCTCTGTTTTGAAAATGCTGATTTTTATTTTAAATGAGCTCTGTATTACTTGCCTGCGTGCTATTGGTGTACAATTTGGGATCTGTAATTAATGAGACCTGTCTAATCTGCTTGCAAACTAAGGATTTTGCAGTATCTTTGTTATTAAAGGCAAAACCAGCTAGAAGAGGATTGTTTCAGAGTCTCCGACTCTGGGTAATGCCACCTGTAACTGAGATGTGAAGCTCTCCCCTGCAGTGACCCTCTGTGCAGGCACGTTTACTGTTAGCAAGCAGGGAGAAAACATCTTGTGAGGCAAAACAAGCATTTAAGAGATTTTAATAAGCACACAGTATGGAAGGACAAGAAAAAATATTCCTAGTATTACAGAGCTGCTAATTGTTCAAATGACCTTGAAAACACTCAAGTGCAGCAGTTCTTATTAAATAAGTGTGAAAGGCTGATTCCTGAGGAGAATGCGAGCGTGGTTGGGGCTGGGTTAGCTCCTCACAAGTGAAAATCTTGGACACAGTGACTGGAGACATTAGCATCTTGTTTGAGCTGGGAAGATCTACAGACTTCAGGCTGGAGAACTGGGCAGAGAAAAATCTCATGAGCTATAACAAGAGTAAGTGCAGAGTCTTGCACCATCTGCCCTGGTGAGGCCACACCTGGAGTATTGTGTCCAGTTCTGGGCTCCTCAGTACAAGAGGGATGTGGAGCTGCTGGAGAGAGTTCAGCGTAGGGCAACAAAGATGATAAGAGAGGTGGAGCACCTCCCTTATGAGGAGAGGTTGAGGGAGCTGGGTCTCTTTAGCTTGGAGAAGAGGAGACTGAGAGGTGACCTCATTAATGTCTACAAATATTTGAGGGGTGGGTGTCAGGACGATGGCACTGGGCTGTTCTCGGTGTCATGTAGTGATAGGACAAGGGGCAATGGTTGTAAGCTGGAACATAGGAGGTTCCACATCAACCTGAGAAGGAACTTCTTCACGGTGAGGGTGACGGAGCACTGGAACAGGCTGCCCAGGGGGGTTGTGGAGTCTTCTTCTCTGGAGATGTTCAAGACCCGACTGGACGGGTTCCTGTGTGACTTGGTTTAGGTGATCCTGCTGTTGCAGGGGGATTGGACTAGATGATCTTTAGAGGTCCCTTCCGATCCTAATGATTCTATGATTCTATGACTTGGGAACCATCCCTGAGTGTTTATCTGGTTTTGGCTGATCAGAAGGGGAAAGGGATATCCTTGCCAAGAAACTAGCTTGAAAGCAAAGCTACAGCTTTTACAGAAGAGCTGTTGTTCCTTCATAGTTAAGTAGTGGATATGTGCTGGTAAAATTGCTGGAGAAACTGCAGATATTCTAACTTGTCAGGCCCAGTTTGGTTTTGGATTGATTCCTGAAATGCAAGAGGTCTAGGACAGAGACCACCAACTGAATGTGTTTTAACTCCGTAGAAAGAAAAGACAATATTTTAGATGTCACAGATGGCCTCGGCCATGGGGTGAAAGTGGAGAAGGGCTGCGTTGAGTGTTCAGGTATTTAATTTCTTTGCACTTCTCAGTTGTCTGTGTGTGTACACTGCATAAACTGACTGACCTTGGATCTTCATAATCTTGTGAGAAAAGATTGTTTAGTTAGGACTTGTTGAATGCTGGACAGGATTAAAATTTAACTCGGTCTGGAATCGCCCCTTATACAGAGGAATATGTAGTGTAAGCCTTCCTCTAGAAGTTTGCACGTTTCCATGTAAAAGGTCATTATTGTTTGAAAAATCTGTGTGAACAGTTCTTTGCTGGTAACTTTGAGGAGCCTTATGCCACGTGGAATTTTTCTGCTGTGCTATGTGAAAGATTAAGGTAAATTCCCCGGGCTCTGTGGCAGTTCATCTTTTCAGGGAAGAAACCTCTTCCCAACAGAGGAAAACAAACCAAGTGAAGTCCATTGATGTCTTGAAAACTTGATACCACCATTGCAATGTTTCTGTACTACTCCCTACCATGGTAGAGTTTCTGAACTACTCCCTTTCTGCTTTTCGTGTTCTGAGGGCTCTGTCCCTTCAAGCAAGGGATTGCACTGGGGTCTGTAGTTCACAGGGTGCTTTATTAAGAGAAGATGCTTATGGATTTGGTGATGTGGAGAGTTGTGTGACTGCAAAGGACTGACTTGATGTAAGACCCTCATTTGGCTTTTCTCTACCTCTGTTAAAAAACAATAGCACCAGTTTCTTTTCAGCAGCCCTGCTCCTAAGGAGAGAGACAGGATCAACCTATGAATGTTTTGAAGGAAGGAATACACAGTGGTGTCTTTAAATGCTCTCCATGCTCTGGAATTTCATTTCCTAGGTCAGACACCAAACTCTTAGTGGTTTTCATGTTTCGTTGGAGGCTGGAAGAGAGCAAGGGAAAAAAGGCTTTCCAGCTGCAGAGCACAAGCACCCGTTGCTGTTGTGCGCAGTGTTACCCTGGGTGAGCTGCTGTGGTGAGTGCAGTGACAGCGGGTGAGGTGAGCAGGCTCTGGCTGCTGCAGGGCAGCTGTACCTGTGGCTGCAGCCAGGTATCAACTCCGGGTGTGGTAGAATAGCTCTTGTGAACTGTGGCTAGCGGATTTAGGGGGTCTGAGAAGGCAAAAAGCAGGTGGAAACGTTCAAATGCATTTCATCCCTCCCCTTCCCTGTCTCTTAGATCTTTTCTTTCAGTCAGTAAAGGAAGTCTGTGCTCGGAGTTCTGAATGAAGGGCTTACTCTGCGCTGGTGTTAAGTACTTAATGAGCCTCATTTCTCAAAAGATCTTGCAGTCTGCCTCAGTTAACCCAGCTGCTTTTTTTAGGAGTACTTGTTTTGGCAGAGGCCCTTCTGTGTGGACGAGGAATGCACAAATAAACTGTTGTGCAATTTGCAATTAAAAATGAGGCTGTAAGGAAAAAGCATTCTTTAACTAGGGGATCACGGGCTGCAGAGTCAAGTAAAACATTTGACTGAGCATCACTCTGTAGACCCCTGTCTCAACTAGACCCATGTGCCTGCACTGCCTGCTGAAGAGAATGGACATGCCAGTCTGCGCTGCCGCGGTTGGCAGGATCGGACCCTGGCAAAAGGATGTGGAAGAGGGCCAGGAACTGAACTGGGGTTTTGGATGGTGGGGTGGTGTTTGAAATTATTTTTTTTTCCTTTTTCTCTCTTCAAGAGATGATTGAAATGTGGCAAAAGGCAGCAGAGCGTGTGCAGTGATAGTGGTCAGGATTAGTGCAGTGGAAAGGCGTGCAGCTAGCAACTCCGGACGACGGCCCTTTCGAGGATACAAATGTGCTTTAAAGGACACAAACACATAAATCTACGGCTCTTCCACAGCTGTGGAGTTGTTGTGATCAGCAGTTAGCCATAAGAGTAGTTGTGCTGAGCTTTATCCTTATGCTAAACTCAGGTCTGTGCACTGATGAGGTTACGTTTCAGCAGGAGTAGTTTGGTCTGATGGAAATTTATTTGGGATGGAAAGGGAGGAGGGCTGTTGCCTGGGTAACTGCGTCACATCAGCAGTTCCAGTGACAGCTTGGTGTTGGCTAAAGTTCCAATTATAAATGAGGTTTTAAAGATGATCCTGTGTTTTTACTTTTCTTCTTTTCATATAGGGATCTTGAACAGCTCCCAGCGTCGGCTGGTGCCGCTTTAAAAGACCTTTTACCTTTTCGAATACTGGAGCAGATATAACTATGCAGGTTAAAAATGTCAGCTGTGGGTTACACAAACAATTGCTCAAATTGCTGGAATATTTGCTACAGCTGGTGTTTGCCTGCTTGCCCTACGAGAAGTCCAGGGTAACCCACCTGCTCTCACACAGCTTACCATGCATGCTACCACACCGCAGAGATGTGGCTTCTGAGCAAGTGCGCACTCTGCATCCAGGTTCCTGTGATGCTGGTTGAACTCTACGTCTCCATCCCTCTTAGGAAACCACAGCTGTATTCCTTGGGCAAGATAGGAACTGTTGCATGGCTAAAAGCAAGGGTTTGTTTTTTGAGCTAGTTATGTCATTGGAGAACATCTCTGAAACAGATGGGGTAGAATCATAGAATCATTAGGGATCGGAAGGCACCTCAAAAGATCATCTAGTCCAATCCCCCTGCCACAGCAGGATCACCTAGGCCAGGTCACACAGAAACACATCCAGGTGGTTCTTAAATGTCTCCAGTGAAGGAGACTCCACAACCTCCCTGGGTAGATGACTCTGTGGGTAGAGAGGGGTCAAAGGAGGCACCTAGATGCCAGCTTAGGCTAGATGCCTGTCTTTTAGATGTCTTGAGGTAGTAAAAAGTATTTTCAACCTTGCTTCTCTGCCCTTTGCTTTCGTATTTGTGAAATGGGAGAGTAGCTTACCACTGCCTTACAGAGTAGTGATCCTTTGGTGTATCCTGTTGGCATGCAGGGTTTTTTACTGGGATGGGTTTCCACAAACATGTGGTACTTGGTCAGGCTGCTGATCTCTTCATTTGCCTGGCTGTGGCATGCTGTAATTGTGGCTTCTGGTTTTCTGCTCAGGCCTGTAATGGTGTATGGGGGTGCCTGCTGTGGGCTGTGGCAATGCATTCAAGCAGAGGTTTTGTGGAGTCTGCTTGCACCTTTTCTGCCTCCCTGTGATCTTTTGAAGTGTGTCTGCTTTCCCCTTTTCATCTTTGAGAGGCAAACAGGACTGGAATACGTTGGTCACACAGAAGTTACGTATGTTCAGGAGTGTTGTATAGAGTTGTTGTGCAAACAGTGTCCCAGCTAAAACTAATGATGTGTCACATACTTGTTGTGAGAAAAGAAGCTGTTGGGATGTGTGTTCAGAGAACTTGTAGAGCAACCGTGAACAACTGGATTTGATAAAGAAGAGTTTGTTTGGGTTGCAGCTGAGCTCCTCTATCTCGATGGAGACCTTGATGCTATCCTGCCCCGGTGAGAAATGCAGTGGGTGCTTTGGCAGTCCCCTTCTGTGGCCATAGTGGGTGCCTCCTCTGTGGTCCAGACATGGTTGGTGTCCCACCAGGTTGCTGGAGGAGGGAGGTGTGCCTTTGGCTCTGAGACAAGCTCCTCTCATCAGGTGTCTCCCAATGCCTTTGCTCTAACCATGATACCAGAAGTTGTATCTTTATTTCTGAGAAGAAATTGTTTCCAGAAGGTCAAATATCAGAATTTACTCAAATAAAACCAAGTAATTCAGAACTGAGGCAAATGCTCTGAAATCAGAGATGAAGAGAATAAAGTGTTGTCCAATCCACCACCAAAACCCAATTTAAGTAGATAGCAACTCTCTTGAGGGAGCAGTCTCAAAGGAGCGGTGAAGGCAGTTCAGGGAATTAATGATCTCATCTTCCTCTCCTTACGCAGGAGTTTCTTGCTACGGTGCTGCTAAAACACCTCTGTCTGAATGCAGCCTCTGAACTGGTGACTTGTATTGCTCTGATTTAATGTCATCTTGGCAGCATTTGGGAGTCCAGCCGTGAGTTCTGTTTTATTGCACTAACCATGGGATCCTGTTTTGTATTCGCAGAATGTTTGCTTAAACGCAATATCCTGGGAAGGATAATAATCTGTTGTAAATATGATACAACCATTGAATCTCTTATTTCATGGACTTCAAGTCTTCCTCTGCTCCCCCAAGAACCCTCAATTATTTTTCCTAGGCTCTCTGTGCAGTTACTCTTGGTAACGTGTGGATTTATTTCCCTTGTTTCCTCCTGCTGCTTGTTGAACTGTAGTGTCCAGTCTTAAATGTTGACAGCTTTGGGGGCTGGTGTTTGTATTCCAGCAGGACAATGAACTCTCAGTTCTGGAAGGGTTTGTAGGTGCTGCTTGAGGGCATGAAATGTGAAGTGTTATTGGTGATATGGTTTTAGCTTGGGACATAAAAAAAGAACATTTTAGTAACTAGCTATTAATAACCCCCAGCACACTCCTGCAAAAACATTAAGAAGTTTGGAATCCAGAGAGTTTCTTCTTTCATGCAACTCTTCTGGCTTCATCAACACCAGCAAAGCTCAAGGCCCGTTTGCTGTTGTCAGAGGTGGGTGGCAGATGTGACTGTGACAACCAGCATGTCACAGCCCTCTGGTGAATGGGGCACCTGATTGTTCATCAGGTGATCAGTGAGACCAAATGACCTGCATGATTGGTGCTTCGGCTAAGCTAAGTGAGCCAGACTGCTATGAATAGGCCGGGATGCTCAGGGGTGATCCGGAGGAAGTGGAGAGAACGTGGTGTGTGGGATTCTGCATATAGGTCTGAGGGGCACCTGGACAAAGCTGCTTCTTCCTGTGGATGAATGTGGTCTGCATGAGTAGCATGTACACGAGCCACTCACCTCTTCCAAGGTTAGAATCAGGAGGTCCCAAAACTAATCCCAGATCCTACAAAACCCTCTGAGCCCTCTAAGCCTTGCAGAAAAAGAGAGCACTTAGCAGTTTGTGTGAAGGATTCGTGGCTGCTCCTGCCTGACTTTCACATTGACAGGACTGTAGTCCTATGGAGAAGCTCTGGCCTGTTTGCCTGCCTTTCTGCTGGAGAATGATGTCCCAAGTGGAGGTCTGTAATGGCCTGTGGACTTCTGTTACAGGTAGGACTAATGTGGTCTAAGCAAGCTGGCATTTATTGTCACAGGAGCAGAACTGAGAGCAAGGATTGAGGCTGTTACACAGCGTTAAGTTCAATAAAAATAATAAAAGTAGATAAAATAGAGGGCACTGGTGGGTGTTACTAGACCTGGTTGGCTCAGTTGGTAGAGCATGGGACTCGAAATTCCTGGGGTCATGGGTTCAAGCCCCGTGTAGGACATCTTGAGACAGCACTGTAGGCTCACCCTGCTCCAGCAGCGGGGTTTGGACTTAGATGATCTTTCGAGGTCCCTTCCAAACTATAACATTCTGTGATTCTGTGACATTCTGTCACCCCAAGTCTGTTGTAGGGTCACAGTGCTGTAGAGTCCCACTAAAATTAGCAGTCATTTCCTATTGTGAGAATATGTTGAGAGGGAATAAAAAAGGAAGCAATACTGTACCATAGAATGAAAGAATTGTTTAGGTTGGAAAACATCTTTGAGCCCAACCATTAACCAAACCGTACCAAGCCTGCTGTTAAACTAAGCTCCAGATCTACGCAGCTTTTAAACCCATCCATGGGTGGAGATTCAGGCTCCTCCCTGCACAGCCTATTTCAAGACCTGCTGACCCTTTCAGCAAAGAACTTTATCCTAATGTCCCAACTAAACTTCCCCTGGTGCAACTGGAGTTCAGAATTTCAGTCTACAGTGAGTGTGGGGAGTAGGTGCAAAATAAATGTCTTAGAGGATCAAGGCTTTAAACTTTCCTTCAAATATATTGCCTTGACAGTTCATTAGTTTTACTGCTCAGTTTTGGCAGGAGCCCAGACGGGGATATTGAAGACTCCATTTATAACTGTTAGAATAAAAAGCTGTCGACGTAATTTAAACGGGCTGTATTGGTAAGAGTGGTTCTCCATCTCTGAAACGGCTTGGTGCATCGGTGTTAACCCACCCACCAAGTCCTTCTAGAAGTATCCTTTGCAGATGACTCCATGTTGATTACCCACCAAGTCCTTCCAGAAGTATCCTTTGCAGATGACTCCATGTTGATTACAGAAGGTATCTCAGCCTTCTAAGGTTGTGCTGCAGCATGGATCCTCTACAGGACATATTGTGAGGGGCCATGTGCCTTTGGTTTTGGCGCTTGCTGCGTGCCCAGCTGACAAAAGGGTGACTTGTAAGTACAGTTCTGGATGAGCAGGTCAAGGAGCAATGCCAGGGTAGGCCTGGGAGAAAGATCTTCACCAGCCGGTGGTGGAACTGAAGAGGAGCAGGCTAGTTCAATGACCCCTTTTTCATGTTTATCATATTTAGGATTGAAGCAGTAGTCTCCAAACTACCAGCATATTAAATATTGTTTATCCATCCTCCTCCTTTCTTCTTCCTTTTTATTTTTAGCAATTAAAAACATGAATGGCTTGAAGGATATTTAATGGGGAAAAATAATAGCTGGACAGGCCCTTGCTTAGCATTCACAGTAGGGTGTTTTCTAGGAAACGGGATTAAGCAGCTGAAGCATCCAAAGAGGTGCCGTTTCACGGGGGTTTTCCTTTCCTGGAACTTGCACTTACGTGTAATTATGAATTTCTATCCTTACTGTTAAGCAGGTCGTGCATCTCCAGCTTCAGACCGCGACACATAAAAGATTAGTTACTGTTTTACTGCTGATGAGATCAGCAGAGGCAGATTCTCTCTGGCCATAGAAAACTGGTGGTGCTGCTCTCCCCTCCTGAGCCAAGGAGACTGACCCAGTGCTGACCCATCCAGCTGTTGTGTATTCCCAAATCTGAGGCCTGCAGATGTGCTGGGTGACTCATGGAAGATGCTGCAGGGTTTCTTTCCATTCCCAGGCTTTGCCCAGGAAGGCATTTCTGAGATGCTACAGTGGATAAGGTGAAGAACTGTTACCTTTTGTGCCCGAGCTGCTGCTTTTCCCTGGGCTGTGGTAGCTGTCACTAACGGCTGATAAAGGCTGCCTGGAATTGAAGGGTTTGCAGCCTGTTGAGGGTGATGCTTCTAGTGACTTCTTCACCATGTTTAGTTATAAGTAGGTCATAAAACAGTGCACACTGCTGGGAGAGAGACGTAATACAGGTGGGGGAAAAAAAAATCCCATAATAAAAATTAACAAGGAAACATTTACTTTATAAAAGTTGGAGCAGGTTCCCTATGAGGGCCAGGAGATCGCAGTGGATTGCTACCTGGTAGTCAAGGTTGACAATTGAAAGAATGATTGTGGAAAGTGCTTTGAGACACTGGAGGATCCCCTCACTTGGTCCCAGGGAGGGACAGCAGTGTGCTGGGAAGGGGACTGGGATGCCATCTAGAGAGACACGGCAAACGGGCTTTGCAGGAGGACACTGTCTGGTCTGTACCCACAGCTGCTCTGCCTGTGCTGCACAAGAAGAAGAAACTCAGTGTTTTTTAACTTGCTGTTGGCTTGTTTGGTTTTTTTTTTTACCACTGAGCTGTATATTTATCTGGCTGGAGACAGGTTGGGTAGCAATTCCAAAGGGATAGGATGCAGCTGCCACTGGTTCCCAAGGCTTTGCCTTTTCTAGTTCACAAGAACACTTGTTGAACTAGGCAGCTTCCTGGCAGACATTCACTTCTGTATCTCCTGCTTTTAGTGGCACTTCTCGGGGTACTGCAACAGAATAATAAAGATATAAAGCCTGTGTACCACAGATTTTGGAAAAAAATAAAACATCATGCTGCAAGGGCAGCTTCTGATCCTGATGATCAGCTAAGCTCCACTGTCCAGGCATTGCGTGGGGTTTCACTTACTTCAAGGACGATGAATTCCGGATGCACGACTGCCATCCCAAGAAGTGGGGGCATGTCCATGCGACTCTTACACAACCTGCTTTGCCATTTGAAGGGTTACTGCCTTGTGTTTGATGTGTGGGGGTGCTTTTGCACCACATCAGTGCTGTGAGACTTCTGGATAAAGATGTTTGTGCAGAAGTTTGTGTGGGCTGTGCCTGTAGCTCTGAGCTTTGTTCTCAGAGACCAGTCGGTGTCAGGTACTTTATGTGTGAGAGTAAGAGGAAAAGAATCTCCCGAGTCATATCTGCTCTCATTTTGTTCCACCTTCCCTGGCGGACGGTGAGGGAACAGGCAGGAAGTGATGCAGGCCGGTGATTAATAGCGGGCGCTGAGAACAGGATGTTCAGATCATGAAGGGATATGAACTTTCCTACCTTTTTTTTTTTGTTTACTTTTGTTTTTTTATCTTCTATTGTTTAAAACTGACCTGTTGCTTTCTTATCTGGTGTGCTAGCCTCATGTTCTCCAGCGCTCTGTGCTCAGCCAAAACTCGCCTCATAACCTTGCAGGAACTCTTCAGTGACAGGCTTCCCAAGGAGGACACCTCTTGCTCACTATTAACATAATCAACTTGCATTTATTCAGCTGAGAGGCTGATTGCAATAAATGCTTGGAAGGCTTCAGCAGAAATGCTGTCGACTCAAAAGTAGTAGGAAGAGCAGATTGCTTATGGGCAAGCACTATCTATGGCATAAATTATTTAACAGCTCCTTACATTGTCAGAGCTCTTGGAAGAGAATGGGAACTTGTGTCCTATGGCAGGGTGGTTCTGTTCAGCCTTGTAGGGAGAGGGATAAGGATGAACAGCAAACACAATATGCTGGAACAAAATGAGTGTGAGTGCTCATGGTTAACACATCCAGGGTTTCTGCTGTCCCACACTGGCTGTTTACAGCCATCCTGACTTCACAGGCTGTTCATGGTGTCTGCAGGATCAGCAGTGCTCACTCCTCATCATCCTTAACCCTGGTGGTAAGCTGCTGTGAGAAGTGATGTGTTTTCAGAGGGGTCTGCAGGTGTGAGGGGAAAAAAAGCACCGTTGCACATGTTTGGATCCCAGGTTTGTGCACGCGTGGCTGCCTGGAGACTAACAATATCTTGAGCTCAGTGGAACTGCGCGTACGTACAATAAAATAAAGCCTGTGCTGAAATGTTTTCTTGGATTTAGTAGCTGATAGTCTGGAGAGCACACGCAGGGTGTTGTAGTTTTGCAGCACACTGACGTGACTGTGCTGTACCGCAGGGCAATGCTCTGAAACCCCAGGTGCGTAGCATCCTGCCCCTGTGCTTTGTGACTCATCGAATCATTTAGAAAACTGACCGTGGCTCTGTGAGGTGGGTTGAGAAGCGACAGCGCTGGCGACTTCTGAGTCTGTACACAAGAAGACTTTTATGAACATACTCCAAAAGGCCGTGAGGTACTTGGGGCAATTACAGTAACTGTTTATTTTTTCTCCTATAAAGCAGGATGGAGCAGTGTAGCAGTGTTGTAGGTGAACGTTTTCATGCTGTGTTGTAGGCGCTGGTACGTGGTACACTGCTGCCTGGAAAGCATAAGCAAACAGTTTCAGGGTTTTTTGGCATCACTGGTGCTATACTGGTAACCACAACATCCCATTAATTGTGCAGCTAACCCAGAGAGTTTCTGAGAGAGGAAAGGGTTGCAGGCATAAATATTTTTCTGAACTGTGCAAAACGCGGAAGTGTCTGTAAAGAAAACAAATGCATGAACAGACAGTGACAACCTGGGAGTGCAGGTACAAGCACTGTCACACAAGAAGTTTACAAAGCCCCTCCTGCTTGAAGTGCTTCACTCTTCATGAGGTGCTGCTGTTTCTCTCTGGAGGGTCTGGAAATCCATCACCTTTCCACTCCTCTTTGAAAGCAGAACCACTTCTGGTTTAAATAATGAGACAGAGTAAAGGATTTGGGTATTTGATACGGAGCACAGAGGCTGTGTCCTGCTGGAGCAGGGGCAGTGCTAAGAGATCCAGAGCTTTGGTGGATTATGGGACTGGTGGTATCACTCACTGAAACTTTAATCTCCTGCTTTGAAGCTGGGCTGAAACAATGGAGCAGAAAGCTGCCGCTAATGACTTATTTTTATAAATCTCTTTTTTTGGCACCGAGAGGGTGCTGTGCAGAATTATATGTGGTGCTGCAGTTTGGGTGTTTTTGAACCAAAGCCTACATACACCACAGCTAAATAAAGCTTGCTATTGAAACTAGACTGCCATAGTATTACAACTTTGGGGGCAGAACTTGTCCTGTGACGAGCTGTGACAGAAAAGGTTTATTTGTTCCTTACATTGATCTTTGATTCATGTGACAAAACTGAACTGAAAAATGCTGCTTAAAATAATGAAGTTGCTTTTGCAGTATAAGTGCCTGAAATGAAGCGAAAGGAGGTGAAGTGTGGCTGCAGGAAGCACAGATGTGGAAAGGAGTTGCACCAGGGGAAGTTTAGGTTAGACATTAGGAACAACCTTGTCACTGAAAGGGACATCAGGCCTTGGAACAGGCTGCCCATGGTTGTCTTGTCATCCGTGGATGTATTTAAAAGTCACATTGATCTGGAGCCTGGGGACGTGGTTTAGCGGTGGGCTTGGTACAGTTGGGCTAATGGTTGGACTCAATGATTGTGAAAGGCATTTCCAACCTAAGGATTCCATTCTATCTTGCTGCTTCTTTTTCCACTGAGAGCCGAAAGATTGTCAGGAAGAAAGAAGTGTCTGCAGGAGCCAGGGCTAAGGAAGGAGAAAAAAGAGACAAATTGAGCCCACACAGTCCAGCCAAGATTAAGAAATTGTCTCGGGAGTTTCTGTGGCGCTTACTGCTTGAGTTTGTGTCTTGCATGTTTGGTGGCCCTGGTGCAGAATCTCAGGCAGCTGCCTGTGAAGGTCCACCCGAGTGCAGAGCTGTGCTCTGCCTGGTGGTGAGGAGCACGCACCAGGTTTTGCTGTCCCTCTGGTCAGAGCCAACTCGGTGGCAGAGCTGGCACCATACAGGCAGCACATGCAGGTCTGTGGACTTGCTGCGACTCCTTCCCTTGCCCCTTTGCTGCTGCCTGGGAGCTGGACCTGTAACCTGTTTGGAACACCTTCTCCTTTCTGCTTAGCTGAGCTCCCACGTATCATCTGAACAAACACCCTTACGCAGCTCGGTGGGTGCAGTCTGGCCTCTGAGGTGGTAATTGGGTGTTTTACTGGCTTCGGCAAAGTCTCTGAACAAACCCAAGGTAAGTATTCTCATAATAAAATGAGCTGGAATTGACTTGGGTAAGTCAAGCAACGAGCTTTGATGGTTTGCTGGAGTGCTCCTCACCACAAGGTTTGCTAGTCCCTGTTACTGCTGTTCATCTTCTGCTTTTAACAGTTCATTCACAAAGCTGACATCAAGATGTTCGTTTTGAGAACCTCTTCTAGCTTCTGCATAACACATCCAGTGATGCTGACAGCTGCTTAAAAAGCCCAACTCAAGAGTTTGGTGAAGTATTTCTAAGCTCAGTGGGGAGACTCCTTGTAACTCATCATTTAAAAACTGCTTGAAATGTTCTCGTGCTTGGAGTTATGTGCTCTGCTGATCTTTTCATAGTTACTGCTATATTATTTTGCAAAAGTCTTTTGTAAGTCACATTAATTTGTTCATAATGAAAAGCTTTTCTCAATGAGTTTTAATGAATTTGTGCCTTAGAGACAACACAAAATGAGATTAGTGAACTTCATAGAGCATTACCATACAAGATTATATATTTAATTGTAGTAAAGAATTAGTTTCTACAAATCACAATTAAAAAATTTCTTAGACTGTAGCTTAGCTTTCACATGAATGTGACACAAATCAAAGAGAGATCTGTGAGAAGGTAGATAAATAGATCTTTGATCTCCAGTGGTCCTTTCCAACCCCTGCCGTTGTGTGACTCTACGATGATTGATTTTATGGCAAGTCAGCAATTAAAGAGAAGACTGTAATCAAGTTATTTGTCAAATACAAACGAAGGCATTATTCCAAGTTCATTGACTACTTTGAAAATTGTCCAATAAAATGTTGCTTGATATGTTAGGGGGTCAGCAAATGAGGCTGCATTTTAAGTGCTTGGGGTGTTTTAATTGTGGGTTTGTGGTTGGTTTTGTTCATCTGGGATTTCTTTTGGGGTGTTTTGTTTTTTCTTTTCCTTTTTTATCCTCTTCACTGCAATTAACACAGACCATGTGCTGTTTGCTGAGAACATGAAGTGATTTTGTGGCTTCTGTTTTCTCAGTCTGTCTGAGAAAGAAGTTTTCTTAGGAGCGTGAGGCTAATGCAGTGGTTGAGTTTTGTCTGTGTTAGGTAATTCCTGCCCCCTTGAATGTGCAGTAGGATTCCTTCCTGCTCTGTGTCTGCCCTAGAGTCCTTTCTTCCAGTTGTAGTTGACTATACTGGTATTTATTTATTTTTGCTGTCTTTTGAGATCACTGTAAAAACCTTTTTGTTCATTTCCATTGTATGGGAATTCCTTGTAAAAATTGTTTGAGCCTCTTGACTTCACAAAAGAATGTTATACAAACAGGCAAGTCACTTGTCTTCTACAGCAAAGAACAAGGTTCCTCTTAAACCTGCTGAGGTGGTCACATCACCACCCAGCTTTCCTTGGCAAACAGTCTGTCGTGATAACAGGAGTGGGGCAGTGATCAGCCCCCTGAACTGGACCCTGGGGGGGTTGCACCTTGAATACTGTGACCCTCACTACAGAAAGGACACTGAGGTGCTGGAGTGTGTCCAGAGAGGGACAGTGACGCTGAGGAAGGGTCTGGAGCACAAGTCCTGTGCTCCTGCTGAGAGCAGCTGAGGGAACTGGAGGTGTTTAGCCTGGAGAAAAGGAGGCTGAGGGGCGACGTCATTTTCTACCACTGCTACTAGCAGGGGTCAGTCTCTTTTCCCAAGTAATGAGTGAGAGGGCAATAAGAAATGACCTCAAGTTACGCCAAGGAGCTTTAGAGTGGACACTAGGAAAAATGTCTTCACTAGAAGGGTTACCAAACGTTGGAACAGGTGGCCCAGGGCGGTGGTGGAGTAACAATCTCTCCAAGTATTTAAAAGGCATGGAGGTGTGATACTTAGGGTCATGGTTTAGTGGTTACGTGGTAGTCTTGAGTTTATAGCTGGACTCCACGATCTTGAAGACCTTTTCCAACCGAAATGATTCTATGACTATAATGTTTTGTTGTTAATTATTTAATTTAAATTAATTACTAACAGTAATTAAAAAAGAGAGAAAAGAATCCACAATGTTTCCAGATCTTCCTATCCTGTTTTTTGTGGATGCAGCTGTGTTGAACACGTTAAATCTCAGTAGAGGTTTCTGTGCAAAGCTGTCCAAGCCACACAGCTTATAGGTGTCAATCTGCAGCAGATCCCAGGCTTGTGCTGCCCTCCAGCAGCCTCTCTTTCCCCCTGAAGCTGATGTGTCAGCAGTGGTACGCTTGGGTTTTGAATTAATTAGGTGTTTTGCTACTGGGCTTGTGGGCTTAGTCGAATTCATGAATTAATAATGTAATGATTTCTGTGGAGGAAGGAAGTTGATATGTTGGTTGTCCAGCAGGTTTTTTTTTTTAAATATTCATCTCTTGCAAGTTTAAGATGCTGGATGGGTGGCAAAGAGTTGTTGCTGGGTAAGTTTTATGGAATTATTTTTGAGTTAAATTGTTCCTTCCAGCTTTTTTCCCTTTCTGTAGTAGTATTTGTTTTAGAGAGAGGTGTTTAGCAGATATTTGATTTACATGTTTTTATTCAGTTGGAAAAACTTCAATCTGAAGAAAATACCCTTTTTCTTGTTTTTTGGTCCCTCTTCCTGTAATTGTTTTTTATTCTCTTTATGGTAGTGCCCAGCATCTGCTTTTTGAAAGCTTCAAGAATAGAGTGAAAGAAGTAGGGCTCAGGGCACTTTCAGCCTGACAGGCTTTTTGAGAGCTGGAGGAATGGTAGGGAAGGAATGGCTGTTGGGACAGGAGGTTTCTTGTGGCTACATCTCCTGGGTGTTGCACAGGGGAGGCTGGGCATGGCTGTTGGTTCTTCTGCTGTGGGACTCTCTTCTCATATTGTTTGCAGAACGGAAAAATGGGTCCAGAAATAGGATAACAAAGACTGAATCCTAATGTGCTCCTGAAGACCTTTTTAGTATGTGAGTGCTCTTTAGTTTGAAGAAGAGGAGACCTTATCACTCTCTGTAACTACCTGAAAGGACATTGTGGAGAGGGTGGTGCTGGTCTCTTCTCACAAGCAATTAGTGACAGAACAAGAGGACTAATCCCCTCATTGTCCTGTATGTTAAATGCGATGGCACTTGAGATGATGTGGTCCAGCACCTTCCCTGGTACAAGGTCAGACTGACAGGTCTATAGTTTCCTGGAACATCCTTTCTGTCCTTCTTGTTAGACGGGTTTTACATCTAACCTTCCTAACATTGGAACCTCCTCAGTTAGCCAGGATTTTGACTAGATGATGGAAAGTAGCTTTGCGAGCACATCTGCCAACTCTTTTAGCACCCTTGGGTGCAACCCATCCGGCCCCATAGACTTGTTTATGTCTAAGTGGTGTAGCAGGTTGCTGCCCACTTCCTTTCCAGCTATGATTGCCTCATTCTGCTCTCCCTCTCTGTCTCCCAGCTCATGAGGTCTGTTGTCCAGGGAACACTAGTTCCACTGCTAAAGACTGAGGCAAAGTAGGCATTGAGCACCTCAGCCTTTTCCACACCATCTGTTACTAGGTTTCCCTCTGAATCCAAAATAGGATGGAGATTTTCCCTGGTCGTCCTTCTGTTATTAATGTATTTATAGAGACTTTAAAAATGATCCTTAACATTTGTAGTTAAGTTGAGCTCTAGCTGTTCTTTGACCCTCCTGATTTTCTTTCTGCAGAGTTTGACTACATCCTTAAAGTCTTCACGAGAAGCCTGCCCCCTCTTCCAGAGGTCATAGACTCTTTTTTTTTGTTCTTTAGGTGCAGCCAAAGATCCCTACTTAGCCAAGCTGGTCTCCTTCCCTGCCTACTTGTCTTTTGTCTCATGGGGACAGCCTGTTCCTGTGCCCTTAAGACTTCCCTCTTGAACTATGTCCAGCTTTCCTGGACTCCTGTATCTTTTAGGGCAACCTCTCAAGGGACTTTGGCTTGTTCAGGAGACTGATTGGCAAAGTTTGCCCTCCAGAAGTCTAAGGTAACGGTTTCACTAGTCCCTCTCCTTGTTTTTTCAAGGATTGAAAACTCAATCAACTCATGATCTCTGTGCCCCAGAAGACGACCTCCAACCCTTACTTCTCCCACAAGATCTCCCCTGTTCACAAGAAGAAGGTCCAAGCGGGCATCTTCCCTGGTTGGCTCCCTCACCAGTTGTGTCAGGAAGTTGTCTTCCACACACTCCAGGAACCTCTGGGACTGTTCTTTATCTGCTGTGTTATCTTTCCAGCAAACATCAGGAAAATTGAAGTCTCCCATGAGCACAAGAGGCAGTGACTATGAAACTTCTCCGAGCTGCCTATAAAAAATTCCATCTGTTTCTTGATCCTGGATGAGTGGTCTATAATGGAATCCCACCACAGGGTCTCACTTGCTGGCTTTACACCTAATGCTTAACCACAATGACTCAGCTGTATCCTCACCTGCATTCACTTGTACAGCTTCATATATTTCTGTAACGTAATGGGCTACTCCACCACCTCTTCTTCCTTGCCTATCCCTTCTGAAAGGCTGATAGCCATCAATGGCAACACTCCGGTTGTGGGAGTCATCCCACCAGGTTTCTGTGATGGCTATGTTGGTATGGTTTACTTTGGAAAATAGACATCTCTTGCTCTTAAAGTTTTGCTTACTTACGGCACATGCCACATTGTTTTGATCTTTCATCTTCACAATGGCAAGAGGGCTACAAGACACATGCCTCACAAGTTTGGTTAAGTTCATGTGAATGTTGTGAATTTCTCTTCTACTTCTAGTTCACAACTGGTTGCCAAAAAGAGAAAGAGCAAATTATGTGCATTTGAATCTCTCAGAGTAAAATCAGCCCTTTTCAGTGCATCTGGATGGCAGCTGCATTTGCTGGAGATGGTGGTGCCTCTAGTAATGCTGCATGTGTAAGTAAGGAGCATGTGATGGCTGATCTTTTTTGTTCAAGTTTGGCTGGTATCATTTTTCCTGCCACTCAGCTGATCCGAGGTGACTAGCTTGACTTTGGCTGTATTTTGTGGACAGACTGTAGCCTTCTAGGTTGGATGCAGCTTTGAGCAACCTGGTCTAGTGAGAGGTGTCCTTGCCGTTTGCAGGAGAATTGGAACTAGATAATCTCTGAGATCTCTTCCAATGTGATAATCTCTGAGATCCCTTTCATTTTGTGATTCTAGAAAACACTGTTTCTGGCAGGAGTCATGGCCTTTTGTCAGGAATGGTGGCATTGGATCAAAGTGTCTTCTCACTGGCTGACTGTGTATTTCCCTCTATGGCCCAAGGTGTCTTTTAATTTCCTCTTTTAAGCAAGCAGTAGAGTTGAAGAATGATTTAGAGAAATTGAAAACTGAATGGACTGTTTGACTAGAGAATTGGAGTGGACTTTCAAGGTATTTTTGTTTTCACACTTCATGTCTGTTAGGGTTAAGTGGCCTTTAGGTGACCTTCTCCATTGCTTGAAGATTATTGACTGTTTTCTGTGCTGACAGAAGAGGAAGTCCCTGAACAAGTTTACATGATGTACGTTGTGCTGCATATCCCTCCTTGTTTCTTTTCCTTAAACCTCTGACTGTAAGTGTGTGATCTCATGGGGTGCAGATACCTTGCAGACTTTGTAAATCAGTGGCAAGTTAAATAAATGCTAGTGTGTCTTAAACAGATGCAGATTTCTGTTTTAGATCCAAACACAGGGAGCCCTGGGTATCTCATGAAGTATGTGACTTCCACGCCAGACGGCTGTTTGTATAATACAGGACAACAACTCTGTAAGCTACCTGGGCACTGTTTCAGCAAAGCAGGATAGTACGTGCCCAAATCCAGCTCTTGGAGTAGTACCTGTGCTTCAGCATAGGGTTACACGTTCCAGGGTTATGTGTTCCAGGCTAAAGAATTTTGAGGGCTTTTGATGGGGTTTTTTTAACCGAAAAGTATTTGTGTGACTAGAGATAAGTTGGGCTGTATGAATGTTTAGGTTTATTCTTGATGTCTTTAAATAATGTTTGTTTGGGGTAAATTTATTTTGGTGCAGTTATTATCTGACCATCACCAGTCTTAAGTCTTAGCTAATAATGTATGTTTTGTCATTGAGCAAATATTTTACTGGGCAAAAAAAGAAGGTTAGGAAGAAGCCGTTTGGTCTCTGAAGTGACAGAAACCAGTCAGATGGATCTGTTTAGTTACTTCTGCATGGACAGGAAAGGTGGGTAGGGTGATCCTGCAGTGTGCTTCCTCTATGGATTGCCTGACACAAAGAAACTTCAAGTATCACCTAAAGTCTGCTGAATCGTGTTTCCCTCTACTCTGGGCTTTTGGTGGTGATGAAAACCGGTATATAACCAGAGCTCTTCTTTCTGGCCCTGTATCAGAGGATATTGGTGGCTTTCAGAGCTGTGAATTTGCACAAAGGTGCTTTCTCTCAGTGAAGCTGAGAGACAGAGCAAACCCAGAGAAAACTGGGCATGCTGGGGCTTCCCTAGACAACTTCAAAAGACAGGAACACCAGAGGACTGTGCCTGTTAGCCCTACAGTCTGGTATGGGTCAGACAGCTTTGGGTGGCTTTTGGCAAGCCTGGCCAAGAGAAACTTTCGGGAAGGGGAAGACTGTCTCAGCCTGGGGTGTATGAGCACTGGCAGAGGGTTGCAGAGCACTGGGACAGGCTGCTCTGAGAGCTTGTGGATTCTGCTTCTCTATAAAGATTCAGAATCTGCCTGGACACACGATCCTGTGCCACCTATTCTGCTTGCTCATGCTCTGGCAGGGGGTTAGACTAGATGATCTCCAGATGTCTCTGTCTCAGCACTCTCTGTTGTGTTTTTCATAGTGTCTGCAACATTGGGTGCCATGGAGCTGTGTTGCACCCTGACTGCCTGAGCATCACGTCGCTCTTTCAACAGCACGCAGTTTTTCTTGTTTGCTCTGTGTATGTAGCCATTGCACTTGTTTTTCCTGAGGAGTTAATACCTCCCTGAACAAACAAGCAATATGATGAAGAAAAATTGTGCAGTGATGTCAGAAACCTTGATGAGAGTCTTATGGAGACTGGTGCAGCAGAACTGGCAGCTTTCTGTCAGGTGTGTTTCAGAGCAGGAAAGGTAACGGTAGCTCCTAATGGTTTTGTCCTGGCCACTAAGACAAATCTTAGTCTGCTGAGGATAGAGGCTGTTTACAGCCATCAAAACCAGTTGCCTTTAGCTCTCAGTGAACTGGTTAAGATCTCTTGCACAGAGCTGTATCCTGTGTGTGCCTTTCCCAGGTGCTAAACCTTTTGAAGTGTTATGTGCATTCTGACAAGGAAAGTCATAGTCCTTTCTGTTTGCTAACATATCAGGTACTGAAAACATGCCTGGTACCTCCCAGTTTCTTAACTGGGGGATTTTTTTTCTGTACTACCAGTTTGTCAGCAAACATAAGACCTGCAGGTTTACTCAATAATCCTTAACCAGGATTAATGCCAGTTATATTTTGAGTATTTAAGACTGAATTCTCATCTCTCCACATGAAAATACTCTTTCTACATGATAGGAGGGACTCTTCTTATAACCTGCTTGTTCACAATTTCTCATTGAAAGAGCATGATAAAATACGAATGACTGTTAGAAGAAGTCAAAGCAGTATGTAAATGATATCTGTATCGAGAACTTTCAGAGATAAAATTTTGCATGTTAACTTTGCCTCCGGGGAAAAATTTTCTTTTAAAGACCTTAGGAAAAAGCCCTCTTTTTGGTAAGAAACTTAAATGGTAAATGCTTGTGGGAAGCCACTGTCACACCCCAAACGTGGTGCAAAGTGACCTAATCATGAGTGGAAAACTTCCAAGTTTTAACTCTGTTTTAGCAAGGCTAACGTCTGTAGGAGCATGGAGAAAGTCCAGCAGGGGTGGATGGATTAATGATTAATGAGTAATATCTGCTATGAGTAATAACTTTCATTTTGCTCTATCAGACAAGGCAGTAATTAGACACATCCTAAAAAAACCCCCCATGTTTCTGTTATTTTCTTGGTAGCTTTTGGCTTCTTGTAATGTCAGCTACGTACTCCAGTTGATTACAGCGGAGTGAGAACAACTACGGTAACGCTAATCGTATCTTATTACTCTTATAGCCAGCGGTACTCGCGTGACACAAACCCTGCTTTTATTCATCTGGCTTCCTCAAGATGTAATTCACTTGCCAATTTGTCATACGGTTATCCAATGAAGTGTGAAAACTTGAAATACACAGATCCAAAATAAAGTGACACCCCCTCAAATCTCTTTCTGGTTGTTCCGTGCCTGTTTACAGATTCACCAATGCAGAATTCTGAGGAGAAGGATCGTTTCAAAGAGCCATCCTGCAGAAACTCGGTGGGCTCACTGGACGTTGTGTAAAATTCATTCTGCGGTCTCTGGATTTAGAAGACTAGTTTCAAGTTATTCGGCTAATGTGAGATGGAAGAAGTAATGTTTTGAAAAAGTCATTTTTGATTAAAAAACCATGAATAGAGAGTGCTCTTACCTGCATTCCTAAGTCAGGAAAAACCTGACTGATGGCATCCAGTGACTGCACTGTCCTACACTTAGGAGGTTTTCCCCTACTGTCTTGTCTTTTCAGAAAGTACGTGATAGTCTTGAAGTTGCGAAGTCATTGCTTTAGCAGGGAAAAGGGAACATTCAGAGTAAGAGGCGATTTTAAAATACAGTAAAAGGTGGAGATTTTGCAAAGGAGAGAAGGGTGGGCTAACAGTTTTGAAATGCATTGGATCCTTTGATTCTGGTTACTTTGATGTTTGAGGTTGGCAGCGGTGTCTCCAGGATGAGCGCGCTGGTTTTAAGGGGATTAACCTAGGTGGCCAGTGCTTAATACTGCAGATTGATTCTGTGCTGGGTTTATGTGAGGTTTTGATGTATTAACTCTGACAACTCTAAAACAAAGCCACTAACCAATTAAAAGGCTTTTCATCCTTATTTAAAATCACAAAGACCATGTGAAGTGGCTTTCTCAGCAAGCGGCTCTATGACATGGAAACAGAAAATCAGTGCTAAGAAGGGAGGTATTTTTAATGCTAACGGAGGTGTCAAACTGCATAAAAAAAACCCAAACCAGCGCTATTAAATTGTCCAAAAGTAGGTCTGGCCGCCCACAACCAAATTTTAAATTCCTACAGTGAAAACATGTTTACAACAGGAGTGCTGATGTACCACGCGCTCGACAGCTCTCCTCGTGAGCAACGCACGGCAAGCCCAGTGCTGTAGGGCTTGTGGGGTAGAGCTGAATTAGCCAGAACAATACCGGCTCCCCCTCTCCTGCCGGATAGGGCCGCACGGATCCTGCCCTCGTACATGTCCAGAGTGCTGTTTTAATTTCAGCACACGCTGCTGATATTCAGCTGCTTACCAGTGTCTCATTATTGTGATGACATGCACGCAGGCGTCATCGTGCTTTTCCGGGGCGCTGGCAGCGCAGGGGAGGCTTGGCGGTGCCACTGCTCTGTAATTTGCTTGTCTCTGTGCTCGGCGTAACCGCTTAGTGAGGGAGAGCTGCAGCTAGTGGTGGGTGGGCGCCCAGGCACGCGGCTCCCGGGTGGGCGTTGCGTGGATCCGAGAGACCTATGGAACAGGCGTGAGGAAGGCCACAAGGGTGAGAACCAACTCAGAAGTGGCCAGCAGAGTGAGAAAAGGGGTTCTGCCTCTCTGCTCTGCCCTGGTAAGCCTCACCTGGCCGGCTTTAGCCCCAACAGAAGGACAAAGACCTGTTGGAGCATGTACAGAGGAGGCCACAGAGATGATCAGAGGGCTGTCTTACAATGACAGGCTGAGAGAGTTGGGGTTGTTGAGCCTGAAGAGGAGAAGGCTCTGGGGGGACCCTACAGCAACCTTCCAATCCCTGAAAGGGGCCTGTAAGAAGGCTGGGAAGAGCTGTTTACAAGGGCAGGGAACGATAGGAAGAGGGGGTCATAGTTTTAAAGTGGAAAAGGCTAGATTGTGGTTAGATAGTCAGGAGAAAGTTCTTTCATCTGAAGGTGGTGGATCACTGGAACAGATTTCCTCGAGAGGTGGTGGAGGATTCCCTGGAGACATTCAAGGTCAGGCTTGATGAGGCTCTGAGCAGTCTGATCTAGTGAGTGATGTCCCTGCCTGTTGCATGGGGGTTGAGCTAATTGACCTTTGGTGGTCCCTTCTAACTGTTATGATTCTAAAAGTAATTGCTGCTTGCTCACACTCACCTGACACCAAAAGGGTTCGTGTTTTCCCCCTGGAGTGAATGACATCCATTGCTTGTAGCGGACCTTGTGGTGTGTTCTCAGATGTCAGCATTCTCTTGTGGGAACAGCAGTTCCTGGCAGAACACTGTCAGGACATGGTGGTGGCTCCTCACTCATCTGTGGTTACTCTGGAGGAATGGGGTACCTGGTCTAGACCAGCTGAGCAAAGGGCAGAAGTTTCAGCAGCCCTTGATGCCACACTTCTTCCACATCCTCAGCATCTGTCACAGCATGTAAGCTTGGCACCACCACCACCATGGTGGTTCCTAGCCCCACAGACAGCTTGTGACCTGTCAGCATTTACAGATGGGACCATGTTCGAAGCAACTCGAGTCAGACCAGGTGTCAGTCCCAGCCAGTGCCTCAGAGAGGTGTGAAGGGTGTCCATAGCTCTGCGTGCTGACACTACCCTTGGTTTTGCATCAGGGAAGCCCCCCTACCACTTCTCCGCTATTAGGCCTCCTGGTCCACGTTCTCCTGCTTTGCATACACCAAGGATGTGGGATGATGCAGCGAGATCTGGGTTATCTCGAGATTGGCCAAGCTGTTTTCAGCCTGATTTGTGACAGGGAAGGTTTCTGTGTGCATCAACTCACTCCTTGAGGAGCAGCCTTAGCACCTTGGCGTGGGGGCTGCAGCAAGCCAGGAGGCAGCTTCCACAACTGGCACTAAAAGCTGCTGTACCCTGCTTGGGTGGTTCAGTGCTGCTTGGCTTCGTCTGCATGGACCACACTCCAAAACAATTTGTCAAGGGTTCTTATGATGAACTGACAGCAGACAACATTTTAAAACCAGCACATTTCTCCTACTCTTTTGGACACATCCCTTGGCAGAGTAGATAGAGCTGCACCAGGTGCCTTCTCTCTCTCCACAAAGAACAGTCAATACTTCAAACCTACACAGCAGGGCCTCCTGAGTTCTGTTTTTCCACTTTGCCTTTCTCTGGGTTTTAAGTTGAAAGGTTTGTGAAGTTTGTGGTTGTTCTTAAAGCAGTGGCTTGGTTTTGTTAGTGTGGTTTTATAGGTTTGAGAGTGAACTTTGGTAGCATATCCAAGTTTCTCTTTGCAAACCCAAAGTTCATGCTCACGTGATATTGGAGAATGAAATGGGCTCTGATATTGAGACCAGGGTGTGGGATTTGCAAAATGTTATGAGCCTTAGCAGCAGAATGGTGAAAGGTCGGTTGAAATGTCCTCGCCATCTGCCCCAAGCAAGCTCATGGAAATTCTCAGTTACCTCTAAAATGTCACCAGGTTACAGTAGAAACTGCTGGCCTGCAATAATATTGTAGTTTATTTGTACTTTGTTCATTGGGAAATCATAGCAGTGCAACAGGAAATTAATGTTTTGTTATCTGAAATTGAAGAAAAGCACCCAGTGTTTTGGGAAGTGCTCTTGAAATGAGATTTCTGAAGTAGTGTTTTGGTGAGGGCACTGAAATGTTGGGTTTCGATAACGGTGTGAAACTTTATTTAAAAAGTGAATGGTTTGAGGTAGTAAATCCAACTGAGGTACATTCCTGCTCTTGCGAGTAAAGAGGGAAAGAGAGGATAAAACAGTTGACATAGAAATGTCAGTGTAATTTTAGTTTAAAATGCCTGTATGCCTCTGCTTGTTTTCATGAAGAGCTGAGCTCATGACAAAGTGTTTTGGTGTATTTTTTGTTTGTGGGGGACTTTTTTGTTTGGTTGATTTTGATTTCTTTTTCTTTTCCAGCAGAGTATTCATCTGAAGTATTTTTAGCAGTCAGCCTCTCTCTCCTGCCCTCTCCCCCTTCTTTGTTTTTTCATCTGCCATATGCTGCATGTCTTCTTGCAAGATCGCTGGGGATAGATGATATCTAAATATAATTTTTTTCTCAGTGTTAGCATAATGTGGCTCTAATCCTTATTGGGACTTGAATGTGCCTCAGGATAAAAATGTAATGGAATGTGAAGCCATTTGTGAAATAGACCCCTTCTATGTATGAAAGATGCGCTGAGCCTTCAGCAGAATCAGCGTTTCTCCAAACTGTCCTGATATTCCAGCTGAAAAAGTATTGTCCAAAGCCATGAGATACTAAGCAAGATGAATATAAAACAACTGTTTCTGCTTTTTCATCAAATTTCATCAATAGAATAGTACAATGTTTTGAGTTGGAAGTGACCTCCAGCGTTCCATGAGTTGCAGGTCCCCTGAATAAGCATTTTAAGCCAGATGCATGTTTGGGCTGCATTTAAAAGTCCAAACTTAAAATAAGGAAAAGAGAAGTTAAAGAAATATAGTCAAACATCCAAACTGCCCTTTAAACTATCTTCCATACCAATAAGCACACTTCTTGCCATTGTCTATTGTCTCTAAGTAGAATCATAGAATCATTAGGGATTGGAAGGGACCTCAAAAGATCATCTAGTCCAATCCCCCTGACACAGCAGGATCACATAGACCAAGTCGCACAGGAACACGTCCAGAAGGGTCTTAAACATCTCCAGTGAAGGAGACTCCATAACTCCCCTGGGCAGTCTGTTCCAGTGCTCTGTCACCCTCACTGTGAAGAAGTTCCTTCTCATATTTATATGGAACCTCCTATGTTCCACCTTACAACCATTGCCCCTCATATCTCTGCCACATTTTAACGCCAGCATGTTGAAGGAGCCGCAATCGTGGGAAGCATCGAGTTGAATGGAGACTGTCTCATGTGTTCATGCTGTGCTGTGTTTGATCTTGAGTAGAACCTGTGGCCACTGTGGGCTCTGTGAGCAGGTGAGCAGGAGTCATAAACTGTTGCAGCAGCAGTCAAATTGCTGGGTGGAATCAGAAGAGCACATAAACACTGCCTGGGTATTTCTTGGGTAGATGAAAGTGAGCAGGACATTTGACTGAGCTCCCTTCAGTCCTGGTTTGAAAAATCCAGTATTTTTCAAGGTGATCAGTTCTGTTATTTTTAATTATAATGGGGTCTAGAAATCCAAAACCAGTTAATCACAGTGTTTGAGCTAATGGGTAGGGATGCTTGGACAAGCCTAGACCACGCTAGCTTGGATACTGGAAGGTGTATAGTAGAGAAATGAGGCGGTCACTGGAGCAAATAGCAGCTTCTTAATACTGTAGCTGGGCTGCTTCCATTCCAATGTGCTTGGCTCTGTGCCACAGGGCACTGTCCCTGACAAAAGCTTAAATAAGAACAGTAAGGAAAGACCACAAGAAGATACCCTGCAGAAGGCTTGCTAGGATATACTAAATGCCAAGGGCCTGAGCTCAGTACGTCTCCATCAGGCTCTGATCTGTTCAGAGAACACAGCCCCTTCACAGCTTGTTCCCCAATCATTTGAGAGGAAGGACGCGGCGGGTAAATAATACAGAGAACTCTCAGCCTCCTGACAGGACAGTGGATCATAGTTTGGGGAGTGGCAAACAAGTTTCCCTGGTCCTTTTGGGTTTTTTGTTTGGATGTGCTGCAAATCAGAAGCTATGGAAAGGAGAGCTTCCCCATGAGTCACCAAATGCAGACAAAACCAGTTTGAAGTCTAGACTACAGCTATTGCAGCAGGATGGGTGGGAGTGCAGTATGTACCCAGCCTTACGGGTAGTTTTGGGGGGGTTCTGTACATGCAGAAGCTCTTGTTTCTGGCAGTTGTGTGCTGTTTGAGAAGTATGGGAACTTCTCTTCAGCAGGACTGATAAGAAATGGAAATCTGTTCCCACTTACCAGATGAGACTGGTTTTCCCCTTCCTTGACACGTCACCTTTCACTTTCCCTGTCAGTGAATGAGAACTAATGTGGATCTGTAGGTATTAGTTTTGTTTCGTTACAGGTTCCTGTTAGAGGAATCTAGAAGTGTCGCAGGTTTTCCTTTTCAGTATTAATAACAAACAAATAAATAAAAGTTATGTGTTTCTTTTAAAGCACACATCATTTCACTGTGGAGTCTGGGCCCTAGTGTTTATGTAAACAGTAATTTCCAGTTTGGGAATGTTATTGTTCATGTTACTGCAACTTACTGGAAGAAATAAGATTTACTGACTCACTTTAAGGATATTTTGGTTCTTATTTTAGATGTGCAACTGCTGTGTTTTCTGGGTGGGGTTTTTTTGTTGTTGCTGTTGATTGTCCTCTATTGCTTCTCATATCATCCTTGGCAGCTAATTCTGTGTCCCTGTTGCAGATCCACAGTTTGTGAGTGGGTGGGTTTTGCTAGCCATTTTTCCATGGCTTGTGTTAAATCTTCCTCCAATCATTACAAACACTCCATTGAGAAGCATTAAGTGGGAGCTCCCTTGTGTGACTGAATTGAGGTGCATAAGTCTGCTTTTTTTGTGTGTCAGACACGAATCCTGGTCTGTCAGAACTGTGTGACTGGATCTAGGTGATCCTGCTGTCGTGGGGGAATTGGACTAGATGATCTTTCAAGGTCCCTTCCAATCCCTAATGTTCTGTGATTCTGTGTGATTGCTCTGGTCAACCCACTTGTGATGAGCTGGGTCTTGCTAAACCTACAGACCCACAGAGTCTCAGGTGTCTGCACAACAATTTTGCAACCTAAATTCCACTGGCCTTCCTCTCTCTGGAAGAAATGTGGCCAGACAGCAATAGCAAAGGCCAGTCACTGGGCACTAATAAGAACTCTGGGTGTGTAAGTAGAGTTTAGGCATCTGGGTCTTGTCTTTCAGCAAAATCCAGACCTTACAGCAGGGGTCCTCAAACTTTTTAAACAGGGGGCCGGTTCACTGTCCCTCAGACACTGTCGGGGGGCAGGCTGTAGTTTGGAAAAAAAATGAACGAATTCCTATGCACACTGCACATATTTTATTTGTAGTAGTGCACAAAAAACAGGAAAAAGAATGCAACATTTGAAATGAAGAACAATTGTAACCAACAAAAACAAATAATATTTCAATGTGCGCTCCCACTGGTGCTGGCTGGTTTGTGCTGCCCGGCTTGTCCTGCCTGGGAGCTGCAGGGAGGGAGGGAGAGACGGGGGAGCTGCCCACCTCGCTGATGCCACCACCCCCCTCCTCAGCCCAGCCGCGCAGGGCTGATGCAAATGGTGGAAGAGCCCACTAGGAGAG
>VXBP01007475.1:0-13683 GCA_013400115.1 Rhinopomastus cyanomelas
TTCCAACCTTATCATTACTGTGATACTGTGACTTTGATCCTGAGTTTTCACTTAAAGCATTAAAGCAAATAAACCTCAAACTTTGCTAACTCTGAAGAAACTTTATCAGAATTATGATCACTGACCGAAAGGAAGGAGTCACTGACTCCTTCAGCTACTCTTGTTTAGATGCAGTTTCTCCACACAGTTCTCCAGTTATCCTCTTCTCTGGTGCTCTGCACAGTTTTCAAAACCCAATGTAATGCAACTACTGAAAAAAATCCTTAAAATCTAAACATTCATTTTATTCTTAACAAAATACCATGTAGACAATGCCTTACATCTCAAATACTAAAGCAGCAGATCTATCAGCTAAATATATGTTGATACCCCTATTACACAGGCAGAAGCTGGGGGTCTAAGGTGTAACAGTTTGTTCAAAGGGAGCAGCAAGTCTGTATATAAACACAAACCACCTGTAAGAACGGTGTGAATTGGAACTGCACGTTTTTTCCCCCCAAAGTGTTGGTTGATAGTGCCCACCATACCTAACAAAAGGAAAACAAACAGGAAAAACTTAATAGCATTTCACATTCAAAATTTGGTGTATGTGATGTCAAATGCTCTCAAGCAAGAACCAGTGCCGTTTAGGCCATGTCTTTGTCTCTGTGGTGTTTTAAGTTCCATCAGTGACCCTGGCAGTCAACATCAAGAGGTCAAGAGAAGTAACAATGAAATCATATTCAAATAAGGTAAGAAAAAATGGGATTAAAACACAGTTTTGAAAATAAAAAAGCTTATTAGACTGCAGATAAAAAAAATAAGATTTTGAGGTAAATTTTAGTGATAAATAATAATAATACAGGTTAGATGCCTGAGCCAAGGCAAATTCCATGAGGAATAAGGCCAAATGCCAGGTCCTACACTCGAACCACAACAACCCCTAGCAGCTACAGGCTGGAGAGCTGCCAGGCAGAGAGGGACCTGGGGGTGTTAACAAAGGGTTGGCAGTGTGCTCAGGTGGCCAGGAAGGCCAATGGCATCTTAGTCTGTATCAGAAAGAGTGTTGGCAGCAGGAGCAGGGAGGTTATCATTTCCCTTTGCTCAGCTGTGGTGAGGCCATACATCGAGTTCTGTGCCCAGTATGAGCTCCTCACTACAAGAGGGACATTGAAGGGCTGGCGAGGGGACAGAGGTGGCTACCAAGCTAGGAAAGGATTTGGAACGTGTCGTATGAGGAACAGCTGAGAGACATGGGACTGTTTAGCTTGGAGAAGAAGAAATGGATGAGAGACATTACTGCTCTCTACAACTACTTTGAAGGAGGTTGTAGAGGCAGGGGTTGGTCTGTTCTCCCCAGTGGCCAATGACAGGATGAGAAGAAATGTCCTTAAGCTGCAGCAGGGGAGGTTCAGGTTGGATGTTAGGAGGAATTTCTTTCCTGAAAGGTTTGTAAGGCACTGGAACAACCTGCCCAGGGAGGGGGTTGAGTCCTCATCCTTGGAGGTGTTTAAGAGATGTTGCACTGGGGGACAGGGTTTAGTGGTGCTGATAGGGCTAGTAAAAGGTTGGATGTGATGATCTTGAAGGTCTCTTCCAAGTGAAACTATTCTGATTTTATGAAGCTGACTTTTCTTTTTAAAAGAGAAAGCAAGAACTTCTGAAAAGCAGCTGAGGTGATGAGACAATGTATCTTCATTCCTTTATTTTGCCAATAGACACTGTCCACACTGCTTACTGAAAAGTTGTTCTGTTGTTTAGTTTTCCTGAACAGCTACTTTTAAAAAGGTTATACATGTTGAATGATCAATAATCATCATGGGACTCCTGCCTCACTGAATGTAAAGGTAGATGCTTCAAAAGCCATCAGACAAGCTGTCATTATTGACTGTTATTTATCTATCCAATTGATGGATTTGAGCCTGTTATGGTATCCATTGCTGTGGCCTTCAAAGCACAATACACTTGTAATTTAAACAGCTATTTTTAAAATTATATTTGATGTACAAAAGTGAAATTGAGCCCTGTTGCAACAAATGCAAGGCCAGCACAGACTCACAGCTGCTCATCCCTGGAAGAAAGTGCTGCAGATATGATTGAGGGACATCAGAAAATTCAGACTGACTTGAACTACATGACAGCAGCCTGTATCACTGGAAAAAGACTGACATTTCATATCCCTTAACATTTCTAGCTAACAGAAAGTATGGCACCAGACAGCAACATCAGGATTTCACAAGTCTTTCCCTGAAGCAGGAAACCCTAATCTCAACAAGGGCTGTGACTGCTGCCATTTCACTCCTGAACTGTAGTCCTTACCTGACTTCTTCCATCAGTGTAAACAAGTGAGAGAGCGCAAGGAATAGTTACACCATGTTTGTCCTAGTCATCTCCTTTCCTACTTTGTTAGGTACAAGATGCCCAGGTCTTTTTATGCTTCCTAGTGTTAACAGGTAGCTTTGCATTTCCAGATGTGCACAAATGTCCACTATAAAGTGGGGAAAGCAAGTTCCCAAGGCTTAGAAGTTATATATAACACTGCATAAAATTGCTCTTTTATGTATTTTCTTGGGCTTCCATTTAATCCTGACAGAAATGAAATAGTCATCTTCAATTTCTGGTAAATAACTCCTGTCAAACTTCTGCTTATTTGGAACATCCTCTTCCAAACCTGCGGTATGGATTCTGGGGATAGGAATTACCCATTGCTGAGGAACAGGATCTGAAGAAGAAAGCTCCATAACTGGCTCTGAAATGCTGGTTTCATCATTGCATAACCCAGCTCAGTGCTAATATGTACCCAGACCTGAGAAAATGTGCTTTTTGAAATTCCTGGCTCAACAGAGATGCAGTTTCATAGACTGATGGAGTTCCAGAGTTGACAAACACTGTGGATTTCTGCTGGGTTGGCAATTTGGTTTCATTATAATCCAATTCCACAATTTGTTGATTTGGATTTGATGTCTCTAAGACTCCACTTTTACTTTTGAGGAATATTAACGTTCAATTGGTTTTGACTTTATGCTTCTAATTTAGCTAAACTTTCTTAACAAAATGCCTTGAACTTTTACCAGGATATTCAGAATTGCCTCATCTGCACAAGATTTTCAGTATGTGGCACCACTGCAGAGTCTCTGAAGGGGTAAGAAAGTACCAGCTACTCAATCTCCACTAACTGTAGGAGCAGCAAGGACTTTACTTAACACAGCACTGTAAAAGCATCATCCAGTTGGTGGTTTTGTGGGGAAAAATAAATATGGGTTTGTTTAAAACTTTTTTTTTGCATACTGTTAACAGTGTCTAAGACGGAATAGAACCTCCATCCTTGAATACCATTAGAGTATGCTCAAGGATGCCTCTGGACAGAGAAAAAGGGTTATCTGCACACCCAGCCACAGCCACCTGAAGTGGCCGGCTAGTCCCCACGTACTACCTGTATTAGGATTAGAGACAGAAGCCTTTTTACAGAAACACAGTATAACTGAGGCTGGAAAAGACCTCTGAGCTCATCCAGGCCAGCCCATCTAACATCTCCACATCAGCCAGACCAGGGAACTAAGGGCCACAGTGTGTCCTTCAACATCTCCAGGGATGGAGACTCCACCATTGCCCTGCGCAGTCCATTCCAGGCTCTGATCACCCTTTCCATGAGGAAGGGCTTCCTAACATCCAACCTAACCCTCCCCCAGCAGCTTCAGGCCCTGCCCTCTCATCCTGGTGCTCACTGCCTGGGAGAACAGCCAGACTCCCACCTGAATACAACCTCCCTTCAGGGAGCTGTAGAGAGCGAGAAGGTCCTTCCTGGTCTCCTCTTCTCCAGGCTAAACACACACAGCTTCCTCAGCCTCTCCTCATCAGACTTTCCCTCCAGTCCCTTCCCCAGCCTCTGTACCTGCTCCTGCCTCTCAGTCCCTAAAGTGAGGGGCCCAGAACTGCCCTCAGTACTCAAGGGAAGGCCTCATCTGTGAATTTTTCTTGAGTATGTCACCAACAAGGATCTTTCCTCTGCCTGTCAGGAACCAGCTCATCAAGTTATGTGCCTAGCACCGTCCAGTGCTAATGGCTCTCAGAGCATGCAGAAAAGCAAAGGCAATTTCTATGCTTGGCTGAAGGTTTTCTGGTGGGAGGCAGAGACTGCTAAACTGTGAGGAAAGCACATCCTGCAGTGATTTGTGCTATTACTTTGTTCCGCAGCGAAGGGCGCTGAAGAGCCATTAAGGTCTGCACATGTAGCTCTATATAGCCACCTATAAAGTTGTTCCCACCAACTGTACTCAATCCCCCAACATCAGCAGCTGAATTTGCAACAGGATTGCAGTTTTCTAAATCTTTGCCCTGTGCTTAACATGCAAAGCAGTCTCGTCTCCACTTCTGTGCCAAGTTTGAATCCAACAGCTAAAGAGAAGCTAAAACAAAAACTAGGACCCTTCATGGATCTCAACATTCTAACCTGCTACTAGATTGACTTGATACTTTAAAAGATGGAAATCCTGAACTGCAAATGTTCATGACCTTGAAATAGCTTTGTCTTTACAGTCCAGTTCTCTTTCGCCTTCTCTAGGCTCAGAAGGTTTTGACTGTATTACAATCCTGAATAGCTAATTTAGGGCTGCCACAGGTCACCTATCAATTAGTTTTAACGTGAACTTGCCATTCACCATCCTCAGATCACTCTGCCCACTCAGTTATGGTCACGGACAAAAACACTTGGCCTGAGGTGGGGGGAGGGGGTGGGAAATCAATCAAAACCACCACCAATTCATCAGTTAAATCATATTAGGACAGTGGTAAATATAACCGGATCTCAAACACACCTTCCCCTCAGGCCCAGCTCTGCTACCTTCTCTCCACCAGCAGCATAGGGTACAGGGAATGGGAGATACGCTCAGTCCCAGCCCACTCTATGCTGTTTCTGCTGGTCCCTTCCCCTCCTCACAGTCCTCCCCTGCTAAGCATGGAATCCCTCCCACAGGGCACGGTCTTCCATAAACGTTCCTACCAACATAGATCCCATCTGCAGGCAGCAGTCCTCCCAGCAATGAACTGCTCCAGCACCTGACTTCCTTACAGTTTTGGCCTGCTTCAATCCTCTGCTCTGGTGTGAGCTACCTCACATGCTGCAGGTGAGATTTTGCTCCACCATTCATCTGCTAAAGGCTGCAAGGGTAACACCTGCTCCAGTGTGCATTTCCCTCACCTTCCTCCCTGGCCTCAGTGTCCACATGGTTGATCTCTCTTGTCCCACTTCTCTCAAGAAGAGAGCCACATCAGTAGCCCCCACCCCTGCTAGACATAACTCCAACACGCTGGGTAACAATTCGCACACTGAAATACTCCTTCTGTAAATCAACCAAGCCATCTCTGTCTCTGCAGAACTGTGGTAAACAGTTCATTGTGTTGCATCAAAGATTTGCAGGGGCTAACTCATGGAGGTCAACATAGGAAACATTTTTCCATCTCCTTTCAAGGTTGGATCTCATCTCCCCAAACAGGCAAACGCCCCAGGAAGGGGCTTGATATCCCAATCACTGCTGCACCACCCCAGCTTTTCATCATGATGACTCTTTCCTTGAGAGCCCACCCTCTCTCCCTGCCTGCCTCTCAACACTCATCTCCATCGAGTTCCCAGACTTCTTCTTTGCACTCCCTTTCCAGGCTACCTCCCTTCCTTCTCCAGGAGGCATTTTCCAAGCAATTGCCATATGCCTGGCCCCACCAGTCAGTGCTGCACCTCTCATAATTTCATATTTTTTAGCTCCCACAGTCAAATGATTAGGTGAGACTTTTGGCTTATGCTTTTAAGTAAGTTTCCTAGACCTCATGGTAGCAAAGAGGAACTAAAACACATGACTCAAGTGCACCCTAAAGGCTAAGAAACCTAAAGGCAATAAACCACACCCTAAATGTCTTTTCTTTTTTAAATCTCAGTTTTAAGTTTATAACCAAACTCGGGTCTTTCTCAGACTTTCCTTGTGATTTGTGAACATCTGGGATTGGCAGTACTGCAGTCTGACACCAAGCAGGTTGGAAAACATCATCTTACAGCCCAGCTGTTCCCTGTGGTCGTCCCTCCCCACTATCCTCCCACCAGATAGCATTCTCCTGGACTGCCCCTCTTCCTGAGATGAACCTGGGAATCCTGCTTGATCCAGTGACTTGGATAATAGGCCATATTTTTTTGCCTCAGCCACTGTTGCTATCTTTGGAAAAGTTAATGACCATGTTGGTTTTCTTAGCTATCCCAGGGAGAGCAGCATTCTTCAGGCAAACACACATATCTGAAAGTAGGAGAAAGAGGTGTGATTGAATCCATGCGTTTTCTGTTCCCGGGGGGAACATGCACTCAATCCTCACCAGCAAAATCCTTCTCACTTGTTTTTCCCCTGTAAAGGAACAATTCCAGGTGCTCCTTCTGCTTGGGAAACAGAAAAACCCAACTTTGGGTTCTGCATAAGTAAGACACTTTTCTTTCCGTTTATCTAATTTCCAACCACAGGAGGCCTAGAATAGAGGTCTGTATAAGACTTGCCCAAGGATTATTGATTTCCTAACAAACATAGCATTTCACACCAGCAGCTTGCCCTGTATCTCATTCTGCTTGCAGGTCCCACTGCCGCACTAAGCAGAAGAGCCCAACTCCATTATTTCCTCTCTAGCCTTGTAAGTGCTTGTATGGCCAGAGTTAGAAGGGACCTTAATGATCATCTAGTTCCAACACCCCTGCACAGGCAGGGACACCTTGACTACAGCAGGTTACTCAGGGCCCCATCCAACCCAGCTTTCAACACTTCCAGGGATGGGGCAGCCACAACTGCCTTTGGCAACTTGTTCCAGCATCTGAGCACACTCACAGGAAAGCATTTTTTTCCTCATGTCCAACCTAATTTTCAGGTTAAATTGATTTTTGCCTCTGTTCTGTGAGCACTATCATTTGGTCATCTAACCACACTCATAACAGCCAATATAACTTGCAAAAATACAAGATCTATGTTTTTGTAAGGACACTGAAGTGCTGAGTTCTAATGATACCAGGCCAATGTAATGAAAAGCACTGAAGTTCAGGGCTGGTACTAAAAGCGTCTACAGAAATGTTAGACTTAGCCCTGCTCTGATGAGAACTACAGGAGTTATTAAATGTTTCTTCCTTCTTAATCACTCAACTGATGGTTGCAGTGGTGATGTACAAGTTGCTGCCAGGTGTTAGATAAAAATAACTAAATACAGAGCTGTCACAATGATGCTGATCAATGCAAGGGTTATGACAAGGAGTCTAGGTGATCCTGCTGTGGCAGAGAGATTGGACTAGATGATCTTTTGAGGTCCCTTCCAATCCCTAATGTTCTGTGATTCTGTTACAGAATTCCCATCTCTGGTCTACAAAGAGTCAACCAATTCATAAGCCTTACCTGAAATAGCAAGTAACAACAGTTTTTCATCCGTACACAATCTTGCTGGTCAAGATCCAGTACAGGCGGTTAATAGAATGTAATCAAATTAAATTCTATATTCATTGTATATGTAGCAGTATTTAATAATCATCAATACAAATACACTGAACAAAAAGCCCTGCTATTTCAAGATGGGGGGGGGGGAACAAAAGCCACTGAAGCCTGTGGCTTTTGTTATAATTAGGTGAATAAAATTATTGGAAAACCAGAAGTGCTCTGGCAACTAAAACCCACGCCAGTGACAAAAACTCAAGCTCCTAGGCTCAAGTCTCAGATGATGAGAAGTTATCTGGGGCATCTCATCTTCAATGGCAACTAATTTCTTGGCACCCAGCTTGAAATGCTGGATCAAATAAAATGAAGCACAAACGCACATCAGAGGATCTGCAGGTCCTCTGCTTACCAATCAAATGTCTAATGGTTTGTGGGGGGTATGGATTAATGAAGTCATCAGTGAAAGCCTTGATTATAGTACTGAACTCGTTAAGAATGTTTTCTGTCAACGAAAAGCTGAAATTCAGGCAACATTGAGCTGCTCCCTCCTTCCACATAGGAACTGCTGTGATCTCCTTAAATTTGCACCTCACTGGATGCAAGTGGAACTGTAACAAAATCACTGTTGCTGCAGGCTAACAGCTACTGCAAAGAGCTTCAGTGGGACCTGCACAGAGGTGTTAGAAGCTCTTCTAAAATGGAGGCAGCCAGCTGAAGAAGAGATGGGCTAAACACAAAGACAAATGAAGCTGTGGTCTGCTCCAGTTGGTGCTTGATCTGTGCAGAGAGTAGAGCCATTTTTATACGCTTTTAGGCTACGACTGAAACACTAAATATACCTGGAGCTAACAGACAATTAGCTTTTATTGCTAGTGTGTTTTGTCTGTCAGTACTCCTTAGATTAACTGCTCTGCTTTTATTCTAGTATTTGAACAACTGGTGCTATTACAAGCCTCTCCTCAGAATCAGTGAAGTGGTTTGTTTTGGTAGCTAAGAGTACATTACACCCTGCAGACTATCCTTTAAGTCCTGAAAAAGAGTAAAAACCCTTGTGCTTTGCTAGATATTACATAAAACGGAAACTGGAAGTTTTATAGGCAAAATTCCGCTTGCAAAACACAACTTCTGCACTTGGCATTATCCAACTTCACCAGGAACTGGGGTTACCATGCAGCAAGCTTCCTGCTAATTGAAATCAGCTCAAAAAACACCCAGTGGGAGCTTCTACAAACTACAGAAACAAACCAGTGGATGCCATTAGGCTGGCAAACCTGCAGGCTGAAATACACGTTAAGATAATAGAGTTCCGCTTCTGCTGAGCTTCACCATGTCCCTGAGCACTGCTTTCACCTGGTGAAGTAGTAGAGCTAGTGGGTACCAAAAGGAACTCTCCCATGGGGAAGGGGACCAAGAGGACTGCTGTCTCTAGGGAGCACTGTGAGCTTTCCCAAGATCTGACAGGACCAACATCCGCATACATTTCCACTGGTTTAATTTATCTGTCTTATTCTTGCACCCTCAAGAGAATGAGGATGGATGTGATTTCTCTCCTGCTTCACCTAAAATGCAACTGACTATTCTGCAATCTGAAAGTGGTAGCTCTGTACCCCTTTTTTGGTTCAGAGGGCTGCCTTAGAGGAAAGTTGGGTGGTGCCCACATTTAACTCTACATGACAGAGTATTGACATTGGCAAGATCAGAACTGTGGACAGTTTTTCCACTGGTAAGAGTTGCAATAGTCAAGAACAGTTATGAGCTGTGTCTACTACACCACAGAACAAGAATCACAGAATCATTAAGGCTAGAAAGAACTTCCAAGATTATCAAGTCCAACCTTCAGCCCAACTCCTCCATGACCACTAGACCATGTCCCAAAGTGCTATATCTACTCACCTTTTGAACACCTCCAGACATGAGGAGGCCATTACTGCCTTGGGCAGCCTGTTCCAATTTTAACCACTCTCACACAAAATAAATTTTTCCTAATTTCCAATCTGACCTTCCTGACTTGTGGCCATTTCCTCTTGTCCTGTCAGCAGTTACTTGGGAGAAGCAGCCAACACCAGCCTCCCTAGAATGTCCTTTCAGATAGCTGTAGAGGGCAATAAGGTCTCCTCCGAGTCTCTTCTTCAGGCTAAACAACCCCAACTCCCTCAGCCTTTCCAAAAGGCCTGTTAGGTAGATCAGTACTCCGCCTACATTCAGTACTGAAAACTTCGAGGTTTTCATGCAAGTTCTCTCCACTTTTTTGGTATTTTGCATCTCCGGTTATCTGTGCTTCACTGAGGTCTGATTACTGAAGCTGCCACCAAGGTGACATGTTCCTGTCAAACTCACTTCTTCACAGATACTCAGCTACACAACTGTTTAAAAGCTTCACTCTTGTAAAAGAATAGAAACATGTTAAATGCAACTAAACCCATGCATTTAAGGTCAAAATTAGACAACAAATGGGGATGTCATCCTATCACAAAAACTAAGTGATGGATCAAAAACATTTTCCACACATCTCAATACATTTATCATACACCTTAACTGAGAATTTCCAGCTGTGACATCACGTTCTTCTGTTTTAAGCGGAGTTTTAGCAAATGCTTACTATCCAATAATAATAATACTGGGCTAGAATAGTGGTCCATTGGGTGAAATGCATAACCACAGCATTAGTGCAGCTGCATGCTGGACTTCGGTTTCATCTTTAATATTCTTGTTATTAGACCATGACTGTAAGTGAAACCTAGTGAATTCTTTACACCACAGTTGTCAGCAGAATATTTTCTTTCACTTACTTCTCCAGCAGTAACATTTCACCCGTAACTGAGAGTTGTCCTTATTTTGCTGAATTAGTTCATCCTATTTTAATAGGATTTCTAACATCTTTGGTTTTCCTTCAATATCCACTTAAATTACTATTATTCATTGGTTTTACTCATCTTTTACTTTCATCTTGTTCACCTTCTTTCCAAGAAAAATAAGCATGTAAACACATGTACTCAGGGAGAGTCTGAAGGACTACAGTATTAACCTTTGTCCATACTAAAAATTAACTGCATAATCCCACTCTAGTGAGGCTTTGTCTTTCACTCAGGATGGTACTTTAGCTCTTATTCCATTAACACCTATTCCCCTCACTCATTCCCTGAGAGATGGAGTACTTTTTTAAAGAAGAAAAGTCAGTTAAAAAGTCAGCCCACTCTACTAGGTTTTCGTTAACTTGTTTAGAGATTTTTTTTTAATAAAGATAAGATTTTTCTAATGAAACAATCTGGTTTAACCAAGTGTCAGCACCCTTAGAAATAATTAGTAACTATATAATATGTATTTAGAGAAAACATATTTCTCAATAATAGATGTGAAAAAGTTTTTATGCAGGTTGTGCACAAGAAGTTACTATGAGCAGGAGGCTGGGCTGGAAGCCTCATGTCAGTAGGAGGACACGGCTGTGTACAAGTTAACAGTTGGTACTGACAGCACTCTCCACCCATGTGCACACAAGCAGGCATATCACTTACTTCCTTGAGCCACTCAAACTTATTTATAACCCCATCTTCCTACACATCAAACCCCAACAGGACATGCATCTACACCTCTTCTATATTCACAATGGTCAGACCTGGAACTAGCTGCTTCTTTGAAAAGAAAGCCCACATGGACAGTGGGCAGCCTTGTAACAGAGTACGTGGCAGAGTCCACAAGTGGCATGTCACCAGATTTTGTTTGTCCTGTCGTCTCTGATTGGTTTGCTGATTGATCAGGTATTTTTCCAGCTGTAACTATGGTCAGTGTAGTGGTCAATGAGACAGAGTCTAGTTGGAGGCCTGTATCTAGTGGAGTTTCCCACTGGGACCAGTACTATTCTACACGACTTTGAAAACATGTCCAGGGATAGAGATTCAACCCCCTCCCTGAGCAGCCTGTGCCAAGGCCAGATGACCCTTTCCATGAAGAAGTTTTCCCTTGTGTCCAACCTAAACTTGCCCTGGTGCAATATTCAATATTCAATCTATTAATTAATGACTTGGATGAAGGATTAGAGAACACTGTCAACAAGTTTGCTGAGGACACAGAGCTGGGTGGTGTCTCCCCAACAGACTGTGCTGCCATCCAACAAGACCTGGACAGGCTGGAGAGCTGGGCAGAGAGAAACTTAATGAAATATAACGTGCTTTTGTGGCCAGGAGGGCCAACAGCATCCTGGGGTGGATCAGAAGGGAGGGCAGTTAGCAGATCAAGATTGGTTTTTCTCCCCTTCTACTCTAACCTGGTGAGACCACATCTGGAGTCAGGAGGATGGAGCCAGTCATGGCTCAATGTCATCTAGTGATAGGAACAAGGGGAAATGGGTGTAAGCTGGAACAGAGGAGGTTCCATATCAAAAGGAGCTTCTTCCCAATGAGGGGAACAGAGCACTGGAACAGGCTGCTCAGGGGGATTGTGGAGTCTCCTTCTCTGGAGATGTTTAAAACCTGCCTGGACATGTTCCTGTGTGACTTGGTCTAGGTGATCCTGCTGTGGCAGGGGCACTAGACTAGATGATCTTTCGAGGTCCCTTCCAATCCCTAACATTCTGTGATTCTGTGACACTTAAATTTAAGGCAAAATAGAGCACCTTATATTAATTCTAAGAAATTAGGAGACCCAGAAACTGGAAAGATGAGAATTAACATGAGAAGCCACCTGGCAATGACCAGAGTTACACACAGATACACAGATCATTAGGGCTTGAAAAAGAATCTCTAAGGGTCATCAAATCCAATCTCGATGTTGGATTTCTATTTTAATATTAGAATTCCCACCACCTATGAAGTTAAATGATAGCAGAAAAAACGAGGACAGAGAAGAAACAAAAACATTTTCCTTGTTCCTTTTCAGGCTGTTTGCATTGCACGTGGTGAAATCATTGTCTTTTAGGTCAAGCAGTCACAGTCATACACAAGTTGCTGCGCAACAGTGACACTATTATGAAGAGCAAGCTGCCTCATCCTAATTTAGCGCATACACTCTACATATTGGGTAAATTACAGTATCACAGTATTATCAAGGTTGGAAGAGACCTCATAGATCATCAAGTCCAACCTGTCACCACAGAGCTCAAGGCTAGACCATGGCACCAAGTGCCACGTCCAATCGTGCCTTGAACAGNTGCTGGCTCATGTTCAGGCGGGTATATCCACAGTCTTAAAGACTTTGTTTTTTTTCTTCAAGAGTATTGGAGTTGTCCATAACTTAAGAGCTTCTCTATGCAAGTGCTTTATGAAAAATTAAGGTAAATTAGGAACACCCTAAGGCAAAAGAAAACACAGGAGTCTTTATGGTCAGTTCAGGCTCAACAACAGAAGTTATTGAATCACAGAACATCAGGGGTTGGAAGGGACTGCCAGAGATCTAGTCCAACCCCCCTGCCAGAGCAGAATCACCTAGGGCAGGTCACACAGGGCTGCATCCAGGTGGGTTTGGAAAGTTTCCAGAGCAGGAGAATCCACACCCTCTCTGGGCAGCCTATGCCAGGGCTCTGTCACCCTCAGAGTGAAGAAGTTTCTCTTCACGCTGCAGTGGAACTTCCCATGTTCTAGCTTATCCCCATTATTCCTTATCCTGTTACTGGGCACCACTGAAAAGAGACTGGCCCTTTCCTCTCCACACCCACCCCTCAGCTATTTACCGACATTAATGAGATCCCTCTCAGCCTTCTCTTCTCCAGATTACACAGCCCCAGTTCTCTCACCCTTTCCTCACGGGAGAAGTGTTGAAGTCCCCGTGTGGGGCTCCAGGTGCTACGTTGCTGTCATTCCCAGTCCCCTGGGCCTGGGCTCCTGCCGTGGCCCAGCGGCGCCCACGTCGGGCAGGGGGAGCGGCGCGGCGCCGCCAGCGCTAGAGGGCAGCCCGGGATCAGCGCACGGCAGCCCCGCTCACGCGGCTCCTGGCGGGAACGGGGCACTGCAGCCGGCTGCGCGCCCGCCACCTGCTCACCGCGGGAAGACCTGAGGAGAGCCGTGCACCCTGCCCGATAAAGGAGGAGTTTACGCTGCTAGTTTGCCAGCGTAGATCAATAATAGTCACCTTGAGTATGGAGTAGAGAGTTCGGGAAGAAGTGCTGTGGCTCATCCAAAAGGAACGACTGAGGCTAGACAGGAGGGAAAAGTTCTTCAATCGAAGGGTATGGATCTCTGCAACAGGCTGCCCAGAGAGGTCGTGGAGGCCCCATCCGTGGAGCCATTCAGGATCCTGCTGGATGGGGCTCTGGGCAATCTGTTCTAGTGAG
>VXBP01007476.1:0-51482 GCA_013400115.1 Rhinopomastus cyanomelas
ACATATAAAATGTGCTAAATATAGATATACACATACTCAATATATAAAAATACGTTAAATACAGATATAAATACACTAAGTATAGATATAAATATGATAAATACAGATATAAATACACGAAATAGAGATACAAATGTGCTAATATCAATACACTCAATATAGATATAAATGTGCTAAATACAGCTATAAGTATGCTAAGTACATATGTAAATATACTCAATATATAAAAATGTGTTTAATGTAGATAGAAACACACTAAATATACAGATATGTAAATGTGCTAAATACGGACGTTGACATATTAAGTCTAGCTGTAAACACATGGAATATGTAACTGTGCTAGACATAGATGTAAGCATGCTAAACGTGGATCTAAGCACGCTAAATCCAGATGTTAGTGTCTGGAATGCATCCCCAATATGCTCAGCAGAGCTGTAAGTGCAGTAACTGTAGACACAAATACACTACCTCCAGATATAAATGTAGTAAATGTGTTGTAAATGCAGTGACCAGGTGTAAGCACACTGAACACAGCCATAAATGTCCTAAACACATCTGTACTTGTAGAGTGAATGAGAACTGACTGACAGGCACCGGTCCCGTGTGTGGGGCTGGGAGAGCCGGGCTGCGAAGGGCTGCCGGGCAGCGCCGTGACAGCCGGTTCTGCGGGGCCAGGCTGGAAAGTGAAGGGTTGTCCAGGCTTCCCCTCCAAGACAGCAGGGCAGAGGAGAGGCCGAGTGCGGACGCTGCCGTCGGTTGGGGCACAGCGGGGCGGTGGAGACCGGCCAGGCTGGAAGAAGCAGCCTGTGTTCGACGTGGCTGGTGGTTACTGCCGATGGAACGCTGGGAGCGAACCGAAGCAGCGGTGTTGGCGATGGAATCTCAATTAGGAGCGAGAAGTAGTGTTTGGTGAAGAGAGAGAGCCTGGCCCCAGCCTGACTACAGCCCCTCTTCGGGGAGTTGGGGAGAGGGAGAAGGTCCCCTCCGAGTCTCCTCATCTCCAGGCTCAACACCCCCAGCTCCCTCAGCCTCTCCCCATCAGTCCCTTCCCCAGCCCCATTGCTCCTCTGCACCCACTCCAGCCCCTCCATCTCTTTCTTGAAGTGAAGGGCCCCCAGTACTCGAGGGGAGGCCTCTCCAGTGCCCAGTCCAGGGGAAGAATGACGTCCCCAGCCCTGCTGGCCACACTATTGCTGATCCAAGCCAGGATGACAGTGACCTTCCAGGCCACCTGGGCACCCTGCTGGCAGTGCTGATCTGGTAGGGCTGGCCTGGCACTCTGGTTTTGAAGCTGCTCTTCATTGCTGTATCCTGGAATCCTTTCAGCCTCTGTCTTACTCTTCAGGACAGGGCTTCAGGACGATAGGATTTCGTTACCATCCTCCTAAGGGAACCCTAGGTTGTCCTGCACCCGTTCAGCTCCAGTGCCGTTGGTCTGGTGCTGCCCTCCCCGCACAGCCATCAGCCCTCTCCGTGCCCGAGCGGTCCGGCCAGCGCTCAGTCGGCCCCGTGGCCTCAGCGCTCCTTCCTCCTCTGCCTTCTGTGCTGCCGCTCGCGGCTGCCGCCCAAGCTGCTCCCCTTGCCGGTGCTCAGTTCTGTTGGAGACACCTGCATCCATCCTTGAGAGATCCATCGGGCCGTGGCTGTGTTGGCCCTGGTGCTTCACTGACCTGACCTCCCCAGGCTTTGCTCTGATGCGCCCAGCTCTGCAGCAGGACTCCTCCAGCCCACAGGGACCTCTCCCAGTCGTTCCCAGGGGTTGCCTGTCAACGGGAAGGTGCGTGACCACCATCTGGTGGAGAAGCCCTGTGTACAGGTTTGGTTACCTCCCGCCCCGACTCCGCCATCTCCTGCCAAGTGACTGTCCCTAAGCTCAGCCACGGGCTGCAGGTCTGGAGCCAGGGGTGCTCCCCTGTCACCCTCGGAGTGCCGGGAGCTGCAGCTGCTCAGAAGCTCTCCAGCTTGGCTTCCGACCTCAGACCCCCGGGTTATCCACTGCTGTGCCTGCAGCAGTCCCTGTCTCTGTACAGGAGGGAGGTTGTGTGCTTCCTCTCTCCAGTTAACCAGTGTGCGTTGGACTGGTTTAACATGGAGCTGCTGGAGAGAGCCCAGGGCAGAGCCACAGGGGTGATGGAGGGAGGGGAGCATCTCCCTGCTGAGGAGAGGCTGAGGGAGCTGGAGCTCTGGAGCTGGGAAAAAGGAGCCTGAGGGGTGACCCCATGGATGTTGATCAATATGTGAAGGGTGGGTGTGAGGAGGATGGAGCCAGGCTCTGCTCAGGGGCACCCAGTGACAGGACAAGGGGCAGTGGGTGTGAGCTGGAGCAGAGGAGGTTCCACACCAGTGTGAGAAGGACCTTCTTCCCAGTGAGGGTGGCAGAGCCCTGGCAGGGGCTGCCCAGGGGGGCTGTGGAGTCTCCTTCTCTGGAGATGTTTCAAACCCACCTGGCCATGTTCCTGTGTGACTGGATCTAGGGGATCCTGCTGTGGCAGGGGGATGGGACTAGATGACCTTTTGGGGTCCCTTCCAACCCCTGACGTTCTGTGATGGCAGCACAACAGACCTCCTGGTTCTTTCACCAGAGTAGCTGCTTGGATCTGGGGAAACCATTCCTCTCGTTCCACGATGCCACGGGGCATCCTGCACCTCACCACAGGTTCCAGCTCTGGCTGCCTGTCACCACAGCAGCGGGTTGCAGAGGTGGCCCCCTTGCTGTGCAGAGCTTGGAAGGACTTCTTGAGAGGTGGCTCACAGACAAGCAGGACAGGACAAGGAGCAGTGGGTTCCAGCTGGGAAAGGAATGATTTAGGCTGGAGATCAGAAACAAGTTGTTCGGTGTGAGGGGGGCTGATGGCTGGAAGGGGCTGCCTGGGGAGGTGGTGGGGGCCCCATCCCTGGAGTCATTGCAGGTCAGGCTTGAGGAGGCTCTGAGCAGCCCGACCTAGGCAGAGCTGTCCCTGTGTAGGGAGGTGGGACTAGCTGACCTCCGGAGGTCCCTGCCAGCCCAGAGCACTCAGTGACTCTCTGCAACGTGGGAGGAGGGTGCTGGGGCTGGTCAGGTGTGTCCTGGAGTAACGTGTGCGTGCTGGTCCACGGAGCTCGCAGCACCACCCAGCCCCGCGTGTGAAGCAGGGCTGTGGCTGCAGATCAGGAGGGCTCAGAGTGCTGCTCCCCGTGCTCACGGTCTTCTCTCTGCAGTCACTCCTACCTGGAGAAGTTCCTGACGGAGCAGATGATGGAGAGAAGAGAAGACGTGTGGCTGCCGCTCATCTCCTACAGAAACTCCCTCGTCACGGGTGGCGAAGACGACCGAATGTCCGTCAACAGCGGAAGCAGCAGCAGCAAAGCCTCTTCAGTGAGGAATAAGAAGGGACGACCACCGCTCCACAAAAAGAGGGTAGAAGGTTTGTAGAGCTGTCGTTGCCTGGCAGAGGCGGTTTGGCGCCGCCGTCGCTGCTCAGGAGCCCTGCTGGGCTGTCGGTTACTGCTGAAACACGTGGTGGCATCTCAGTGGCCAAGCCAGGACGTCCTTCTGCAGCTGCTTTCAGGCTGGCACATGCCTGTGCACCGGGAGCCCCTGCTGCTCTTGGCCACCTCTGGGAGCTGCAGGTCTGAGCTGTGAAAAGCTGTTACTGAGGCTGTTTGTGGGGTTCTCTGCTCCGCGCTGTTCTCACTCGGGGACTTCAGCTCCTCTGCCTGCGCTCCAGTCTGCTGACCGACGGGGTTAGAGCGAAGCTGAGGGGCAGGTGCTGGGACAGACTGGTGGTGCAGGGCCACTGGAGAACTGCACCTCGAGTACTGGGGCCAGTTTGGGGCACCTCAGCACAAGGGAGACAGCGAGGGGCTGCAGCGAGGGCAGAGGAGGGCAACTGAGCTGGGGAAGGGCCTGGAGAATCGATATGATGAGACTGAGAGATGGAGAGAGTTGGGGCTGGTTAGTGTGAGGAAGAGGAGGCTGAGGGGAGACCTCATCGCTCTCTACAACCATCTGAAAGGACCCTGGAGAGATGCTGGTGCTGGGCTCTGCTCACAGGTCATCAGTGACAGAAGCAGAGGGAAGGGCTTCAGGCTCCAACAGGGGAGGGTCAGACTGGACATCAGGAAGAGATTCTTCCCAGAGAGAGTGGTCAGGGACTGGACTGGGCTGCCCAGGGTGGGGGTTGAGTTCCCCATCCCTGGATGAGTTTCAAAGCCACTCAGATGTGGTGTTGGGGGATCTGGTTTAGAGGTGACCTTGTAGAGTAGGGTTGGTAGTTGGACTCGATGATCCTGGGAGTCTTCTCCAACCAGAACGAGGCCCTGAGACACCCAAAACACCTTCCTGTGTTGAAAATGGCTCTGACCCCCCCGGCCTGTGTTTACTCGCTGAAGCCTGGGGCCTGTTTATCAGGAATGTGATGGCCAGTTTCTTCCGAGGTGGCTCCAGTTCCTGATTCATCTCTGTGATGGAGTCTGCACCTCTGTGAGTTGCTGCTTCACGACACAGTAGGTCTAGAAGGGCTTCTGACACTGCAGGGGTCCTCCAAGGTCAGCAGCTGCAGCACTAGTTCCTCAGAGGGGACACAGCAGCTTCCCTCAGTGCTCTGCAGAAGCCTCTTCATGGGAGCTTCAACAGTCAGCTCCTGACTACACTGCAGCTTGTCTTGAGCCAAATGTGCTTCAAGCCCTGCAGGTTCTTGTAGCCAGCCCAGAGCCTGGGGAGATAAAGTGCTGCTGCTTTCCTCTGACACCCCTGTGCTTCCTCCAGGGTGTCCAGTGCAGAGCCAGAGAGATGATGGATGGAGGGGAGCATCTTCCNGGGACTGGACTGGGTGATCTTGGGAGGTCCCTTGTGATCCCCAAGGCTCTGTGTGAGCAGGTGATGGCTCCCACTGCCGGGGCAGGTGCTGCCTCGGGGACCCCGGAGCAGGGAGCCCTGCCCTGGGCGTTGCCGCAGCCCCTCGAACTGCTCCGTCTTCTCTTCCCAGATGAGAGCCTGGAGGGCTCCTGGCTGAACAGGAGTGAGAACATCCACACCCCGGGGACGCTGCAGGCGCCGCAGCTCACCTCGACGGTCCTGAGGGAGAACACCAGGCAAATGGGGGAGCAGATCCAGGAGCACGAGTCGGAGCCGGGCTCGGAGCAGGACTTTTTACACAAGTGAGTCGCGATTCCTTCCCAGACCCAGGGGCCAGGCAGAGGAGCAGCCTGTTGTTCACACAGGGAGCCCGTGGCTGCAGTGAAACAACGAGCTCTGGGTCCAGGTCAGCAGCACCTCCCGTGTTCAGAGCCAAGGAAGCGACTGCGACGGCGGCTCCTTGTGTTAAGCGGCCTCAGCCTAACCAGGCCGTCATTTAACCACCCACGTCGGGCTGAAGTCTCTCTGAAGGCCGGTCAGGTGCCCTGTGCAGACCCCCAAAGTGGCTCCTCATCCATTAGCTCTCCAGTGCAGCTGCTCCCAGCTGCTCTTTCTGGGGTAACCGCCTGCAGGCAGCGTGACTTTGCCCCTGAGGACTCCCACTGCATCTCCTCCACCTAGAGGGGAGGAAGTGTTGGCTCCCAGCTGTCAGTCACTTACTTGGGAGCAGAGAAGCCCTGGGAGGGAGCTGGTACCTGCTGTCTCCGTTGATCTGAGGCTGCAGAATCACAACATCTGTTTCAGAGAGTGTTTGTCCCGCTCTCGCAGCCAGATGGAGCGAGGCGGTTTGTCTGTCTGGGAACCTGGGTCCTGCCGGCCGGGTGCATCGGGTGTCCCCCGGCGCAGCGCAGGACTGAGCGCCCAGGTTGTGCCTCTTGGTTGGCTTCCGGCTTCTGGCCGTCGTGGTTTTGCTCCACCAACATCCCCCAGCTTCCCAGTCCCTCCTGAGCCGGCTGATCCCCGACTTCACTGCTGCACCCTGCACTGGAAGCAGCTCCTGAGGGTTGTGCTGCCTGGGGAAGCGTTTTGCCAGTTCCCCAACGTGACAGAAGGGCTGCAGCCGTCAGCAGAACCACAGGGAGGTCACGTTGTCCATCTCTGCAGGCCACAGGCAGAGGCAGCACAGTCAGCATCCGGGGAAGCAGCTGACACCAGGAACCCGCTCGCTGCGGGGGCAGCAGACAGCAAACCCACCCAAAAACTCAGCAACAGGGGAGCTGGGGCTCAACAGCAGCCCCATGGGCTGGCACGGGGAGGTCAGCCCCAGCCCACACCCTGCTGTAGCTGCAGGGAAACCCCAGAAAACACCTGGGAGAAGCAGAACCCAGCTCCTCACCCTGGCCCCATCCATCCTGTCCTGGCAGCCCTGGTTGTCGGAGAGCTGGTTGGGGTGAGGGGGGTCCTTCTGGGGACAGGGAGGCTCTGCAAGAAGCACCCACCCACAAGCAGAGTCCCAGCCCTCTCTGCAAGGGGGGCACCGGGGAGGGGCCCTCGGAGCCCGGCTGCAGCCACTCAGGGCTGCGAAGGCCCCTCAGGAGCTGCTGCTTCATCGCAGCCGTTAACGGGTGGGTTTGTGCCCAGACAGGGAGAGGGGCCGGGGTGCGGAAGGGGCTGCGGACGACACGTGGATGTGATCTCAGGACCGTCACACGACGGCGGCCGCGCTCAGAACTCGGGGGCTCGGTGCTGTGCAGCAGCAGCCAGCACACAGCTGCTGGGTGCTGGGTCGTGACGCCGCCTTGTGTTTGTCAGTCCCCAGATGCAGATATCGTGGCTGGGCCAGCAGAAGCTGGAAGATTTGAATCGGAAGGACAGGTCAGGGATGAACTACATGAAAGGCCGGACCGGCGTACGGCACGCAGTGTAAGTGCCCGACCCCGGCCGCCCCGCGTGACCGGGCTGCCTTTGCCGTGGGGCGCTCGGTGTTGCCGACAGTCGTTCCCGTGACGCCTTCCTCGTGGTGACGAAGGCAGAGGGACGTTTGGGCGGCCAGGGTGTCCTGCTGGGCAGCCGAGGGAGGGCCCACACGCGGGGGAGTGCGGGCGCGTCCCGCTGCCACCCAGCCGGGTCCTTCCGTGCGTCCTTGGGGCGGCGAGGGCAGGTCCTGGCTGGGCTGGGCTCTGTGATTCCTGCCTTCCCCTCGGCTGGTTTGACACGGGATCGCCCAGTCAGCGTCGGAGACGGCCGCTGGCTCTGCTGCCAGCGCTGAGGGGTGGGAGCAGGTCGCTCTGTCAGTGGTGGAGGTGGTGGCTGGGAAATGGAGATGCCTCAAAGTGCCTCTTCCCTCCCCCGTGTTTGCTCAGACGGGGTCTAATGGAGGACGACGCCGAGCCCATCTTCGAAGATGTCATGATGTCCTCACGGGGCCAGCTAGAGGACATGAACGAAGAGTTTGAGGACACGATGGTCATCGATCTGGTCAGTAGATGCGACTGATCGCGCCTGTGAAATGGGGCAAAGATCGTTCGGAAGGGGCTCCAGAAGCCCGGTCGACCAAGGGCAACAAACCGGAGCCTGAGATCCTGCGGGCTGGACCTCAAAGAGCCGAAGTGGCCCAACTGCTCCCTAGAACTTGCAGCCGCAGGCCGGGCCGATCTCTTTAGCGGAAGCAGGTGCCTGAGGCGCTGCCTCTCCCACTGGGGCAGCAGCAAGTGCCTGAAGCGCCGCCCTGCGCCTGGGCCTTGCCTGCCCGTGGGGACCTGTAGTGGGTTGGGCGCAGGACAGAGCCCGCGGGCAGAGGGGTGCTGGTGGGGACAGAGGGGAGACGGGCGCACGCCGCCCGTGGGATGAACCGGTCTGCTTGCTCAGCCTCGTGGGCCGCAGAGGGACCGGGAACTGTGGCCGATGGTCCGAGGAGGTGGGAGACGCTGTCACCTGTGGGTGTGCAGGTGCAGTTGCCCTCCCCATGGGCTGGCACAGCCGTCGTTCACCTGCTGCCTCAGCTCGTTGTGCAGCCCCGCTGCGGTCAGACGGAGCCCAGCTGCTGCCGCCTCTGTGTCCAGCGTCGGGGTGCTGCAGGCGGTGGGGCAGGCGGGGATCCCCGGTGAAGGGCTGGCGACGCTGCAGCCCAGCTCAGAGCTGTGCTGGTGCAGCAGCAGGGATGGCGGGGCCGTTGCGGGTGGGTGCAGGGTGTCTTGGAAAGAAAATGCAGGCACTAGGGTCCTCTGAGGACAGGCTGAGAAGGTGGGGTTGTTCAGCCTGGAGAGGAGGAGGCTCCCAGGGGACCTTCCAGCAGCTCTCCAGTCTCTGAAGGAAGGGGGCTACATAAAAGCTAGGGGAGACTGAGGTTGGCCATGAGGAGCCAATTCTTTGCTGTGAGGGTGGGGAGATGCTGGAACAGGTTGCCCAAGGCAGCTGTGGCTGCCCCATGATCCCTGGCAGTGCTGAGGGGCAGGTTGTCTGGGGCCCTGAGTAACCTGCTGTAGTGAAGGTGTCCCTGCCTGTGCAGGGGGGCTGGAACTGAGTGATCCTGAAGGTCCCTTCCAAGCGTGGCCAGTGGGATTCTGATTCAGCTGCCTGTGCTGCACACTGTTGCCAGCACTCAGCTGACTCCTGGCCATCCAGGGCAGGGCAGGGATGGCCCAGGGGCTCACATGTGTGTTCCTAAGGCAGGACAACAGAGGCTTTGAGCCTCAGAAAGGCTGTGAACTCTGAGGCACCTTTTGGTTTTCTAGCTCCGTTTTTTGCCCAGCTCAGAGGCCAAGTTTTGCAAGAAACCTAAATCCACCGGGACGGTGAGAAGGCAGTTTTCACGCAGCCTGTCCTGCAGCCAGAACAGCACCAGCTCGTGGGCAGGAGCCTTAGGCACGGCCTAAGCTGTCAGCAGACACCAAGTCACCCTAAATCCCTCAGGGCAGGGTTTGCCCCAGGCCCAGAGAAAAGGTGCAGTTCAGTGGCCTCTGTGGGAGCTGGTTCTTCCATCAGCTGTTAGGGAAGCCTCTGCTGCCGCAGAGAGGGACAGGGCACCGCCCCGGTCGTAGCCGTCAGCCGCAGGGCACCCACGTCCTTCGTGCCCAGGCGACTGATGGGCACCATCTGACTCCTCTTTGCAGCCCCCTTCAAGAAACCGGCGAGAACGGGCTGAGCTGAGGCCAGACTTCTTCGACTCCGCAGCTATCATCGAGGACGACTCAGTAAGGCTTGGCTGGGCCTGGCTGTGGGTTGCGCGGGGTCACCGGAGCGCGGCCGGGGACGGGCTGGAGCACCTCTAGTGTGAGGACAGGCTGAGAGGGTTGGGCTGCTCCGCTGGAGAAGAGGAGGCTCCAGGGGGACCTTCTGTTGACCTTCCAGTATCTGGGGGCGGAGGGGCTGATGTGAAGGCAGGGGAAGGTCTTTCAAGAAGGAAAGAGGACAAGGAGCAGGGGGTTCCAGCTGGGAAAGGAGACCGAGGCTGGACCTTAGAAAGAAGTTCTTCAGTGTGAGGGGGGCTGATGGCTGGAAGGGGCTGCCTGGGGAGGTGGGGGGGGCCCCATCCCCGGAGTCATTTCAGGTCAGGCTTGAGGAGGCTCTGAGCAGCCTGCCCTAGGTGGAGCTCATCTCTGTGCAGTGAGGATGACCTGCAGCAGCCCCTTCCAGCCCAGAACATTCTGCGATTGTCCTCGATGGCAGCCAGTTAACCACCGCTGTTTCCCGTCGTTTCTGCAGGGATTTGGGATGCCCATGTTCTGAAGTCTGCCGACGACGTTTTACAGACTTGGAACTCTCTTGTCTAGAGCTAGAGGCCTATATACTGTGATAGCTTGTTCGAAACCACATTTTTGATGTGACACGGTTTGATTTTTAACCAAATGACTGAGGTCAATCCCTTCCCGTAGTGACAGCAAGAAGAGGAACTGCTTAACGGCACCACGGAGCGTCGGCCGAGCCAGTCGCCTCGCAGGGGCTGACCTTAGCAGATCAGTTGTACCCCCGCGCCCGACGGGCCGGTCGCAGGCGGTCGGGGTGTTTTTGTTGCCCTGGAGGAGGAGGAGGTTGTTTCCAATCGTTCGCGACAGCTGTCGGAATAAACCAACGCTGTCCTGCCGCTGTTTCCTGAAACCACCCTGGAGCGAACCCAGAACTTTTTAACTTTATTTTTCTGCTGTACAACAGAAAAACCCTTTTAACATTTGGCCTTTTTATGTTTCCCGAGCTAGCCATTTCTATTAAACCTTTGCCTAGCAGCCATTGACTAGCAACGACGCTCTTCGCAGGTCATCCGCCTCCGGCCGCCTGCCTCGGCGCGCGCCGGCCTGGCCCGAAGACGCGACGGTACGCCCACCTCCTCTCGCGGCGGGTGGGATCCCGACCACGCGCATCTCTGCCAAAACGCTGCCCGGTTCCGCTGGAAACCCCCAGATTTTATACTCTTGAGAAGATTTATTTTTATTTATAACGGGACATAGAGGAAGAGATGCCCGCGAAGCCCCTTTTCCAACAGCCGCGGCGCAGCCGTCCTTTTCTAAGCACACGGGGACACGGGAGCACTTCGGTTTTCTATGGGTACTTGCTCTCTGCGTTTTTAGCCACTTAATACCAGCAAATAAAGTTACTCTCAGTCAAACACGCGACCGGTTCTCAAGTCATCACTCGGCTGTTTTTAACTACCTACGCCAAGCCCTGCCAGCCCCAGGGACAGAAAGCAGCGCCTCTCCCAGGTGGAGCCGCCGCAGAGCCAAGGGTGGGGGCCAGGAATCGCTGGAGCAAGCGCAGCTGCACCGTCAGACCCGCCCCGACGCCCTCCCCTGCCGCGACGCCCCTCCTGCGCCGCTGTTCTCAGCGCCGTCGGCCCGCGCGGCGCCGCACAGACCCCCGCGCTGCAGATGGCCAAGTTCTTCGGCTGTACTGCAGCGGCCTCCGGCGACGTCGTCAGCGGTGCCCGTGCGTCTGCAGAGCCGGCCCTCTGGGGAGAGGAAACCAGAGAATCATCAGCTTTTCCACATAAAAGTTTAAGAACTCTTTTTAAAAAAAAACCCAGGAAAAAAATCACCAAAAAAATCGTGGCCCTCGGCAGCGCCGTCGCTGGACGAGAGAGCTTGGCGGTCCTTTCGCTCAGCGCCTTCGGTGAGCTGGGGCGTCCACTCCGCTTCGATTTTATGACCCTGCCGAGTAGCTGCTCCTTGCGTCTCACTGGCCCGATGTCAGAGGTGCTGGCCGTCCAGCCACAACTTGCACTGACTCTAAGAACCAGCCCCACGCCGGCCGCCCTCCTCCCTGCGATTCGAGGGGCAGCCTTTGCGGCGCTGAGCAGATTGACCCCCGGAGCAGGGCCGTTTCAGAGGTGCTCGCTGCAGTGCCCACGGGGCTGTGGTTTCGTTCCGTCAGGAGCCTTTTTGAAACCCGGCACCACCCAGCACCCGCTCGCTGGGAGGGAGAAGCACCTCGTCGCTCAGAAGCCGCCAGCGTTTCCCGCAGCTGAGGGCGGGTCCCGCCAGCCACGAGCGGTCCTCAGACTTGGTTGCCAAAAAGCAGCTGACGCGGTAGTTCAGCCGTTCCCCGCGCGTCGGGCCGGTGAGGCGTCGGACCCGAAGAGCCGCTGGAACGTGACCGACCGACGGTCCCTCCCTTCCTCGTCCGAAGAAACAGGGCTGGGGGTGCGCGGGACCGGCCGCATTGAATCGCCATCGCTCTGTGAGCGCAGGAGCACGACCACCGCTGCCGGGCCGCGTCGCAGCCGCAGCCAACCCCGTGCTTCACGGTCCCCCGTGCGGAAGACTGATTGCTGAGCTGACGTTGTAGAATACTGTGTCACGCGCGTTGAGTCTCACGGTACCTGCCATGGGTTCCCCGTTCGGTTTGCGGTCAATAGGTTTTGTATGATGAGTGTCTCCTTGATTGGTTTTTGCTAGTAACTCTGTAAATTGTACATTTCCAATATCAGGTTTGGTTTTTTTTTTTCCTTCTTCCTTTTGTACAATTTCAAACTGATGCTTCACCTTTCATTTAATAAACTATTCAAAATCATGGCTCTTCACTGCTCTTGAACCCACCCCGGCCGTGTGCCCGTGTGACGGGACTGCGGGGATCCTGCTGTGGGCGGGGGGTCGGACCGGCTGTTGTTTCGAGGTCCCTTCCCATCCCCAGTGCTCTGTGACTCTGTGAGCCAGTCCACGAGCCAAAGGCAACGCTGCACCTTCTCACCCAGGCCAGGCCTCCTCCCATCCAGACCCTGCTCAGCCTCAGAGCAAAGAAACAAACCCTCTCTGCTCCCGTCTGGCTTCTCCCCACTCTGCTCCGCTGCGGGTTTGGGTTCTGCTGCTCCAGGGGGGGTTCACTGTGAGGGGCCTGTGAATGCCATGAGGCAGCACCTCAGTGGGAAGGGCTGCCTCTTCCCGCCGCATCTTCCCCCCAGTGGGAAGAGACAGAGGTGTCTGGAGTCACCTCCCGGTGTCTGCTGCCCCGAGCGACCGGAGTGACGGGACCACGTGGGAGAAGCGAAGGGGCGAAGGCGCAGAAGGTCCAACCACCAGCTGAGCCCTGAAACCAAGCGGCCTCCTGTTAGTTCCCATCTCGGGGAGAAAGGTGCTGGTTCTGCCCGCCCCGTGAAGGATTTCGTCTCTGTAGCCCTAAGAAGTCCAAGGTCTCATCCATCCCAGCCCTCAGGAACCATCAGCAGAGCCACGAGATGCAGCACGGGAGGCACAGGAGCAGGATTCAGGGTCCGAGCTGCACTCGGAGGGGACCTTTGAGGGGCACTCCTGTGGGACCTCTGCAACAGCACAATGACCGCTCTCCACCTGCTCCTCAGGTCTGCTCAGCTCCTGCCGCCCTGTGGATCACAGCAAGTAGCTGCTCCTGCTTCTGAGGCCAAGGGCTGCTCTCTGGTGAAAGGATTTCACTCTTCATCTGCGGCTTCTGCAGGCGGCTGGAATGCAGCAGAGTCCTGAGCCCTGTGGCCAGAGCAGCCTTCCAGTTGCCAGCAGAGCAGCTGCCTGCTTGGACCTCTAGAGGATGGAAAGCTGAAGTCTCCTGCAAGGATGAAGGTGCCAGAACTAAGGAGGGTCCTGTGTGACACCCGTGACTGGGTTTCTCCTGTAGCATCTCCTCCCGGCGCTTGGGAGGCTGGAGAGACCAAGTGCCTGTCACTTCACTCAACACAGCTTTTGCTTCTCAGCTCGAGATCTCAACTCTGAGAAGTCCTCCTGGTCCTTTTAAACGCCAGCAGCACCTCTTCTCACAGACAGGTAAGAGTTGACTCAGTGGCCGTGCCCTCAGGCCGTTCACCTGCCCCGGCTGCAGCCGGCGCCGTGCCCTGGGGCAGAGCCTGGGGCACAGCGGTGCTGCTGAGCGACACCCTGGTCCATCTGTGGGGACAGGACAGAGCAGCTGCGCGCTCAGGCGCTGCCTCCAGCCATGACAGAAGCCTCCTGCCTGCAGCCCTCCCTCTGGGCTGCGCTCCCAGGTTACACCCAGCTGTTGTCTCCCCGCTCCAGGAAGAGGCTGAACTCACCAGGGCAGCGGCTGCACCTACCTGGGAAGAGATGCTGCCTGGACAGCCACCGTGTCCCTTGCTTCAGGCACCCGTGTGGGGCACGGAGACAAGCAGCTGGCAGCAGGCAGGGCCGTTCTCCTCCTCATACCACAGGGCCATCAACTACTGGGGGTGCTCAAGAGAGATCCCAGGCCTTCCTGCGCTGGGCAGCTGCTGCAGCAGCGCTGAACGCGAGGGCAGCTGTCACTCGCTGCCTCCTGGGGCTGTAGTTGAAACGCAGCGTCTAGGGAGGGCCCAGGGCTGATCAGCAGTAACATCCACTGCCCTGACTCCTTGCAGGTCTCCCAGTGAGGCAGGAAGGGGCCTCTGGAGGTCTCGTTTCCAACCCTCTGCAGAGGGACAGAAGCCCCCTCCATGCTGACATCCCCGCTGGGCTGCTTGTCCTTCCAGAGGAGGCTGGCTCTGTCTTCTCCGTCCCCGCTGCGCCCACGGCCTGGCTGTCACCGACACCAGCGGGAGACCCGGCGCTGCAGCAGCCAGCGCGCAACAGCTGCAACTCGGGCCGGTGGAGAAGAGCACGGACCAGGTCTGCGTGAGGGGGGCAAAGCCTGGCCTCCCAAGGCCTGCATTCTCCACTCTGAGTCTGTGCTGCAGGAGCAGGGTCGGACCACCCCGACTGCTCAGCAGCGAGAGCTCAGCACAGCTCTGTCTGTCGCAGCCGCCTCCAGGGCCTACGCGGTGGAGGAGCCAAAGGAGCAGCTGACAGCAGCTCCTGTGCAACAGGCGCTGTGGGTGCTGCTGGACCCACCCAGAAGGGTTTGCAGAGAGGACCCCAAGTTCAGTAGGACGGGGACCGTGATTTATTGATGGTCATTAGCAAAACCAGACACCGCAAAGCAGTTACCGCCACTGTAGCGCTGACCTCCGCTGCGGCGGGGCAGTGGGAGCGCTGCCACATCTCCCGGCACGGCCCGGCCCCTCCTGGCTCTCACAGCGGGATGTTGGCGTGTTTCTTCCAGGGGCTGGCCTGTGTTTTACTGGCCAGCACATCCAGGTCGTGGCAGATCCGCAGGCGGGTGGTCGACGGCTGGATGATGTCGTCGACAAACCCTGCGACAAGAAGAGAACCCCCAGACCCAGCCTGAGCGAGCGCGAGGAGCTCCCCTCCGCGGCGCCGCTCTCGCGTCAGGCCGCAGCAGCTGAACACTCTCTCCAGTAAATGGTTCCCAATTACCAGTTACCTTCAGAAAATGATTTGAAATGGCCCAACATGGAAACAGCCTGCTGGGTTAGGGAGGGGGCTGAGACGCCACCCCGGGAGGTGTCTGAAGGTCGTTCACATGTGGGCTTGGCGGGGATTATGGTCTAGGGGTGAACTTGGACAGTGGGGTTGATGGTTGGACTGGATGATCCCAAGAGTCACTTCACAGACTCACAGAACCACTGAGGCTGGAGAAGCCCTCTGAGCTCAGCCAGCCCAACCCAGCACCTACCAGCACCCCAGCGGCCACCCCAGGGCACCAAGGGCCACAGCCAGGCTGCCCTTCAACACCTCCAGGGATGGGGACTCCACCACTGCCCTGGGCAGTCCAGTCCAGGCTCTGATCCCCCTTTCCATGAGGAAGGGCTTCCTGACATCCAACCTAACCCTCCCCTGGCAGCTTCAGGCTCTGCCCTCTCCACCTGGTGCTGGCTGCCTGCCTTTCCAACCCGAGTTATTCCACAACCAGATGATTTGTGTCCAACAGCAGTGACAGCCAGGCTGCTGCAAACCAGAGGGAGCAGCACTGCACACACGGGTCTGGTGGAAAAACAGCTGGGCCAAGTCTCCCCTAGTGCCTGTGGCAGCGTTCATGGCATTGAGGTTGGACTGGAAGGGACCCCTAAAGATCATCCCATCCCATCCCATCCCCCTGCCACAGCAGGATCCCCTACATCCAGTCCCACAGGAACAGTCCAGGAGGGGTTGAAACGTCTCCAGAGAAGGAGACTCCACAACCCCCCTGGGCAGCCCCTCACTNCTCAGTAGGGAGATGCTCCCCTCCCTCCATCATCCCTGTGGCTCTGCACTGGGCTCCCTCCAGCAGCTCTGTGTCCTTGTGGAGCTGAGGGGCCAGCACTGGCCACAAGATTCCAGATGTGGTCTCCCCAGGGCAGAGTAGAGGGGGAGGAGATCCTCTCGATCTACTACCCACCCCCTTCTGATCCACCCCAGGATGCTGTTGCCATCTTGGCTACCAGGGTCCATTGCTGGCTCCTGGCCATCCCACTGGCCACAAGGACCCCCCAAGTCCCTTTCTCCTGCACTGGTCTCCAACAGGTCAGTCCCCAACCTGTACCAGTGCCTGGGCTTGACCTGGCTGCAAACACTGTCACCTGAACACCTCCTGTCACCAGCAAAAAGCTTCCTCGACGGCGACAAGCTGAGCTCCAAGCCCAGGGGCACGCGTGGGGATAACCCTGGGGGGCCCTAGGGGGCTCGGGGGACAACTGTACCTCTCATGGCTGCAGGGAAGGGGTTGGCAAACTTGTCCACGTACTCCGCCTCGGCATCCGCCTCCTTCCCTCTGAAAATGATCTGCACGGCGCCCTGCGAAGGGAAGGCCTGCGGTGAGCGGCCGGAGGGCAGCCGGCACGGAGCGAAGCCGACCGCGTCACCAGCCCCTCCCCAGCTCCGCAGACAGTCGTGTGTCCCCACGAGCAGCTGCAGGACAGACCGGTGGCCAGCATCTCGCCAGGCCGGCTCCGTGCCACCACGACGGCGCTGGCGGCAGCTGCGTGCGAGGGCGAGCCCGCCCGGCCTTACCTTCGCGCCCATCACGGCCACCTCGGCGGTGGGCCAGGCGTAATTGGCGTCTCCTCGCAGGTGCTTGGAGCTCATCACGTCGTAGGCACCGCCGTAGGCCTGCGGCACAAACCAACGCGGCGCTGAGCGGCCCCGCGGCAGCTGGGCCGGGGGAAGAGCGGGTGCCAGCACCTCGGGTCTGCCGCAGCAGGCTCCCGAGAGCAGACGTCTCTTCAGCCACCACTACAAACACCCAGGAAAGGGGCTGCCCAGCAGGAAGGGACCTGGGGGCCCTGCTGGCCAGCAGGATGGCCTGGAGCCAGCAGTGGGCCCTGCTGGCCAAGAAGGCCAGTGGCATCCTGGGGTGGATCCAAAGAGGGGGTGGTTAGTAGATGGAGAGAGGTTCTCAATCCCCTCTGCTCTGCCCTGCTGAGGCCACAGCTGGAATCTTGTGGCCAGTGTGGGTCCCTCAGCTCCAGAAGGACACAGAGCTGCCGGAGAGAGCCCAGCACAGAGCCACAGAGATGATGAAGAGAGGGGAGCATCTCCCTGCTGAGGAGAGGCTGAGAGAGTTGGGGCTGTTTAGTCTGAGGAAGAGGAGGCTGAGGGGAGACCTCATCACTCTCTACAGCCATCTGAAAGGACACTGGGGTGATGTTGGTGCTGGGCTCTTCTCACAGGACATTAGTGACAGAAGCAGAGGGAAGGGCTTCCAGCTCCAGCAGGGGAGGGTCAGACTGGGCATCAGGAAGAAATTCTTCCTGGAGAGAGTGGTCAGGGACTGGGCTGGGCTGCCCAGGGTGGGGGTTGAGTCCCCATCCCTGGATGAGTTTCAAAGTCTCTCAGATGTGGTGCTGGGGGATCTGGCTTCGGGGTGACCTTGTGGAGCAGGGTTGATGGTTGGACTCGACGATCCCAGGGGACTTTTCCAACCCAAGTGACTCTGCAGCAAGGACAGAGCAGGACTTGCCACGTGCAGACAGATGGCAGGTCCTCAGTGAGATGACCCAGGTGACAGAGGACAACTGCTCGGCTGCAGGCACCCAAAGAGAGAGCAGAGAGCAGAGGAGGGCAGGCAAGGACTGGCTGTGCTCGTGGTCTGAGAACAGAAGCCACGGCCTCCCGTAACCTGACGGGACAAACGGCGACGGGACAAGGACACAAAGCCCAGGCAGGGCCGATGGGCGACGCTTTGTGTGGCCGGGATCAGTGCTGGAGCAAACGGGACCTGTGGAGCGACGCCGCGGCACCGCGCCGGCTCACCTTCCTGGTGATGACGGTGATCTTGGGCACCGTTGCTTCGGCAAAGGCGAAGAGCAGTTTGGCTCCGTGACGGATGATCCCGCCGTACTCCTGAGCCGTGCCTGCAACAGACAAGGGCTGCTGGGGGACCTTGTGGCCAGTGCTGGCCCCTCAGCTCCAGAGGGACACACGCACCCCCCCTTTTTCTAGGCCACCCTGAAAGGGCGGCCCCAGGGACCTGGCCCAGTCTTCCTCCAAACAAGCCCAAGCAGATGGACCTTAAAAGCCAGAGGCTGCTTTCCTCTCCGTGGACTCTCAGAGCAGGTGCTCCTGCAGAGCAGCTCCACGCAGCAGCTGTGCCTGGATGTCATCTGGGTCACAGGACGAGCACCACGGTCCTGTCCCAGCCAGGCCAACGTGGAAACAGCAATCCCTTGCCCTCTGTTCCTAGGCCCTTGGCCCTGTGAAACCCCATCCTGCTGGCCTCTGCCCCCCGACCCAGCCTGGACTCTCAGCAGCTGTCCAAGCAGAGCCCATGGAGCAGCCCTGCAGAGAACCAGCCGCTCTGCTCCCTGCAGCCTCATGCGTTTACACCCGGGGGCACCGAGCAGGGCAGATGGTTTTTAGAACCAGGCACCTTCACACCCACTGCAGCACACTCTGCAAGTGTGTCAGATGGGTGTGTGTCCCCGCAACGAGCTGAAAGGCAGCCGCAGGCCACACCTGGCAAAAACCCGGGCACGTCCACAAAGGTGATGAGGGGGATGTTGAAGGCGTCACAGAAGCGGACGAAGCGAGCTCCCTTCACCGAGGAATTTATGTCCAGGCACCCTGGAGGGAAGGAAACAGGGCCGGGTGTCAGCTGCAGCCACCTGCTCATGGCACTGCCAGCAATCACGCTGCTTCAGCTCTGCTCTTACGATAGAACAGACACTGAAACTCTTAAAACAAAACAATGCTCTAAAAAATTAGCTCATCTGTGCGATCCCAGGGGGCTTTTCCAACCAGAGTCATTGTGCTGTGGGGTCTCCTTCTCTTGGGATGTTTAAAACCCATCTGGATGTGGTTCCTGTGCAGCTTGATCTAGGGGATCCTGCTGTGTCAGGGGGATTGGACTGGATGATCTTTTGAGGTCCCCTCCAATCCCTAATGATGGATCTAGGGGATCCTGCTGTGTCAGGGGGATTGGACTGGATGATCTTTTGAGGTCCCCTCCAATCCCTAATGATGGATCTAGGGGATCCTGCTGTGTCAGGGGGATTGGACTGGATGATCTTTTGAGGTCCCCTCCAATCCCTAATGATGGATCTAGGGGATCCTGCTGTGTCAGGGGGATTGGACTGGATGATCTTTTGAGGTCCCCTCCAATCCCTAATGATGGATCTAGGGGATCCTGCTGTGTCAGGGGGATTGGACTGGATGATCTTTTGAGGTCCCCTCCAATCCCTAATGATGGATCTAGGGGATCCTGCTGTGTCAGGGGGATTGGACTGGATGATCTTTTGAGGTCCCCTCCAATCCCTAATGATGGATCTAGGGGATCCTGCTGTGTCAGGGGGATTGGACTGGATGATCTTTTGAGGTCCCCTCCAATCCCTAATGATGGATCTAGGGGATCCTGCTGTGTCAGGGGGATTGGACTGGATGATCTTTTGAGGTCCCCTCCAATCCCTAATGATGGATCTAGGGGATCCTGCTGTGTCAGGGGGATTGGACTGGATGATCTTTTGAGGTCCCCTCCAATCCCTAATGATGGATCTAGGGGATCCTGCTGTGTCAGGGGGATTGGACTGGATGATCTTTTGAGGTCCCCTCCAATCCCTAATGATGGATCTAGGGGATCCTGCTGTGTCAGGGGGATTGGACTGGATGATCTTTTGAGGTCCCCTCCAATCCCTAATGATGGATCTAGGGGATCCTGCTGTGTCAGGGGGATTGGACTGGATGATCCTTGGAGGTCCCTTCCAATCCCTATTGTTCTGTGGTTCCATAGACACGTACATCCACAGCTGAATTATTTGAGGTCAAGAGCCCCGCTCTTGTACCTCTGAACACTCTGCATTCTTCTTGCTGCAGCAAGAGCTGACCCAAGCCCAACGGTGCCTCACTCTGAGAAGAGTTTTAGCCTTTTTAATGCTGTGGAAGCTAAGTCGCAGCTTCCAGATTATTCTTCACCTCGTTAACTGTGGCTGCTGCCAAGTAAGCAGTGGGCTTCTCCCCGCCCTGTGCCTGTGCTCACAGAACATCAGGGAATGGAAGGGACCTCCAAAGATCATCCAGTCCAGTCCCCCAACCACAGCAGGATCCCCTGTTGCACAGGAACATGGCCAGGAGGGTTTGAAGCATCTCCAGAGAAGGAGACTCCACAACCCCCCTGGGCAGCCCCTGCCAGGGGTCTGTCACCCTCCCTGGGAAGAAGGTCCTTCTCACACTGATGTGGAACCCCCTCTGGTCCACCTCACACCCACTGCCCCTTGTCCTGTCACTGGGTGCCCCTGAGCAGAGCCTGGCTCCATCCCCCTGACACCCACCCCTCACCTACTTATCAGCCTTAATGAGGTCACCCCCAGTCTCCTCCCAGCTCCAGAGCCCCAGCTCCCTCAGCCTCTCCTCAGCAGGCCCTGTGCTGGACACAGCAGCTGCTGAATTACCTGTGAGCAGGACCACCTTGTGGACCCAGTGAAGAAATCAGCTCTTTCTCAGTTAGTTTTACAGCATCACAGCTGCATGAGAGTGAGATTCAAGACAGAGACAGGCGTAGAAAGCACAAGGAGAGCGAGTGGTGGGACCACACAAGACATAAATGGTTCGTTCCCAGCTGTGTAAGGGTGGAAGAAGACCAAACAGGAGGCAGGAGCACAGGCAGCTCTAACCTGAGGCTACTTTGGGTTGGTTGCCCACGATGCCGACGGTCCGGCCGTTCATCCTGGCAAACCCGACGACGATGTTCCTGGCGTAGGAGGGCATGATCTCGAAGAACTCCCTTTCGTCAACGATCTGCAGGGGGAGGAGCCCGCTGAGGACAGACAGACCTGCCCGTGCTCAGAACTGGCCGGCCGCGCGGCACCAGCAGCTCTGAAACACTTCAGGTTTGCAGCATCAGAACTACAAGGAGACAGGAGGCATCTCCAGGCCCTTCCAGGGTTTACACCCAGAAGGGCACAGGCCCCTCCGAGCACCACGGGCCTACTCACGGAGTGTACGATGTCCAGCATGTCGTAGGCTTTCGTGGACTCCGCCGGCACGATGGTGTCCAGCTCGGGCACTGGGCGGTCGCTGCGCAAAACAAGCAAGGAAGTGAGCAGCAACTTCTAGATCTGAGATGATCACCAAGGCTCAGACAAACGATTCCACCCCTCTGAGGCTTCGTGGAAATGCTCCTCAAAGGTGGAGATGGGAAACAGGCTTCTGTGCTCAGCCCGTTGTGCCTCAGGCCGCTGCAGAAGGACAAAGGGAGGATGTCATCCTGAGGGAGACATCTCTTCTCCAGGCACCTCTGCTTAGGAAACCCTCCTGGAATAGTTTCTCCCCTGGCTGGAAGAGCCACCCACTGCACACTCCAGCCTGGAGAGGCTCTGGAGGTGTGTGGGACACTCTGCAGGGAAAAGGACTTGGGAACAGGCGAGCAGAAGAGCCTGCCAGGTTAGCCAGCGGCTCGTGACGGCGGAGCAAGGCTTCCTGCCACACAGGCCTGGGCCCTTCCCTGCCCACCCTGCACACCAGTGATTTCTGAGGACACACAACCACAGGAAACCTCTGGGGGTGTGTTCTGCCTGCCACCAGCCCAGCAGAGGTTCACAGGTGGGGAAAGCACAACTGCTCTCAGCTTCTGCAGTGCAACACAGTCACAGACCCATCCTGGCTGGAAAGGACCTCCAGGGTCAGCATGCCCAGCCCAGCAGCTCCCTAACCCCCAGACCACGGCCTCAAGTGCTCCAGCTACTTGATTTTTAAACCCCTCCAGGGATGGGCACTCCACCACCTCCCTGGGCAGCCTGTTCCAGTGCCCAACCACTCTCTCAGCAAAGAGCATCTTCTGAAGATCCAACCTAAACCTCCTCTGATGCAACCTGAGGCCATTTTCCCTTGTCCTGTCATTAGGAATTTGGGAGAAGAGCCCAGCAGCAGCCTGGCTACAACCTCCTTGGAGGCAGCTGTGGAGAGCAAGAAGGTCTCCTCTCAGCCTCCTCTTCTCTAGACTCACTAACCCCAGTTCCCTCAGCTGTTCCTCACAGACCCTGTTGTCCAGCCCCCTCCCCAGCCTCATTGCCCTTCTCTGGCCCCACTCCAGCCCCTCCAATGTCCTGTGGCACCCAAACCTGGACCCAGCACTCAAGGTGTGCTCAATGCAGCACTGTCCTGGCTACTCTGTGCCCCTGGGCACCCTGTGTCCCTACTCAGTGTTTACTGACCAGAAGGACACAGGTTCGTGCAGAACTACACATTCACCAGGGTGCTAGTGGTGCTGCCTCCCCACAAGCAGCTGACACAGCGACGGCTGTGACCACAGGGGCTTCGTTACAGCCCTGCAAGTGTGAACACTCACAGGGGCTTTGAAATCACTCACAGTCCTGGTGAGGGGGGTGCTGACACTTCGGAGCCACCACGGAGCAGCCCTCAGGGAGTGTTTGTGCTGTTCCATGGAAATACTGCCCTGCACTGGTGATGAGGGGTGTTTCTGTGGTGGTGTGGACCTGCCCCGCTAACCACGCTGTGATTCAGCAGGTTTCACACAAGGCAGCACAGGGATCTCAGCACCCAACCTAAAACCACAGGCAGTGATCTGCAGCTGGTCAAAATCAGATTAAAACTAAGAACACAGACCCCAGGGCTGTCTCTGGGCTCCCTCACAGCACTAGGGGGGAACCACTCCTTGCTCAGAGGTTAAACACAGACCCCAGGGCTGTCTCTGGGCTCCCTCACAGCACTAGGGGGGAACCACTCCTTGCTCAGAGGCTGAGATCCCCCTATTAATAGAACCCAACACAGAGCAACACTTCCAAGTATTTCTTCCACGTGACTAAGAGCTCTGCATGCAAATGCTCCCACTAAATGAGACAAGGAGACCTTCACGTGGTGAAAGCAGCCCAGTTCAACATCCTAAACCCCAAGCTAGTGAGAGTCTGAAACTTTTCCTTGTCCCTAAAGTAGGTAGGAAAGTGCTCCAGGTCCTGGCCACTACCTGGGGTCCCCCAAAGGCTAAAGCAAGTGGGCAAATGAAATGACTCCTCCCATAAACTCACAGGGCTGGAGAGTTCTGAGGGTGATTAGGAAGGTGCTGGAAAGAACAGCCACCACCAAAGTGGAGCTGTTACCCTGGTCACCTCAAGGCTGAGAATCTCCTTTGAATCACCACCGATAAAGGTCACCAGCAGCTTGTTAGTGGAGGGGATTTAAGCAGCTGAGACCTGTGCTTCTTACAGATCCCATCTATCAGGAAGGAACTGATCAAAGCAGTCATCTGGGAGCCACAACAGCCTGAGAGGCACTGTCACCCAGAGGGACAGCAGGTTCCACTCAGTACAAGAGGGAAGCTACCCAGTTTTGAAGAATTCACAGAATCACAGAACGTTGGGGACTGGAAGTGACCTCAGGAATTGACAAAAACCTCCCCCAGAAACCTGTGTGTGGCCTTTGGAGGAAACTCCACTGCTTTACAGTCAAAGGCACCAGGTGAAATCACACCATGCAACACCCCAAACGCAATGAACTCTTCCAAGTTAACAGTCACCTTAAGTCCAGCTGGTCCTAGAAGGCACCTCCTAAGTCCTTGAGAGGCCACTGGCATCAGAAACTCTAGCCAAGAGAAGTTTTAGCAAACAAGGCTGACGTGTTTCAGAACCTGCCTACCTCGAGGGAGAGCACACAGCAGAACAACCCCCCAGCTTCAGGAGGTGGAACTGAAGGCACGAGTATGTCCTGTTTCAAAGCAGGGTGCATTTCATTTGCTTTGTTCACGGCCACGTCATGGAGAGTGAAAATCACACAACTACAGACTGCCCGGGGCTGGAAGGGACCTGAGAGGTCATCCAGTCCCAGCCCCCCTGCACAGGCAGGGACACCTTCAGCAGAGCAGGTTGCTCAGGACCCCAGACACCCTGCCCCTCAGCACTGCCAGGGATGGGGCAGCCACAGCTGCCCTGGGCTTCAACATTAGCAGCCACCCCACAAGGGACAGCTTCTCACAAGAAGACAAGCTGCCTGCTGTAAGAAGTGTTGATCACAAGAACAGAGGGCTGTTTCTGCAGTGAGATCAGACCAGCACGTCTGAGCCTGCAGCGGTTTGCTCCGGGCTCAGCGGGAACGTGATCCCCTCAGACAGCCCCCCAAATGTACTGAGTCATCTCCACTGCTCCTTCAGGCTCTTCTGAGATTGCCTTTGGTTTGTCACTATCCCATCACAGCAGTTTAATAAACTCCTGAAGGTCAACTTAAATACAGGCTGGGCAGGGACTGGCTGCAGAGTAGCCCTGGGGAGAGGGACTTGGGGCTGCTTGTGGATGAAAAGCTCATCGTGAGCCGCCAGTGTGCACTTGTGGCCCAGAGGGCAAACTGGATCCTGGGCTGCATCAGGAGAAGTGTGGCCGGTGAGCCGAGGGATGCGAATTCTGCCCCTCTACTCCGCTCTGGTGAGACCCCACCTGGAGGACTGTGTCCAGTTCTGGAGCCTTTACTACAGGAGGGATGTGGAGGTGCTGGAGCGAGGGCAGAGGAGGGCCACGAGGATGATCAGAGAGCTGGAGCACCTCTCCTGTGAGGACAGACTGAGAGAGCTGGGGCTGNCTTCCCAGACAAAATGAGGACCAGTAAGGAACTGACCTGCATGACCACTCTCTGGGAGCTACTAGCAAGTGTATTTCTCCAACAGCAGGTAGCAGAGGAGTGATCTGTAAAGTCAAACCCCCAACAACACAAAAAGCCCCTAAAGGTCTCCTCACAAACTTCTTCAAGGCTACTGCAGAGAACAGTGAAGAGACAACAACCTGCCCAACTCACACGTTAAAGACTTCTGTAAGAACCCCTAGACACACGTCCACAGAGCTGCAAGGAACCCACTCTGGCACAGCTCCTGGACAGGACAGGGTGGCACCACCTTACAGACAGGGCCCAACCGGGGCTGCAACTGCATTGCAGCTCAAAATGCTTCTGCCCCATCGCCACTCCCTGTCTTTGGCACCTACTGGCAAGGCTGGTGATGCCAGCTGCCCCGTGCTGGCTCTCTGGCTGTCCCTCTAGCTCTTGGAGAAGTTCTCTGGTAGAAGTCCAGGCGCTGCCGGCCCCTCTACGTACGTTCGCACACACCCGCACGTGGAAGTGCTTCCCGCGTTCACACTGCAACGCAAACCACCAGCCAAGAGCAGGCACTGAACACTCACTTCTTTACGCTCCCTGAGGCACAGAAGCCATGGAACCTGGTGATCACAGACCACAGGTTGGAAAAGACCCCGGGGATCATCGGGGAGTCCAACCACCAGCCCTGCTCTACAAGGTCACCCCTAAACCAGATCCCCCAACACCACAGCTAAGTGACTTTTGAACTCACCCAGGGATGGGGACTCAACCCCCAGCCCAGTCCCTGACCACTCTCTCCAGAAGAATCTCTTCCTGGTGGCCAGTCAGACCCTCCCCTCGTGAAGCTGGAAGCCCTTCCCTCTGCTTCTGTTGCCGATGACCTGTGAGAAGAGCCCAGCACCAGCACCCCTGCAGGGTCCTTTCAGCAAGCTGTAGAGAGCGACGAAGGCTCTCCCACCGGCCTCCTCCTCCTCAGAGTGAGCAGCCCCAAGATCTCCTCTTACCTGGGATCGTGGCATTCGCGCACGGGAGCCGGATCGCGGTTGCTGAGAGGTAAATAATTGAAGAACTCCCGGAGGTGAAGTAAGGCATCTACGTCGTTCTCAAAGGCTCTGTGTGCCACTCCTGGAGGAAACAGGAGCAGGCAGCGAGGTCACTCTGCAAGGTTTCCTTCGCCAGTGAGACACGAGGCATTTTTAAACCCAACACACTGCCAAGAGTCTTAAAGCCTTTGAATCCCCCAGAAAATGTGAGGCTGCAGCAGCCTTTCTCCTGAGCAGCTCTGGGTGGCTGATCTCACGTTTAGAGCAACGTACACGGCTTTATCAGCTGTCACAGCCCTCCTGGAATTCCACCCAGCTTCCTCCAGCCTTGCTGCGAGTTCTCTCAGAAAGGCTGGGCCTCAGCAGTGTCCGTGTGTGTGGGTTTGGGCCACCATCGGCACGCACAGAATTTGAGCTCCCACAGTCATTTGGAGCTGCAGGAAGAGTCATGAGTCACCAAGTTTTCCCAGAGGGGGGAAAACTCTTGCTTCATCTCATATTGCAGCTCAGTTTATAGCTAAGAAGTTCAATCCATCATGTAAGCAAACAAGGGATTGTTAAGGATCTTTCAACCCCTGCTAACTTCTGGACAACAAACAAAAACCCTCCTCACACCACCCCAAAGCTGCTCTGCCAGCTCCTGCCCTCCAACAGACTTCCTCCGTCTCGTGGGGGTTTGCTGCTTTCTCCTCCAAACCCCACAACTCTCCCACACTCCCCCTTTTCCTGTTTTGTTTTCATTACTAATAGGGACTGCCAAGAGGGCTCTACATGGACTAATCCTGTGCAGAGGAGAGTTTTAGCTCCGAGTCCAGGTGACTTTGACTAAGGAGACACTCAGCTCTTTAGTGAGAATCACTGAACATCAGGGACTGGAAGGGACCTCCAAAGATCACCCAGTCCAGTCCCCCCACCACAGCAGGATCCCCTAGATCCAGTCACTAGGGATTGGAAGAGACCTCGAAAGAGCATCCAGTCCAATCCCCCTGCCACAGCAGGATCCCCTAGATCCAGTCATTAGGGATTGGAAGGGACCATGAAAGATCATCCAGTCCAACCCCCGTGCCACAGCAGGATCCCCTAGATCCAGTCATTAGGGATTGGAAGAGACCTCAAAAGACCATCCAGTCCCATCCCCCTGCCAGTGCAGGATCCCCCAGATCCAGTCATTAGGGATTGGAAGGGACCTCCAAAGACCATCCAGTCCAGCCCCCCCGCCACAGCAGGATCCCCCAGGTCACACAGGAGAACAACTAAGTCCTTTCCTCTGCAGAGCAGTGAAGTACCCAGCTCTCACCAGACACAGCAGTGTGCGTCTTCGCGCCCCCGAGCTGCTCCTGGGTGACATCTTCATTAGTAACAGACTTCACTACATCGGGGCCCGTGATGAATAGGTAGGATGTGTCCTGGGGGAGGGAAAAAATCAAACCCACCCCATGAATCTTTTATTTCATTGAATCATAGAATCATCAGGGATTGGAAGGGACCTCGAAAGATCAACTAGTGCAATCCTCCTGCCAGAGCAGGATCACCTCACTGGAGAAGCCATGGAATCAGAATCACTCAGGGTTGGAAGGAACCATCATCCAGTCCTAACCCCCGCAGGGACACCCCATCCTAGACCAGGCTGGCCAGAGCCCCATCTAGCCTGGCCTTAAACACCTCCAGGGATGGGGCCCCAACCACCTCCCTGGGCAAAAGCCAGAGTCTCTGGAGAATTTCCCCAAAGTAAGAAAGTAGAACATAGAAGAGTAAGATTTTGGTCTTAAGATCCTCAATACATTATAGAGCACTTGAGGGCCATGGTCTAGGGGTTAGGGAGATGGTGGGATGAGGGCTGCACTTGATGACCCTGGAGGTCCTTTCCAGCCAGGATGATCCTACGTCACAATTCCACCACAAATGCCACTGCCCACAAGTTATTGGGACAAGTTCTTCTGATTCCCCAGGGAAACTCGAAAAAGAAGGGTCAGTTTGTGTGTTGGTGCAGACTAGGATGTTCTCCACCCACCTTCACCATGAACGTGAAGTCGGTTAAAGCAGGCGAATACACGGCTCCACCGGCACAGGGACCCATGATGAGGGAGATTTGTGGAACGACCCCAGAACACAGAACGTTTCTCTGCAACAGAAAAAAAGACACAGATTGGCAGGGGCTGCCCAGGGGGTTGTGGAGTCTCCTTCTCTGGAGATGTTTCCAACCCTCCTGCCCATGTTCTGTGTGACTGGATCTAGGGGATCCTGCTGTGGCAGGGGGACTGGACTGGATGGTCTTTTGAGGTCCCTTCCAACCCCCGATGCTCTGTGATTCTGGGACACAGATGCATCTTGAAGTCTGTACAGAGGTTCTGCACGAGCCTGCAGCCACAACCAGGAGAGGACAACTTGCTTCATCAGCTTGATGCCAAGAATCTCGTTGCCCGTTCTGCTTCTTCCTGATCCCACACGTGTGCACGAGGCAGGGACAGCAGGGGAGGATGGAACGTGCGGCCTCGACCGCTGCTGCAGGGGTAAAAACCCCACTGAGCCTGCAGGGGAGAGGAGTGGATGCACCTGGAATTTGAACAGCAACGCTTGCTGTCGCTCAGGGGTAGGAGGAAGCTCGACTGACTGACCGGCCACCTGTGGCAGAGACTGGTCTAGACTCCAGCTGTGGCAGGAGTTTTACACAGTGGTGGGCAGAGTGTTGTGCAAGGAGTGTTGACACTGCTCGTTGCTCAAGAGGATTGCAACGACTCCTGTGGCTGTTCAACTGCTCCATCCCAGGCTGCACTAACCCAGCAGACTGTCGGCGTCCGACTTCCTCGTTCCCCTCGCTGTCTGAAAGCACTGGCAGGCTTGCTCTGTGCACTGGCTCTACAGCAAAAGGTGTTTTGGGGGGTGAAAGACAGTCATCTGAGTGATAAAAAAATCAGCCACGTGTCTGAAGGGAAAATTCTGGCAGTAGCCACCAAAATACTGCAGGAACATGGGACTTCCAGCAGTTCTGGACGAGCCCAAACAACAAGGTTAACACTGTACTGCACACTGCTCCTTGAGCAGAAACCTCAGACCTGGGTTTGGGTTTTCCCTCCCTCCCCAACTGACCTCCCATCGTGATAGAGGAGCACTGGGGGCTTCTGATCCAGGTTTCTCATGTTTTCTTTGAATGTACAGGGCTTCCTTGAAGTAAAAAGTACCCTGTGATCTGTGTTTGGGAGACCGCAGCTTGAGTGCTGCGTCCAGTTTTGGGTGCCATGGAATCAGAAGGACATTGAGGGGCTGGAGTGGGGCCAGAGAAGGGCAACAAGGCTGGGGAGGGGGCTGGAGAACAGGCCCTGTGAGGAGCAGCTGAGGGAACTGGGGTTAGTGAGTCTAGAGAAGAGGAGGCTGAGAGGAGACCTTCTTGCTCTCTACAGCTGCCTCAAAGGAGGTTGTAGCCAGGCTGCTGCTGGGCTCTTCTCCCAAATCCCTAATGATAGGATCAGGGGAAATGGCCTCCAGTTGCATCAGGGGAGGTTTAGACTGGATCTTCAGAAGAAGTTGTTTGCTGAGAGAGTGGCTGGGCACTGGAACAGGCTGCCCAGGGAGGTGCTGGAGTCCCCATCCCTGGAGGGGTTTAAGGATGGAGTAGCTTGAGCACTCAAGGCCATGGTGCAGGGGTTAGGGAGCTGCTGGGCTGAGGGCTGGGCCTGCTGACCCTGGAGGTCCTTCCCCATGCTGATTCTAGGATTCCATGATAAGCCCCTCCTTCTGCAGTGGACATCTTTTCCTTTCTAGCAGTCCTGCTGAAAACAAGCCTGCGGTGTGAGATTCTCAACATGTCTAACTCAGAGGAGACACGAGGACAGCTGGTGGTGGATGACAAACATCAGTCACCTAAGAAAACACTCTCTGAACCCCAGCAAGCCCAGCTGTCTCAAGTGGATAAACGTCTGAAGGGAATTCCACCCCAGCACCAGCAATCTACACCCAAGTGTAAAAGAAACTGTTAAACAGCTGTTTGGGGGTTTCTTCCAATTAAGAAGAGGCCTCCTCTTTTGTCCTGAGGATAAAGGTCGCTGCACGGTGCAGCTCCTATGAGGTGTTTCACAATGGTCAGCACCCCCAGGGTTTGACCCACGGGTAAATGGGTCCAACCAGCAAGGTAATTCCCCCAAAGCTGAGAAGAGGACTGAGGACAGTCCAGGTTTCACAAGCCCTTGAGCACACAGCTTTACCCAGCAGCTGACACTGGCTGGAACAGGATGAAGATAACCTAGAAGCTGAATTGCAAACACTGGCTTAAGAGTTTGTCTGCAGGCAATGCTACAGGCTGGGGCAGGGGGGCTGGAGAGCAGTCTGGGGGTTCTAACTGACAGGCGGCTCAATCTGAGCCAGCAGGGTGCCCAGGTGGCCAAGAAGGCAAATGGCAACCTGGCCTGAATCAGAAAATACATGTCCAGCAGGAGTAGGGAGGGGATTGTCCCCCTGCACTCAGCACTGGGGAGGCCACACCTTGAGTACTGGGGCCAGGTTGGGCACCTCAGCACAGGGAAGACCTTGAGGGGGTCTTCCTCTACACAGGGAAGTGTAGAGGAGGGCAATGAAGCTGGGGAAGGGCCTGGAGAATCACTCTGATGAGGCTGAGAGGTGGCGAGAGTTGGGGCTGGTTAGTCTGAGGAAGAGGAGGCTGAGGGGACACCTCATCGCTCTCTACAGCTCTCTGAAAGGACCCTGCAGAGATGCTGGTGCTGGGCTCTGCTCACAGGTCATTAGTGACAGAAGCAGAGGGAAGGGCTTCAAGAGGGGAGGGTTAGACTGGGCATCAGGAAGAGATTCTTCCTGGAGAGAGTGGTCAGGGACTGGGATGGGCTGTCCAGGGTGGGGGTTGAGTTTCCATCCTTGGATGTGTTGAAAAGTCGCTGAGATGTGGTGCTGGGGGATCAGGTTTAGGGGTGACCTTGTAGAGTAAGGCTGATGGTTGGACTCAATGGTCCCAGGGGTCTTTTCCAACCTGAGTGACCCTGTGACTCTTTGTGGATGCCAAGGTGCCCGGTGATCCAGCAGTCTACTCACCAAAAATATATCTGCATAGCCTGCCAGTGACTCCACTCCCTCCTGGATCCGGGCTCCTCCGGAGTCATTCAGTCCGATCACGGGTGCTCCCACCAAGGCAGCTTGGTCCATGACCTGGCAGAGAACAGGAACTCCTCATTACTTACCCAGCTGAGAACCCCAAGGCAACAACTAACCCCAAAACGTACACCCCCCAAGAAGTGTGAACTGCCTACACAGCACTCAGCTTCTCCTTTACTGTATTATCCCTGCTTACTGCACCATCATGTCTGGGCTCACCCAGGCTGGAGGCTAAGATACACACTGACCCCTTCTCATGACCTCATGCCTTACGAGAAATGTGTCTCCAGACCCACAGTGCATCACCCAAAGCCTGGGCTAAGTGACACGGTCACAGGAGTTTGGAGCAGAGAGGACCAGTCCAACTCTGCTCCACTGCACCTTAAGCACAGCCTCATTTAAGTCTGACCTGGCCTGAAAAGCTATTGCAGTGGTGATTGTGAAAGCTCCCCAAGCAGTGCATGCTAAAGCTTCATTATCCTTCTTAGCTCCTTGGCAGGACTGGACTGAATCTCTCATCCTGAGATTTACAAAGGTGAGGTCTTTCTTGACAAACAGTCGACAGGGAGAGCAGTAACTACTTCTTTGCCTCCGTAAACATTCCAGTACCCCAAGTCTTCCTTCAGTCTTCACATTTCTGTTCCTGTTTTTAGACCAAGAACCATCAACACAGAAAACCAACTGGGTCCTGGGCTGGAGTAAAAGAGGTGACAGTTGGTCAAGGGAGGGGATCCTCCCCCTCTGCTGTGCACTGCTGAGACCCCACCTGCAGGACTGGGTCCAGTTCTGGAGTCTCCAACATCAGAAGGACACAGAGCTGCTGGAAGGTGTCCACAGGAGAGCAACTGCAGTGGTCAGAGGGTGGAGCAGCTCCCCCTGAGCACAGGCTGAGCAAGGTGGGGTTGTTCAGCTGGAGAACAGGAGGCTCCCAGGGGACCTTCCAGCAGCTTCCCAGTCTCTGAAGGAAGGGGGCTACAAGAGAGCTGGGGGAGGGCTGTTGACAGGGGTGGTAGCCAGAGGACAAGGGGAAAGGAAAGAGTTCCAGATCTGAAGAGGGGAGATGGAGGTTGGCCATGAGGAACAAATTCCTTGCTGTGCGGCTGCTGAGATGCTGGAACAGGTTGCCCCAGGCAGCTGTGGCTGCCCCATCGCTGGCAGTGTTGAAGGGCAGGTTGGCTGGGGCCCTGAGCCACCTGCTGTAGCGAGGGGTTGGAACTGGGTGATCTTTCAGGTCCCTTCCAACCCCGGCTTTTCTATGATTCCATGACCCAGTCCCACTGCTCCTTAAACACCCTGTTTTCCAGCTTGCTGATCACTCTAGGTACCTCACCCAAGGTCAAATGGAACACTCCAGCAGGGGCTTACGTGAATTCCTGACATTCCTTACCTGGAATACTCCTGCTTTGCATTTCAGTGAAGTATTTGCCATTTTCCTCACCCTCCAGCACTGGCACGTGATGCTAAGATCTGCTTTAACCCCAAGATCTGCTTTAACCCCAAGATCTGCTTTAACTCCCAAGATCTGCTTTAGCTCCCAAGATCTGCTTTAGCTCCCAAGATCTGCTTTAGCTCCCAAGATCTGCTTTAGCTCCCAAGATCTGCTTTAGCTCCCAAGATCTGCTTTAGCTCCCAAGATCTGCTTTAGCTCCCAAGATCTGCTTTAGCTCCCAAGATCTGCTTTAGCTCCCAAGATCTGCTTTAGCTCCCAAGATCTGCTTTAGCTCCCAAGATCTGCTTTAGCTCCCAAGATCTGCTTTAGCTCCCAAGATCTGCTTTAGCTCCCAAGATCTGCTTTAGCTCCCAAGATCTGCTTTAGCTCCCAAGATCTGCTTTAGCTCCCAAGATCTGCTTTAGCTCCCAAGATCTGCTTTAGCTCCCAAGATCTGCTTTAGCTCCCAAGATCTGCTTTAGCTCCCAAGATCTGCTTTAGCTCCCAAGATCTGCTTTAGCTCCCAAGATCTGCTTTAGCTCCCAAGATCTGCTTTAGCTCCCAAGATCTGCTTTAGCTCCCAAGATCTGCTTTAGCTCCCAAGATCTGCTTTAGCTCCCAAGATCTGCTTTAGCTCCCAAGATCTGCTTTAGCTCCCAAGATCTGCTTTAGCTCCCAAGATCTGCTTTAGCTCCCAAGATCTGCTTTAGCTCCCAAGATCTGCTTTAGCTCCCAAGATCTGCTTTAGCTCCCAAGATCTGCTTTAGCTCCCAAGATCTGCTTTAGCTCCCAAGATCTGCTTTAGCTCCCAAGATCTGCTTTAGCTCCCAAGATCTGCTTTAGCTCCCAAGATCTGCTTTAGCTCCCAAGATCTGCTTTAGCTCCCAAGTAATTCTCTGTAGAACTGCACACAGCCAGTCAATCCCCACTGTGAATGTCCAAGTTCCTCCTCCCTGCCTGGTATCAGCCCAGTCCATCATCACTACAGAACTCTCTCTTATTTCAGACAAGCTTCAAATTACTCAGATGTTCAAGATGGTCCTGTCCTTCACAGAATCACAGAGCACTGGGGACTCAAAGGGACCTCCAAAGATCATCCCCTGCCCCAGCAGGATCCCCTAATGTACAGCTTCAAGCTCAAACCTGGAGACAGTCCCAGACAGAGCCCAGGGATTGGAAGGGACCTCCAAGGATCATCCAGTGCAGTCCCCCTGCCAGAGCAGGATCCCCTAGACCAAGTCACACAGGCCAGGCAGTCTCCAGTGAGGGAGACTCCACAACTCCCTGGTCAGCCTGTTCTACTGCTCCTGGGAAACCAAGACACCAAACACAGCTACTGCCCTGCAGTTCCAACCAACATAAATCCCAAGTGGAAAACAATTATCACCTAAAGGGCAGATCTCCAGAGAGGCCCAGATAAGGGAGAGTGACTTCACTTCCTTGCTCCATGACATTTTACTTCTCTTAAGACACTGGTAACACTTGCAAGGAGCCAAGATCACCTCTCTCAGAACAGATGTTTCCCACAACGGAGCCCGATAAGAACTAAGAGGAGCAGACAGGTACCACACTACCCAGTCAACCTTTTTTGAGCTCTCCACTGCCCAGGCTGCAAAGGTGGAGAGGCCCAAAGCAACTGATGCATCCAGAGCCTTCACAATCCAAGTCCCAAGGCAACTGATGCATCCAGAGCCTTCACACTCTGAAGCCCACCCCTGTCACTGATGCCAAACACCAACTAGGAAGGACTCATGCTTGTTTTCAGTTCTGCTAACAGCACTCTCCCTGCTGCTTTGGAAATGAGACATCAACAAGGAGAAAGCATCCCAACATTCCAGTACCACTACAGCCCTCCCCAACGCCAAGACACAGCAAAGCTCCGATGTGGAAGGGTATTACCAAGGCTTTCCCAGTATCAAGATTTGCAAAGGCAAGTAGCTGCCATCCCAAAGTCTTGGTGCTTTAGAGCTCTTCTCTCCTAAGAAGCCTGTGCCAACAGGGAGTTGTTTCCATCAGGAGAAAATCTGTTTTGGATTCCACAGCAAAAGAATTCAGGAAACTTTCCCCAGCCCACACCACTGAACACGCAGGCATGAAGAAGTCCTTGTCCCTCCCCACCCCTGGGATCCAAACACCTCCTTTCTCAGTGTGACAAGCAGACAAATGAGAATAAACAGCCACAAGCACCTGATAACAGAAGGCCTGGATATCAAGGTGACCTACAAGTGGTAAAACTTTATCTTCAGATTGCTCACACTGGCTTTTCATAAATAGGACTGGGTTTCCAGAGGTTCTCCTCAGGGCTTACTTGTGCTTTCACATCTCAGCTGATGTGAGCAGACCTGCACTTTCAGGTTGCCACAACATATGCCAGAGTCCACTAAAAGCCAAGTCACACTGTCTTTGCCAAAGTCACTGACAGACAGGCTGAAAGACGGGCGCTGCCACTTGGAGGTTTATTGGGTCCTGCGAAGGATTACCTTGCAGATCTTCTGCGCGTGAGCTCCAGACAAGCTGCCTCCAAACACAGTAAAATCCTGGAGGGGAAACACATGTTCAGGTCAGGGGACAAAACAAGAGACCTAAGTTCCTCATCCATCAGCACTGCCAGTACTGGAGAAGCTTCGCCTGTGAGCAGGGTCCTGTTGTGAGGGGCAGGGGTACAACAGGCCTGCAAACAGGCAGAAAGAACAAACTAGAGTTATGGCATCACATGAATTATGCTCCAAGAGTTGGTTAGTCTTCTGTGGGTCCTGGAGAAGAGGAGGCTCCCAGGTGACCTTCAAGCAGCTTCCCTATCTCTGAAGGGGGCTACAAGAGAGCTGGGGGAGGGCTCTTGACAGGGGTGGTAGTGAGAGGACAAGGGGAAAGGCTTCCAGTCTTGAAGAGGGGAGATGGAGGTTGGCCATGAGGAACCAGTTCTTTGCTGGAACAGGCTGCCCCAGGCAGTGGTGGCTGCCCCATCCTGGCAGTGTTGAAGGGCAGGTTGGCTGGGGCCCTGAGTGACCTGCTCTAGTGAAGGGTCCCTGCCTGTGCAGGGGGGTTGGGACTGGGTGATCTTCACAGTCCCAACCCTATGATTCTGTGTCAGACAAAACTGATTACCAGCACTATCCACAGACTGAGCAGTCAAGTCTTTCATGAGCAACACAAGGCTCTGGGACTGATGCGAAAGAAAAAAGAGACACTGCCACCTCCTGCCACCAACAGAGCCCAGAGCCTACTTCTGGTGAGTCTTCTCCTCAAAGCAGCCCTAAAACTGTGTGGACAGGGAACAGCACGGCTAGGGGTAGCAATTCAACCTAACAGGAAGGAACATTGTGGGTGGCAGCTCAGTTTGGAGGGGCTAAACGTCGTTAAGGGCGGTGGATCGTGAAGGAGCACATCTAGATTCTTTTAATATAAAAGCTCTCCTCCACCCATGGTCTTCTACAAGATCTGTGTTGCACTGCTATCCTAGGTCCAGCCCCGTGTAGCAGTGCCCTTCCTTGGAAGAACTACATCTCCTTGGTGGGAGGGTTGGAACTGGGTGATCAGGTGGTCCCTTCCAACCCTGAGTGATTCTGATTCTGTAACTTCTCCAGTGAAGTGATCCTGCTGTGGCAGGGGGATTGGACTAGATCTTTCAGGGTCCCTTCCAATCCCTAATGAGTCTATGATTCTATATCCTACCGTGGTGTGGCCACTGGACTGGATGATCTTTCGAGGTCCCCTCCAACCCCTGATGATTCTGTGATTCTATGATCCCAGGCTAAACAGGCTGGGAGTACAACTAGCTCCAAGGTCATGGAGCAGCGATCGCTTGGGCCACGACAGCAAACTGAACAAAGGCTACTTTGTGGCCCACAACACAGAGGCAGTTATCAAGGACCTGAAAGAAAGCTTTTCCTTCAGAGGGTTAAGACTAACCAAGAGAACTCTCTGTGTTTACCTTACAATACATTTTGGTTTAGTATAAAAAGGGTATTTCAACATAAAAGGGGTATGTTATCTGTTTATATGCTATCACAATCCCTCCAACTAAGCAGAGAGTTCAAACCTGAGAAACAAGTCAAGGTTGCTCAAGTGCCCTCTGTCATGAATTTCACTCACTGCAACTCCTGTTGCAGCGAACAGCTCCGGCTCTGCAGCCTGAAACCCAGGAGATGGTTCTCAGAACGGGCAGAGCCTTCCACTGACACTCACAGGTCTCCACATGGCTGCAGGAGCTCAGCCACACACATCTCACTGCAGGGACAGAGCCAGAGCTGCTTCAGTCACGCAGAGCTCCGTGACTCTGGCTCTCAAAGATCACTGAGCTATGGGGAACGAGTTTCAAATTCACGTTGTTATTTGTTTGTCTGTTTCAAAGTTCAGGCTATCCAAGGAAAAGAAGCAAAAGCCTACCTGGCTGAAAACATAGGCCACCCTGCCGTTAATCCGCCCGCGGCCAGTCACCACGCTGTCTCCAGGATACTGCATCCAAAGCAGACAAACTCATTAAAAACCAAACTTAGCCCGAGTACTCGGCCACAGCAAAGGGGGATGCTCTGACAGCTCTGGTCTTCCCTGCATCTTCCACAAAGATTTCCCCCAGCCCTAGAAAGGAAAGCTTAGAGCTCTGCACTGCTGAGACCCCACCTGCTGTCTTGGGTCCAGGTCAGGAGTCCCCAACAGCAGAAAGACACAGAGCCCCTGGAAGGTCTCCACAGGAGAACAACTGCAGTTGCTCCAGCAGAGGGCTGGAGCCGCTCCCCTGTGAGGACAGGCTGAGCAAGGTGGGGTCGTTGAGGCTGGAGAGGAGGAGGCTCCCAGGTGACCTTCCAGCAGCTTCCCAATCTCTGAAGGAAGGGGGCTACAAGAAAGCTGAGGGAGGGCTTTTGACCGGGGTGGCGGCGAGAGGCCAAGAGTAAGGGTTTCCAGCCTTGAAGAAGGGAGATGGAGGTTGGCCATGAGGAACCAATTCTTTGCTGTGAGGCTGCTGAGATGCAGGAGCAGGTTGCCCAAGGCAGCTGTGGCTGCCCCATCCCTGGCAGTGTTGAGGGGCAGGTTGTCTGGGGCCCTGATCAACTTATTCTAGTGAAGGCGTCCCTGCCTGTGCAGGGGGGTTGGAGCTGGATGGTCTTTCAGGTCCCTTCCAACCTCAGCCATTTTATGATTCTACTACCACACACGAGCTGGGTTTGAGTGAATTTTGCAGTTTCCCTTCAAATTTCAGGACAGCTGGAGTTCAGTCAAATCATGTCCTTAGAGACAGGATGCACCTCCTGGTAGGACCCTCTGATGGTTTTGAAAGAACACACACAGCAAACAAACCTTTCCTGAGGTACTGATACAGGGGGGACAAAAGCAACCCTGGGAAGGTCATTATGGTCACCTCAAATGCTTCAGCTTGACCTGTCCCATCGGTCACTCTGCAACTAAGGTAAGAGGAAAGAGCTGGAAGAGAAGAAGGGTCTGCAAATCTGCTTCTCTGTGTTGTCTCACTTTCTAGCAAAGGAAACCCACAGAAGACTTTCAAGACAACATCAGAACAGGAGCTTTCGTGGGCTGGCATGAAGGAATTCCAGGCATTTAGATGTTTTTTTGGGATTCAAAGAGTATATTGTGCAGAGCCCAGCCTAAGGGCCACTTGTGCTCAAGGTGAGCAGTTCTCTGGAAGGACTTTTCTCAGGCTGCACTGGCAGCACTGCTACCAGCTCGTGGTTCCTGGCACACAGAAGGGCAGGATACACACCTCTAGTTCCAGCTGCTGTCTCAGGCAAGTGACTCCTAAAAGCCCAAGCAGCCCACAGAGTGGCCTGTCTTAACAAACAGCTATTTGTTACCAGCACTGGGGGACGCGCGTCGAGGAGGATGGTGAGAAGCAGCACAGCAGTTATTTCAGTTTGATAAGGAAGAGATGTTTGGTCCCACACGCACTGAGAGGAGACACGGTCAAGCCTGACATCCTTCCCAGCACCAATTCCAATCAGTCTCCTGGCTACTAAACCAAAACCTTCTGTTCCCAGAATGCAGATTTGGGCCACAAGAACTGCCAGCAGCACTACAGGCTGGGGCCAGAGGGGATGGGGAGCTGCCTGGTGGAAAAGGACCTGGGGGTGTTGGTTGACAGCCAGCTGAACAGGAGTCAGCAGGGTGCCCAGGGGGCCAACGGCATCCTGGCCTGGATCAGGAACAGAGTAACCAGGAGTAGGGAGGTGATGGTGACCCTGTACTCCGAACTCTTGAGTCTGCACCTTGAGTACTGTGTCCAGTTTTTGGGTGCCACAGGATCAGAAGGACATTGAGGGGCTGGAGTGGGGCCAGAGAAGGGCAACGAGGCTGGAGAGAGGGCTGGAGAACAGCTGCTGTGAAGAGCAGCTGAGGGAACTGGGGTTGTTGAGTCTGGAGGAGGCTGAGAGGAGACCTTCTTGCTCTCTACAGCTGCCTCAAAGGAGGTTGAAGCCAGGCTGCTGCTGGGCTCTCCTCTCAAATTCCTCATGATAGGACGAGGGGAAATGGCCTCAAGTTGCATCAGGGGAGGTTTAGACTGGATCTTAGAAAGAAGTTCTTTGCTGAGAGAGTGGTTGGGCACTGGAAGAGGCTGCCCAGGGAGGTGGTGGAGTCCCCATGCCTGTTGGTGTTTAAAAAGTGAGTAGCTCAAGCACTTGAGACCACGGTCTAGGGGTTAGGGAGCTGTTGGGCTGGAGGCTGGACTTAAACCTGGTGGTCCTTTCTAGCCAGGACGGTTCTATAAATATGAGTCTGAGTTATTTCTTCCTGCAACTCTACTGTTACCTGTAGGGAAGCAGAAGTATCTACCTGTATTTATTCTTCATATCTGACTCTACTGACAAAGTTGTAGCTACAAAGCTCTGCAGCCTCCTCTGATATTAAAGCACTGACAATACCTGGGGAGTATCTGAACCAGACAGGTCACCTTACAAAAAAGTTATCAATGGGAAAGTCAACAACATAAAGCTGGGTAACAGAGTAATAAAAGGAAACCTGCAAAACAAAAAAAGCCCCAACAAACCAAAACAGAAGATCCTAGACCTGAAGAGAAGAGCCTATTTTCAACCAGCTGGCTGGTTAAACAGCAGAGGACAAACAAATAAGAGTTATATGAAGTAAAGGTACCTTGTTTTTGCTGGAGTCCATCCCAAAGTCAGAACATCTGTGTTCCACAAACATGTCATATTCATCAAAGCTGTCTGGGTCCAACAGCAGCAGAATTCGCTCCCTTGCTGTCAGCTTTCCCTGCAACGAAGTGAGCAACAATGAATGCTGCTGTCACACAAACACAGACCTTTAGGAGTTGGAAGGGACCTCGAAACATCATCCAGTCCAATCCCCACACCACAGCAGGATCCCCTAGAGCCAGTCGCACAGGAACATGGCCAGGAGGGTTTGAAATGTCTCCAGAGAAGGAGACTCCACAACCCCCTGGGCAGCCCCTGCCAGGGCTCTGCCACCCTCACTGGGAACAAGGTCCTTCTCACACTGATGTGGAACCTCCTCTGTTCCAGCTCACACCTTTATCCTATCATTGGGTGCACCTGAGCAGAACCTGGGTCCGTCCACCTTTCACATAAACATTCATGAGGCCACCCCTCAGTCTCCTTTTCTTGCAGCCAGAGACCCAGCTCCCTCAGCCTTTCCTCATAAGGGAGAGGGAGATGTTCCACTCCCTTCACCAGGAGGCTCAGGTGGCTCTGCTTACTGACCACTAACCAAACACAGCCTCACTTGACCTGCACACCCCAAAAGCTGCAAACAGCCTGTACAGGGATTATGCTCCTTAAAAACAAATATAAGGAAAGCCAGACTTTGAAAAGAAGGGCTGACTACTGGCAAAGCTCTACCATAAGATAAAGGAAACAATCTCAGAGTCTTTTCAGCACAGCTATTTTTGCCCACACAATTAAACGCTGCTTTAAAGCCTTTGTTCTATTCTTAAACATGAAACCCATTCACAGCTAAACCAGTCCTCACCAAGAGTTCAAGGCTCAATTCACCACGCTCAATACTTAACTGCACGAAAAAGGAAACACAACAGCCTGCAGAGATGTCCTAATAAAATCCTTCTGTTCTTGTTCCTGTTGGACACTCCTATAGACAGAAGTGGAATAAAGGCCACGAACATAATCAACTGACCAGCTATGCATGTCCCCTGCTCAGTACTAATGATTCTATGCACAGAATGATTGAGGCTGGAAAAGCCCCCTGAGCTCAGCCAGCCCAGCCCAGAACCTAACATCACCACAGCAGGGCACTAAAGGCCACAGCCAGGGTGGCCTTCAGCACCTCCAGGGATGGGGACTCCAACACTGCCCTGGGCAGTCCAGTCCAGGCTCTGATCACCCTTTACATCAGGAAGGGCTTCCTGACACCCAACCTGACCCTCCCCTGGCAGCTTCAGGCCCTGCCCTCTCATCCTGGAGCTGGTTGCCTGGGAGAAGAGCCCAAACCCCACCTGACTCCAACCTCCCTTCAGGGAGTTATACAGAGGGAGAAGGTCCCCCCTGAGTCTCCTCTCCTCCAGGCTCAACACCCCCAGCTCCCTCAGCCTCTCCCCATCAGCCTTTCCCTCCAGCCCCTTCCTCAGCCTTGTTGCTCCTCTGCACCTGCTCCAGCTCCTCCATCACTTTCTTGAAGTGAGGGGCCCAGTACTGCCCCCCATACTCAAGGGAAGGCCTCCCCAGTGGCCAGTACAGGGGAAGACTGACGTCCCCAGCCCTGCTGGCCACACTATTGCTGATCCACGCTGGGATGCCATTGGCCTTCTGGGCACCCTGCTGGCTGTGATGATCCAGCTGGGGTAGCTTGGCACTCCGATTTTGAAGCTGCTCTTCTTTGCTGTATCCTTGAATCCCCTGATCCAAATGTTCCTGACAAGCAACATACGCAGGAAAGACTAAAGCAAGCCACTGATTTGATTTATGCAAAACCTAACATGTCTGAGCAGCCAGGCAGGCAGAAAGGCTGGTGTATCCGCATCTCAGTGGCCAAAACACAACTAAATGAGCAGGAAATCTTTTCAGGTGGGTATCTGTGGGAAGGGAAACCTGTGATGGGCAACTCATCACTCGAGTGGTGAATGTGTGCCCCCACCAGCCCAGCGCCCACAGGTCACTGGGGTACCCCCCGGTCCTTATTCTAAACAGAAAAGGCAGCCCTGCAAGAAGCAATAAACAGAAGTGTGTTGCCACCTCTCTCAGAACAAGAGACGAGACTGAAAACGCAGCTGTCACCACTGCTCCCTCGTGTCCTTCCCTCTGCCTTGTGCTCGCTCGTCCAGCTCTTGCTGTCACCTCAGCAGCTCGGACTGCCCACGGCGGTGTCAGAGAGGCTGCGCCGGGAGGACTCGGGGCCCGGGGAAGGGTTAAGCAGCCTCTGACTTACCGTAAGCGGCAGACACTGCAGCTTGTGCCTGCGCGGCCCCGTACAGAGCGTGACAGCCACCCTGGCGACAGGGCCGAGGGAGAGCGACTAACTGCTCCTTCTCCCTGGGGTTCCAGGCGCTGCGAGAGACCCCCAGAGGGGCGGCCCCCACCGCGAACACCCTCCCGGTCCCTGCGCTGCTGCCATCGCCGCCTCTGGCCGCGGGAGGCCGAGCCCTGGGCCCGCTCCCGCCTCTGCGGCCGTCGCTTCCAGAAGGGCCGGGCCGGGCCCCGCCGCGGCGGAGGGAAAGAGGTCGGGGCGGGGGGGGTCCTCTGCTCCCTGCCCGCCGCTCACCCGCTTGTGCTGGGCGTCGATGCGGGCCTGGCCGCCGCCGAGCAGCGCGGCGCGGCGCTTCTCCGCGATGCGCTCGGGCACCGAGGGTGAGGGCTGCCCCGAGGCGGCCCGGGCCTGCGCCGGGGCCAGCACCGGGGCCAGCGGGAGCCGCCGCCGCAGCACGCGAAGCGCCGCCATCTCGCGCAGCGGCCGGGCCCGCGGCGCCTGCGCGCGGCCGAGACGGAGCCCCGCAGCGGCCGGGCCCGGCCCCGCTCAAACGGGGGATCTCCGCGCACACGGTCCCGCTCGGCCCTCGGGAGCGGCTGCGAGCGACACTGCCTCAGCTCAGCTGTTCCAGGCCGCTGTCCTGGGCCGGGGGCGCTCCTTCCCGCCCGTCGCGACGAGGCACCGGCGCTTCCCGGTTGCGGGATTCGGGAAACCTCGCGTTTCAGCAGAGGAGACGGCAAGGAGAGGCCTTTGGCCCCCCAGCGGAGCTGCCTCCTCCTGCTTTTCAGTGCCGGGAGTGTTGTGATGGCAGCCCGCCCCGGCCCTGCTGACTTCCCTGAGGGCGAGGGAAATCCAGCCCCTGGGGAGTGTACTGGGGTGTACTGGGAACACGCCCTGCACGCACCGAGTGACCCTGCGGTCCGGAGAGCTGGCGTCAGCCCTTCCCCGCACTTCTCTGGTTTGCAAACACAGCCCTGTGGGCAGCAGCTAACTGTTCCCCGGTAGCCCAGCTGCCACCAGGAAATGGCCAGGTCAGTCACAAAGAACCAGTGCATAGTGCTCCCCGTGTCTAGTTACTAAGCAGGAAGGACACCAGCATGGCCCTGCAGACAGCACAACCATAAGGCTGACAAAGAATCTCCAGGAATGGAAGTTCTTGGACTACATGGGACATCCCAGCTGAGGTGCAATAACTGACTCTGGAAGGGCTCTCTGTCTCCAGCCTCCTACTCAGACTCCATTGGGATCAGTTCTATCAGGGCTTTGTCAGCTGGATCTTTAAAGTCCCAGGCAGAACTCAGCAGCTGACAGCAACCGGATACAGGAGTGGATTGAGGAGTGCATGGTTTGGGATGGAAGGCAGACATGGACAGAGTTCACCTTGGTTGCTGGCCACTGGAGAACACAGGCGAAGAGGGAAAGTAAGAGGGGAGAGGGTCAGAGGCCAGAGGGCTGACCCTTGTGGTCTATTAGCTTTGTATTATTTGTTAGCTCATTAATGTTTATAAATATGTGAGGGGTGGGTGTCAGGAGGATGGAGCCAGGCTCTGCTCAGTGTCATCTAGTGATAGGACAAGGGGCAGTGGGTGTGAGCTGGAACAGAGGAGGTTCCACATCAATGTGAGAAGGAACTTCCTCATGGTGAGGATGACAGAGCATTGGAACAGGCTGCCCAGGGAGGCTGTGGAGTCTCCTTCTCTGGAGACGTTTAAAACCTGCCTGGATGTGTTCCTGTGCGCCTTGGTCTAGGTGATCCTGCTGTGGCCATCTCATCTATGATTCTATGATTCTATGATCACTAGAAAGGTGGTCAGGAATGACTTACCCTTGGTAAATCTACGCTGGGTACTCCAAACCACCTTCTCCTTCCTGTGCCCCAAGTACACTTGCACCACAGGTTTTCTCAGAGACCACACTGAGGCCAACAGTCATCACAGGCATTAGAGTCCCCCACATCATCGTCTCCTCTCTTGTACATGAGCATAACTCAGCCTTCCCCAAGTCATCAGAGCTCTTCCCTTATCTCCGTGGCCTTTCCAAGATGACAGCAGCCTTGCTGTGCCTGTCTTTAGGCACAAAGGCCCGGGGAGATCTTGGCCCTGAATGCCAAGGCAAGGGAAGCAATGAGCCCACACCCTACCTTGCATGAGATGGTTTCAGGCAGCCTAACTGCCAGACGATAGCTGTAGCCCTGCCAGACTCTGAGCTAACTGCTCCCCTGCAACAGCTAACAGGCACTTGACACTCTGCAGTCAGGCTCAGGCAGAAACCAGGAAGGGTTAGGTCCTCCCTCAGCAGAAAATAGCTCAAGCAGGAAACATGACAAGAGGTGTTTGAAGGAAAAGCCTCCAGTGTCCCTCAGTGGGAAATACCAGTATGTCACAGGTTGGTTAAGCGTCATCTGGGCTGGCTACAACAGCTTTGTTAAAACTGAACGAGAAGGGCAGGTCTGCAGCTTCAGAAAGGAAAGTCACCACTCCTCAGAACATGGGTCATAACCCAAAAAAGGTTTGAAGTCACTGAATCATCCTGGCTGAAAAGGACTTCCAGGGCCATCAAGTCCAGCCTCAGCCCAGCAGCTCCCTAACCCCTACACCACGGCCTCAAGAGCTCGAGCTACTTGGTTTTTAAACACCTCCAGGGATGAGGATTCCATCACCTCCCTGGGCAGCCTGTTCCAGTGCCCAGCCACTCTCTCTGTAAACAACTTCTTCCTAAGATCCAGTCTAAACCTCCCCAGATGCAACTAGAGGCCATTTCCCCTTGTCCTATCATTAGTGATTTGGAAGAAGAGCCCAGTAGCAGCCTCACTACAACCTTTGAGGCAGCTGTAGAGAGCAAGGTCTCCTCTCAGCCTCCTCTTCTCCTGACTACATAACCCCAGTTCCCTCAGCTGCTCTTCGCAGGGCCTCTTCTCCAGCCTCATTGCCCTTCTCTTGCCCCACTCCAGCCATTCAATGCTCTTCTGATCCTGTGGCACCCAAAACTGGACCCAGTACTCAAGGTGCAGTCTCATGAGTGCAGAGCACAGGGGCACCATCACCTCCCTCCTCCTGCTGGTTACCCCGTTCCTGATCTGGGCCAGGATACCGTTGGCCTTCTTGGCCCCCTGGGCACCCTGCTGGCGCCTGTCAACCAACACCCCCAGGTCCTTTTGCAGCAGGCAGCTCCCCAGCCCCTCTTCCCCCAGCCTGTAGTGCTGCTGGGTTTGTTTTTTGACCCAAATCTGCATTCTGGGAACAGAGAGGATTCAGGAAGACCCTGTCCACAAAGAGGGGGCTGCCCTGCCTCCAAATCATGGCAATGGGAGGCTCTAGAAGCAAAAAGGCCTTCTGCTGAAGTTCTGTCTCTCAGATAAAGAGAAACAGCACTGGGAACTGTTGAATGTTACACGTGAAAAGGAGAGTGAAGAGTCAAAACCTGCTTTTAGGATCAACTTGCTGCAAGTATGAAAAGCAGCAAACTCTGTTTCCAACCCATGCGGCCGAGGAAGCATGCCAGAGGGGCTGGCAGGGAGACAGATCAAGATTAAAGTGATTACTCAGGGACTACACAACCTCTGCAGATAGTTGGTTGTGTTCTGTTTAGCATCGAAATCCAGTGCAAAGGAACTTGAGAAGATGTCTGTGCCAGACAGCCCTGGTTTTCATTTGATGAAGGGATACACTGGAGGTTCTGTTTCTCTCAGAAGAGTAGATTATGTTATAGAACAAAAATCATTAACACTAACAAGTCTCCAGGACCAAACTACTTTCACCTCACAGTTGTAACTCACAGGTTAACTATCTTAATTATCAAGTTGCTGAAAACTTTCATGGCAGGTGGCTATTGCAGCAACCACTTTGAAAGAAGGCATTAAGGGATTAAAAAAACCCCACAAACCTAAAACTTCAATAGCAACTGTGAAGCAAAATGGGAAAAAAATACCCCAAACCACAAATCCCAGGGAGTTTGTGGAGTCTCCTTCTCTGGAGAGGTTCCAAACCCTCCTGGCTATGTTCCTGTGCGACTGGATCTAGGGGATCCTGCTGTGGCAGGGGGATGGGACTGGGTGACCTTTCAAGGTCACTTCCAATCCCTCACGTCCTGTGAGTCTGTGATTCTATGAAATCCCAAAACAGTCCTGGTGAATGTGTAGATAAATGGGGGGCTACAAGAGAGCTGGGGGAGGGCTTTTGACAGGGGTGTAGCGAGAGGACAAGGGGAAAGGGTTCCAGCCTTGAAGAGGGGAGATGGAGGTTGGCCATGAGGAACAAATTCCTTGCTGTGAGGCTGCTGAGATGCTGGAACAGGTTGCCCCAGGCAGCTGTGGCTGCCCCATTGCTGGCAGTGCTGAGGGGCNAGGCAGCTGTGGCTGCCCCATCCCTGGCAGTGTTGAAGGGCAGGTTGGCTGGGGCCCTGAGGAACCTGCTCTAGTGAAGATGTCCCTGCCCCTGCAGGGGGGCTGGAACTGGATGGTCTTGAATGTCATAGAATCATAGATCATGTAATCATTCAGGTTGGAAAAGACCCCTGGGATCATCAAGTCCAACCATCAATCCTACTCTACAGTTCATCCCTAAACCAGATCCTTCAATACTACAGCTAAGTGTCTTTTAAACTCATCCAGCGATGGGGACTCAATCACCACCCTGGGCAGCCCAGTCCTGTGCCTGACCACCTGACAGGGCATCGTGGAGAGGTTGGTGATGATCTCTTCTTACAAGCAATTAGTGATAGAACAAGAGGGTTCAAGTTGCAACAGAGTAGGTTTAGAGCTGATATTAGGAAGGATTTTTTCACAGAAAGGGTGGTCAGGCTCTGGAATGGGCTTCCCAGGCTGAGGACTATTAGAAACTCTGTGGCCAGCAGGAGTAGGGAGGGGATTGTCCCCCTGCACTCAGCACTGGGGAGGCCACACCTTGAGTACTGGGGCCAGTTTGGGGCACCTCAGTACAAGGGAGACATCGAGGTGCTGGAGTGAGGGCAGAGGAGGGCAACAGAGCTGGGGAAGGGCCTGGAGAATCAATGTGATGAGATGGAGAGATGGAGAGAGCTGGGGGTGGTTAGTCTGAGGAAGAGGAGGCTGAGGGGAGACCTCATCGCTCTCTACAACTATCTGAGAGGACCCTGCAGAGATGCTGGTGCTGGGCTCTGCTCACAGGTCATTAGTGACAGAAGCAGAGGGAAGGGCTTCAAGCTCCACCAGGGGAGGGTTTAGACTGGCCATCAGGAAGAAGTTCCTCCTGGAGAGTGGTCAGGCACCCATCTCTAGATGAGTTTAAACGATGCTTAGATGTAGTGTGGGGTGATTTGGTTTGGGGGTGACCTTGTAGAGTAGGGTTGGTCGTTGGACTTGATTATCCCAAGGGTCTTTTCCAGCCTGAATGGTTCTGTGATTCTATTCTATGGGACAGCCCTCCTTGGACACCTGGGTTTTGCCAAACTCAGAGGACAATTCCATGAGATAAAATGCAGGGAGAATAAAAATAAGGTACAGAGAAGTGAACTGATGCAGCTTGTGCAGCAGGAGAGATCCCTGCAGCTGTGTCCCGTGGGGATGGTAACGAGGGCAAGCAGGTAGCCATGGATCAGTTAACAGAAAGGCCCACGGGCTTTGCAGGGTGATGCTGACAATCTTCTCCTGACTGCTTTCTGGAAAACTCCAGCCCTTCTGTAGAAGGTGTGAGGACTTTAATTGTTCTGATCTTCTGTCATTACTGTAGTGCTTGTTTGTTAATTCACTACATCACGCATCAGCCCAGAGAACACAAGCGGCTCCGACTGTGGTACAAGGGTTACAGCCTCTCCAGCCTGACCCTGCTTCTCTTTTGTCACTAGATTCACAGAGTCATCCTGGCTGGAAAGGACCTCCAGGATCATCACACCCAGCCCTCATCCCAACAGCTCCCTAACCCCTACACCACAGCCTCAAGTGCTCGAGCTACTTGGTTTTCAAACACCTCCAGCGACAGTGCCTCCACCACCTCCCCGGGCAGCCTGTTCCAGTGCCCAGCCACCCTCTTGGTGCAGTGACTCAGAAGGAAACACATTCAAGTCAAACAAGCAATTAGAAGCAAGTTTGCCACCGGCATTTGTCTGAGGGAAAACACCCAAACCAACCCCATAACAAAGCAACAACCAAAAAAGCTCATGTTGAGGGTTTTGGGGGAGTATATGTGCTGACCAGGCTATTTGTTTCTTCTCAGCTGGTAACTTCCCCTTAAAGATGCAGCACTGTGTGAATTACATGCTGTAGGACGTACTACCACCTGCACAGCAGAGAGATCCCTTGACACAGGGAGCACCCTTATCCCCCGTGTTCTGTAGAACATGTGCTATTTAACATCTCTGTCGGCAACATGGGCAGTGGATCTGAACAGGAAGAGCAGAGCAGGTCCAGTGGCTGTAACTGGAGCGAGCCCAGCGGTTGCCAGACGCCCACAGCAAGGAGGCAGATTCAAGGTCAGTGCAGGAAGCCAGCAGGGCAGGCACGGCGCAGCTCAGGAAAGGGCAAGGTCTTGTGCAGCTCTTAGGGCAAAGCAGAGGGGGCCCAGGAGAAACTTCTCGTGGCCTGGCTGTTTCTCAGCAGCCTGATACAAGGACACACAGCTGCTTCATGTCAGAGCCGGCCTGACACGGGCAGACGGCCAAAGCTCCCAGGGCAGGGGGAAGAGGCTGCGGAGCTGCTGGAGCACACTAGACCCTAATATTTAGTCTGACCGTTCTATTTGTCTTAGGGATCACAAACAGCTGAGGACTTAATCCACTCTGTTTGGACAGCGGGACAAGGTCTCCACAATCGTGATGCTGGCTGACTAGAAGATACAATCAACAGATGCAAGAAAGAGAGTATCTGCCTCTTGGACTGCACTTTTCAAATGCAGAGCCTCAGCTCAAGGGTCTGATTAATAAAAACAAGGCAACTTCAGCAGATCAGACAGCAATAGTGAAAAAACCCCAACAAGATGGGTTTCCTCTGGTCAGAAGGATACAACCTCCTCAGTCCTTCTCCTCTTGCAATTTCCTATTTGATTGTTCAATCAGAAATGAGGCAAGTTGGGAGTCGGTTGTCTGTGACTAACAGGCGGAGCAGAGAGAGATGCAGTTGGGAGGGGTTGAGATGAGGGTGTTGAGGACACTGTCTGGAGTTTGGGGGATGTATAACGTGGAACTGGGGGGAAACAAACCACTTGAATGCTTTATCAGTTTGTCAGCTTGGTTCAGCACATAGAATCACAGAATCACAGAACATTAGGCATTGGAAGAGACCTTGAAAGATCATCCAGTCCAATCCCCCTGTCACAGCAGGATCCCCTAGATCCAGATGCAGAGGAACATGGCCAGGTGGGTTTGAAATGTCTCCACAGAAGGAGACTCCACAACCCCCCTGGGCAGCCCCTGCCAGTGCTCTGGCACCCTCCCTGGGAACAAGGTCCTTCTCACATTGATGTGGAACCTCCTCTGTTCACACCCACTGCCCCTTGTCCTGTCACTGGGTGCCCCTGAGCAGAGCCTGGCTCCATCCTCCTCACACCCGCCCTTCACATATTGATCAACATCCATGGGGTCACCCCTCAGGCTCCTTTTTCCCAGCTCCAGAGCCCCAGCTCCCCTCAGCCTTTCCTTAGCAGGGAGATGCTCCCCTCCCTTCATCATCTCTGTGGCTTTGTGCTGGACTCTCTCAAGCAGCTGTGTCCTTCTGGAACTGAGGGGCCCCTTGTCCTATCATTAGATGACACTGAGACAAGGCGTTTCTGGCAGTGAACTCAAGAAGGAATCAGGCTTTTTACAGGCAATACACGTGTAGGCTGAGAGAATGAAGATGCTGTGCCATGAAATGAAGTCAGGTTAGAGACTGAATGTGTGCAGGGAGTTACGGTCCAGGGATGGCATAGCGAGCGTTTGCTACGAGGCTGAAAGGGAGGTGGGAGTGCATGTTAATGTGTGGGTGTCCTGCTTCGAATGAGAACAGAACTAATTCTGCTCTGGGATTTTACTCTTCAGCTCAGTCCCGTAAGTAACTGCACTTGCTGAAGTTAACAGTGGCTGCTTCTGCACGTGGTAACACCTGATGTTTAGTTACTACCAGGGGTTGGAGTGCAGAAAGGCTCCTGCTTAGACTTGCACCAGTGCAAACCAGTGTCACTGCTGAATTTGCTGTGAGAGGAGTGGGCAGGACAGGTGACCCTAAACTGACCAGCAGGGTATTCCACCCCATATAAATGATTTTGGGTATTAAGCTAGTAGATCACAAGAATCACAGAACATCAGGGATCGGAAGGGACCTCCAAAGATCATCTAGCCCAATCCCCCCAGAACAGCAGGATCACCCTAGATCCAAGGTCAGCCCTCTCTGGCCCTCTTGGCTCTTTATCTCTGTTTTCCCTTGCCCTTTTGCCCCATTCCCTCTTCTTCAGTGGCCAGTGTCTGAGGAGAACTGACTGTTTCTGCCTTTGACCAATGCATGCATTCCTGAATCCAGCTCCTGTATCCGGTTCCTGTCTGCTGCTGAGTCCAGCCTGGGACTTCCCAGCATCTGCAGGAGTAGTGGCAGTGATGTCATTGCCAGCAGGGGGGTTGGGTCATTATTGGTTTTGCATTTCATATTATTTTCATTAAAGCTGTTTTACGATTGTTTTCCAATCCATAACTCTTCCCTCCTTTATTCCCTCTCTCTTCCCCTTTTGAAAGGATGAGTGGCCAATAAAGAGTGTCTGTCATTAGTCTTGTGGCCAGCCCAGCCTCGACCCACAGCAGTGGGAGAAGCAGAGCGAGCACAGAGGGGTTGTGTGAAAAGACTTTGGGGGGGGGTGCAACGAGCTGCACAGCTTGATGGAGACCAGAACTGCAAAATCTGTATGAGGATTCAAACACAGAATCACAGAACATTAGGGATTGGAAGGGACCTCAAAAGATCATCCAGTCCAATCCCCACCCCATCCCCTAGAGCCAGTCACACAGGACCAGGTGGGTTTGAAATGTCTCCAGAGAAGGACACTCCACAACTCCCCTGGGCAGCCCCTTCCAGGGCTCTGTCACCCTCACCTGGAAGAAGGTCCTTCTCACACTGATGTGGAACCTCCCCTGTTCCAGCTCACACCCGCTGCCCCCTGTCCTGTCACTGGGTACCCCTGAGCAGAGCCTGGCTCCATCCTCCTCACACCCACCCTTTGCATATCTGTAACACAGGCTTGTTTTGAGCTGGGCTGAAAAACTGGAGGGAATGGAGAACAAGGAATGGAAAGATGCAGCTGGAATTCCTTGATTAGTCTAGGGATTCCAGAAGAGAACAAGGAATGGAAAGATGCAGCTGGAATTGCTTGATTAGTGTAACATGGACAACTCTAGTTGAACAGAGGGATGTGGGGAAGAGGAGAGATTCTATTAGTTCACAGAATCCCAGAACATTAGGGGTTGGAAGGGACCGTGAAAGATCACCCAGTCCAATCCCCCTGCCACAGCAGGATCACCTAGATCCTGCAGAAAGGCCAGAGAAGCAGGGAGGGGGCTGCTTTGATGTTACAACACTTAACCCACAGGTACGAGGAATGGCCTCACAGTGCTTACGGAAGTTCTTGCCAATGATATAAAACCTGGCAACGCCAAAACACCCCTCCTGTGTCCGTGTGTTGGTCATACATACCCCAAGCCTGTGGATCCACTGCTGTACTACATGCTGAGGTCTCAGAGCACCGGTGTGGGCAGCAAGAGTACTTGTGGCTGAATACCATCGACACAGCTGTGTGTGTGGGCGGCTAGTGGTGCCCACAGGGACATCCAAACCACATCTGAGCTCTGCGTGCTCTGCAGCTCCTGTGCCGGACCTCCCCACAACGTCTGACTCTCGCCTGAAGGCAAACACACTGCACTCGCTCCGGGCGGGGTGGAACGGGGCCAATGGCTATCTCGGACTCTGGAGCCCAGACGGAAGCCTCAAGTACGTGACAAGCCTGGCTGCAGGACCCGGGATGGCTTCAGGCCGAGCCGGGGCCCGATCCCTCGCCGCCCTGCTCGGCGAAGCCAAGGCCGCTGCCCATGGCGGGAGCGGCGCGCGGCGGCCTTGCCCGGCCGCTGGGGCGGGGGCGGAGGGGAGGCCCGAGCGAGGGGAAATCCTCCACGGTCCGGGCGCAGGGACAGCGGCCGCACCCGCTCCCCGGCCCGCTCTGGGTGCTGATGGCTGCGTGGAGCCCGAGTGACCGCTGGGGCGACGGTTGCGGCGACCGCTGAAGCGAGTGTCGAGGCGACTGTAGAGGCGGCCGCTGCGCCGCGCCCAGCCCGAGGGCGGCAGGCGGACAGCCCCGCTGCTGGCGCGGCCGGGCCCCGCTAGAGGGCGCCGCGCTCACCCTTCCCCGCGCCGCCGCGGGATGGGCCCCCGCAGCAGGGGGAGTGAAGGGGAAGGA